>PUFA01000277.1:1200000-1767366 GCA_003508835.1 Eonycteris spelaea
CACCCACTCCTCAACAGTGGGTTCTCTTTGACCCAAACTGTCAGCCTAAATCAACAGCCACCACTCGGCTCCTAGGTTTTCCCGCCCCAGCCGGGGCAGCCCCCATGGAAGTTTTCCAGGAATATCCACACAGAGGGCAATGTGCTCCCAAAATGAAAAGGCTCTCACTTCCTGGCTCCCTCCCATTTTCCACTCACTGGTACTTAGGAGAGTTAATAATTAAAGCAGAGGTGAAAAAGCGGCCCTGTCCTAATGAGACCTCACTTGAGGTGGCAGGGCTGTGGCAGGTGACAGAGGAGAATTATTCACTGGTAGGGCTATCACCCCTGGCCTGGGATGATTATCAGGGACTAGGGCTCGGTCTGGGCTGCACTGTCACTCCCACAGGGACCAGAGCTCCTCTGACCACTGGCATCCTGCTCGCACAGCCAGCCTAAGCGGTGGGCCAGGCGGGCAGCTCTGTCTCCTCTGTGGGTAGGGAGCCCAGCTGGGCCCTCCATTCATCCATGGTGCCTGGTATAGGGTCTAGGCCTTTGCACAAGCCAGTCCCTTCTCCTCACACTCTCTGTCTGCAATCAGTAGGGCAGCATTGTTTAGTAAGCACATAGTTTGTGTGAGTCTGTGCTCAACTCTTGGGGAGACAGGAAGTAGCAGATTCCCTGCCAGCCCTCAGGTAGCACACAGTCCAGGCCAAGGCTCACATTGCAGGGAAGTGAGTTACCGATACCGGAGCCAGAGAGGTGTTGAGATCCAGGAGAGGTCCTTGGGGAGTAAGGGTTATGGAAGGCTTCCTGGAGGAGGCTGAATGGAACAGATGGACACCCAGAGGATTTCAAGAATTTTGGGTGGGGCTGGGGGTGAGATAGGAAAAGCCACAGCCTTAGAGCAAAGTATGGCCCAAACCAGAGCCCTGGATGCATGCCTGTGTTAATGCACTTTATATGCATTTAATCTTCATGGAACCTATTTTGCAAATAAGGGAACTGTGGAACAGAGAAGCAGGCCCATAGTCACACAGCCATGGGGAGGTGGGACCAGAATTTGAGCCCAGCCTCATCTGACTTTCTAGCCTGTGCCCTCAGCCAGACCCAAGGCACCTACTTCACCTGTTACAGGGGAGAGCCTCCTGTTGATCAGGAAGACCAGAGAAGGCTTCCTGGAGGTACGTTAGTTTTGTTTCCCACAGACCTGGTCTGTAATTTTCAGGTCTCAAGCTGCATATGGCCAGATTAGCTGGGTAAAGCCAGGTCGCCTTACTTCCCAGAGGTTCTTCCTCTTCATCCTAAAATGAAAAGAATAGTACTTCCTCACTGAGGCCTGAGAAGATTAGATGTATAGCAAGTGCATTCCCCAGAGTACGCTGGGGTTGCTAGAGTGGCCAGCATAGCCATGGGACAGGCCTGCCCGTGTCAGGATGCGTCCCAGAGCTCTTCCTAGCATTGACACGACAGTTCTCGCAGCCACGGTGGGTGTGGCAGAAGGGATGTCTGCGACCCATGGCTCCCACTGGGAGGGGCGGGAAGGGCAAGGGCAAGGTGGATGGAACAACATGAGTGAAAACAGGGCACTGCCAATTCCCAGTCGACACTCAGTTGCTGACTCCAGAGGGGCAGGTAAGAGGGGGGCTTGAGTGCCCACCTCCTTGTCACCCCTGGTTTTCTCCATGTTAAGAAGGCTGTGTCCTTGTCGACAGTGGGCCTCCCTGGCCCAGCTTGCAGGACTCCAGGGAGCCAGTGTGGCCATCACCCGCCTGGAAAGTGGCTCTTGTTTGGGAACAGGAATGTCCTGGACCCTGGATGAGAAGAAGCAGGAGGGGACAGTTTGTGAAAAAAAAAAAGAGGCAAAGGATTATTGATCCCTGAACATGTGCCTTTTCTTTAGTCCTCAGCGAGTCCTAGAAAGTGAGAAGCAGGGCATGGCGAAGGCTTTGTACAGCTGGAGCTGGGCTGGAAGCTATGCTGAAGCCATAGGTGGGACCGCTGCACCACCCGGAGCGCCTGTGGGTCAGGGAAGGGTCTCCCCTTCGCCTAGAAACATCATAAATACATGGCCAGTGGGAAGAGCTTCCCGGCTCTGTGTGAAAAAAGCCCCTCGCCCAACCACCACCCCTCAGTCATGCTGCAGGTGTTTAGCACCTACCGTTCACCAACACACCTCCAAGTGTTTGGGATACCTCAGTGAGCAAGAGATCAGGCCACTGCCCTCATGAAGCTGACATTGTAGCAGGGGGAGAAGCAGCATAGGTCATCAGAATCCCACGGCCTTGCCGTTTGTGCATCGGGGAAGTGGGGTGTCAGCCCAAGGTTGTCCTGTGTGCCAGGGCACAGCCCAAGGTCTTCAGTGCACATTGGCTGAATGAATGCCCTGCTGCAGATATCACTCAGTTTACCGGGAATTTCCAGAATCACCCAAAGATGAGAGTTGCTGGCAGGGCCTGCACGGTAGTAAGGCTCCCTGCCAACCTGGATGAGGACAGCTCAAAACACCGAGGGACAGAGCCAAGAGCAGCACCGTAAAGGGGTGGAGAGGCCAGCGTTGTGGTAAAGTCCCTGACTCCCACCTCTATGGTTACCAGCTACATGACTCTAGAGAATTTCTTAAACCTGTGGGCCTCAGTTTCTTTATCTGTAAGATATGAAGGTCAGACAGCTTATGGGCTTGTTCTGTGGCTTAAATGCAATGACAGTGCCGGCCCATAGGTGTGTGGTAGAGGTCAGCTGGCATCACGATCATGAGGGAGGCAGAGCACTTTGCAGGGGGCTCTCAGTTGGGGATCTGCCAATAAGCTTTGAGGTTGTTCTTTCTTTGCTGATACTCTGGTGGCACTGGAAGCGTCTCTCTGTGGGCTTCAGTTTCCCTTCTGTCCAGCAAGAGAATAGGACTCGCTGATGTGGGAGTCAGGAGGCCCAGGATTGGAGTTAGGAGTAGACTTGCCAGGTGCATCAGCTAACAAAACCATATAGAGCTATCCCAGAGCAAGGCCCCTAGGGGATCCCATGGGGTCCCTCTGGGATCCTGGAGTTCATCGGCCCTGCTACAGCCTCCCAGCTGTGGTGAGTCCTGGAATTTCTCTCCCAGCACAGCAGGGCTGGTGAGCGTGGGCTGCTCACAGCGCCTGGCAGGGACCTGTAAATTGAAAACATGGTGTTTCCTGTCGGAGGCCAGTGCAGGGCTGGACTCGGTGTGGCCTTGGAAAACTGGCCTCACTCTCAGGAAGCTCTGCTCCCCGCAGCACCGCCACAAAAACAGTGCAAAAGTGAAACCTTTTCAAGTCTGTGTTTCCACTGTAAACAGGGGATGAAAGCTGGCCCCTCGCCGCCTGGCGCTGCTGGCCCTCTCCTCTCCTCCTCACCACTGGACTTTGGAGGCACCTCAGCTGCCCCTTCTGCCCCAGACAGTGCCCCTCCGCTCAGAGAAGCCCTTTGCTCCTGATTCATGTAGTCTTCTAAGTTTAGTTCAAGCATGTCCAGGCCCTTGAGTCGTTGGTACCCATCCTGTGAAGTGAGAAGGTCAAGGGGAGAACCCCAGTGCACAGAGAGGTAGAGAGCACTCACCTAAAATCACACAGCAAAGTGAGGACAGCTCTGGTCCCCTCCTTTCCTCCTAGAGTGACCTCACAGAGCCTGCAGGCCACAGAGGGAGGCTCTTGTGGGTGGGCATTTGTGCCGAAGCGAAGCTGCTGCCTAATCCAGCAAGAGTGTGTGTTCTGTGAGTGGAGAATCTAACACCAGTAGCTTTAGTGGGAGTGACTTATTTATTTTAAACTCTGATAATGTTCATTTTTTCTTTGTTGTAAAATATGCTGTTGTAGAAAGTCTGGAAGTCACAGTGGCTGAAAGAAGAAACATAAAATCTGCCCCAAATCCTCCTGCCAAGAGGTCATCCTGGGCAACATTCTGGTGTATTTCTTTCTGATCACTTTATAATTTTCTTTTCTCTCTTTTGGACTTCAGTTATGAGTAGATTTCAGGGCCATTCAATGTTTCTAGAAATCGTGATTCTTAATGGCTGTGTGGAAGGTCCTGGAGGAGGGCATGGTCCCCCTTCATAGGTCTGCTTGGCCTGGGCTGGGTGTGATGTGGCACTGTTAGGGACATGATGCGGAGAGGCCCTCAACCCTGTAGTTTATGGTGAGGGTGGCCTTTCCTAGACCCTGGACTGGAAAACCCGAGCGGCTCTGATTTGCCCTGTGACTTTAGGCATGTCTGGTCTGTCTTCAGTGCTGGGAAATGGGCAAGTGAGTGAATGAGCTCTGTCCGAGTTCTCGGGTCTGGTCAGCCTGCTACAAAGGCCCTGCTCAGTGAGTGCCTACTGTTTGCAGATACCTGTGAGTCCACTAGACAAGAGGCCTCTGTTATCCTTCTTCTCCCCTTAGTTGCACTTCCCACAGTGTTGCCCTTTTTAACCCACAAGCCTTCCCCACCCCCCTCCTCCTGGACCTCTCCCCAGGTGGGCACTGGAGCCCAGCTGGGTGGGGGCAGTTGGGGTCCCAGGAGGAGCCATCTCTTGCCTCCTCTGCCTGCCAACGTCCTTGGTGGCCCTAAGACAGCTTTATGGAGGACGGATCCAAGCTGCCTCCTTCCTGGCAGGTTTATTTCTTCATTTTTCAAGCCCTTCTCTGTTTTTTCCATGTCAGCTTCTCTGGTCTCCCACCCCCTCCCCTGGTATGCCTCCCCTCACTCCCCTTCTCATCTGTCAGCCCAGCCAGGAGAGAGGGCCACTGGCCTCCAAGGTGATTGAATTATTGGGAGGGGGAGACAGGCCGGGGTTTTCTGTGTGAGTGCTTTTGGCTTCCTGCCTTTGGAGAGTGGCTGGGGGAAGGGTGTGTGATGGCAGTGACTATGGACCATAGGTTTCCCAGACAACCCTGCTCTCCCCCTGTCTGGGCCACAGTTGAGCCCTGCCACTGATGGTGTGGGCTGGCCAAAGGCCATTGCTCTATCACCCTGCCTTCTGCCCAGCCTAACCCTCCTCACAGGCCTTAATTTCACCTCCCGCTGAATGGTCAGGTATCTATTCAGACCCAGGGAGGAAGGCAGACTTTACTTCTAAAACATTTGCTATCTCTCTGCTGCAGTCCAGGGACCTAAGATGAAGAACCAGAAGGCTTGTGCATATAAAGCCCCTACTGTGTGCACCAGGTACTTCCACATTCATAACCACATGTAAAATCCCTAACTGTAACTCAGAGATAGGCAGCAACAGGTAAGAGTTGCTGACCTAATTTTTACAGCTTAGAAATGTACCAAGTACAGGCTCCTTCTCCTTCTAACCTGTGGGCTTCTGGAGGACAGGGGCTCTTTTTGGGTCTTCTCTGGATTTCTGGAGATGGCAAAAGCCCAGATACTCAGAAGGAACCCAACAAATGTTTGGTGAACTTGGTCGAACTGATATGAGACCAGAGGGGTAAAGTCAGTAACTTAAAGTCACACAGCTAGAAATGGAGCCCCACGGTGGCTGACGAGCCACCTCTCCTGGTCTGGGTGTTGGCAGGGAGGCCTGCAATTCCAGCTGGCATTATTCAGCCATATGACTGTTGCGGTGGGCTGAGGAGCTTGGTGGCGCCAGGTCTCACCCCCTTTCCGCTGGTGTGTGTGCCCCCGCTGATCAGGCCCCACACCCTCTCTCTTTCCAGTCTGCTCTTGCCCCAGAGGAGGGGCTGAGAGGGGAACCCCCCCCCCCTCCGCTTCCCTCATACTCCAGCTCATGGAAATGAAAAACACATTGGCTTCATTATCCTGGACTGAATGAGCAGGGTTGCCATGGCGACAGCCATCTCAGGCCCGTGAGGGGGCAGGGAAGGGGCTGGTGAGGCCGTGGCAAGTGGGGACCCGGCAGCATGTGAGCAGACATACTGAGCGGACAGGCCACTGGAACAATTGCCATTCGCGTTACCTGCTTTCGCACTGGGCCCACTGACTTCAGATCACCATCCTTGGGCAGAGAAAAGTAGGCAGGCCCCATCTTCCACTGACTAGCTCTCGTCCACCTGTCCTACCACCAGTCCCTCTGTCTCTTCCCAGAGGGGCACCAAGGGTAAAGGTGGGCCTGTGCCTTACACCATACTGGAGATTACGAGGGAGGGGAAGGGCAGAAGGTGAGTACAGGAGAGGCAGTGGGCCCGTTCCCCAGCAGAGACCAGCCCTGGGCCACCACTGGCACAACTAAGGAAATGCCTGAGGGAGTACACAGCCCAGCACTCCTGTGTGACCAAGGCTATCCTGGTGCTCCTGTCCTCAAGTATAACCCTGTTAAAAGAGGTTGGGTCTCCGAATATCAAACAGAACAGCAGGCATGACACTGACTGTGAAGATGTCAGCAGGGAGTCCTGGCCCAGCACAGCCTGTGCCTGTGAACACCCCAGCCAGGTGTCCTTGGCTCCAGGCTAGAGCTGGACCATCCCCATGGCCAGAGCCAAGTGTCCTAATGCCCAGGTGGGCCCTTCTCTCCCCAGGGCCTGGCACTGTCTGCCCTATCACCTGTTGTGTTACCACAGGGCTTCAGTCTGAGAGTAACCACCCCCAGGTGGTCCCAGGTGCTGTCACCCCTGTGCCCAAGCTGTCCCTCTGGAGTGGCTACAAACACTGCCACCTCCTGCAGAGCAGACAGTCCTGGCCAGTCCCTCCATGTGATCCAGAGACATTGGGGCAGTTGCCAAGGGCCCCTACTCAGGGATATTGAGTGCCCATAGCAGACTTTCCTTTCAGACAGTGCTAGTCAGAGAAACCCAACACTGTCCCCAACTATAATTTCAACCATGACCCTGATCCTAACCCCAGACCTCACCTCAACCCCAGCCTCCTGGCCCAGCCCACCTGAGCACGTGTGTAGCTGCTTTCTCATGCCAGCTTCTGTTGAAGCCATTCCATCAAATCCATTCCGTCCCCCCTGAATGCTTTTCCCTTACTGCCTACATATCACCACATCCAGTCTCCTCTGGCTTCCTGTTTCAGATGAGGAAACCTAGGCCAAGAGAGGGCATGTGTCTTGTCCAAGGCCACAGAGAGTCATTGCAGCAGGCCCTAGGGTAGGATGTCCCTTTGCCAGGAGGCCAAGCCTTCGATTCCCCACTGACATGGGCTAAGAGTCCATGTGGCCCTGGGTGGAGAGCCTAGCAAGTCTAGGAGCTGGGTTTAGCTCCTCGTCAGGCTGTAAATGAGAGAGAAGAGGGGAAGGGGTAGGCACAAGGCCCCAGGGCTGGTCAGAGGCCAGCCTTCTCTCTGCAGGACCAGGCCCAGGAAGGGTCAGCAACCTGGAACCAGAGCACAGGGCCTGGGACCCTGAGACAGGCTGGCCTGGCTCCTTGCTGACCCAGCCTTAGTAAACAGGGACAGTCTTAGAGCCCAGCCCACAAATGGGCCATGTGCCTCTACGGAGACAGGTGGTGAGCACCAAAGCTTGACAGTTACGGTCAGGGTGTCCATGGCACTGCTTTGGCCTTGCCCTCCTGCCAAGTGGAGATGGGTGCCGAGGGGATGGCAGCAGAGGCAGGAGAAACCCCAGCACCTCCCTAGGACAGAGGAAATCCAGGGTCCCCAGTCAGCCACCTGCCATTCCAGGGCTCATTCTGAAATGCAGAGTCCCAGACCCTCCCAGGGAGGCTAGGGCAGAGCCCAGGAATCAGCATGTTTGCAGCTTACCTAACCCCAAACCGAGGGCTGTACGTGCCTTACTTCCTCCAGGAGCTAGGCCAGCCTGCCTCAGGGTTCCAGGCCCTGTGCTTCTGGTTCCAGGGTCACGACCCCTTGCTGACCCTTCCTGGGCCTTGTCCTGCAGAAGGCCAGCCTCAGACCAGCCCAGGAGCCTTGTGTCCACCCCTCCCCCTCTTCCTTCTCATCCATCATCCACCCACCCAAAGCCCACAGCCATGGCATTTGTCCCCCACCACTGACCACCCCTGGCTCGGCAGCTCTTCGTCGCAAGCCTGCCTTCCAGCCACCACCATGACCACCGCCCGGCTCCCCGCCCATCAGCTGAGGACAGCCTCTGGACAAGGCTGTCATTTTCTCTGTTGGGGATTATAGGTTTGGGGCTGAGGGAGTCTGAGCTGGAGGAGGAGGAGCCAGGACTCTCACCCTGGTTCCAGGCCCGAGAGACACCTCACTGGAAGGGCAGCCTGATGTGGTGTGCTCTTTGGGCCACGATGGAGATTTCTATAACCCGATGTCACCACAGCTCTGTGTGTACATGTGTGCATGTGTGTGCACCCCTCTCAAAAGGGTCAGGGAATCTCTTGTGCTCATTTAATTTAATCCTCCCAATAATCCTACAGGCAAGCCCAATCTGTTTTCTAGATAGAAAAGACAAAACTCAGAAAAGACAGTGGACTGGCCAGGTCACACAGCAAGTTAGGGCAGAGCCGAGGCTGGGGCCTACTGCTGCCCTCGTTGGCTGCCCAGTGTGTCAGCCTCTTTCCTGCCCTGCCCTCGCCCATCCTCCCTCCTAAGGTGCTGGGGCAGCAGGGGAATTGAGTAGGCTGTAAGAGACCTCCAAGAGGGCCCCGGTGCTGGGTCCCACCATCCAGAGGCGTGTGAAGCAGCCACCACACCAACTGCTGGGGAAGGTTCGAGGGGTGAGGTTTGAGGAGAGAACATGCGTTCTTCTTCTGCTCTGCCATCACAGTGGCCCCTAAGGCTGGGTTTGGCGGGGACAGTGTGAGCTAGACTCGGGAGTGTGGCAGCACTGGTTCATGGTCTGCAGAAGCTGGAAACGTCTCCCAGGTTCACAGTATGGGTATTGGGTTGGCCTTGAACAGCAATGAGGTGGTACTAACCAGACCCAAACCTGGGCCCTCTTGTTGTCCCCTCTGGGGGAAATGGAGTTAGCGTGTGAGTCAGGAATAGGGCCACAAGACCCTTAATAAGGTTTGAGGATTTGAGGAAGCATGTGGAGTGGATCCTGCTCGGGCTCTGGAATCAGGCTACCCACGTTCAGATCAGGGACCCAAGCTTCATAACCTCTCTGAGCCTTGCCTCTGAGGGTTGGTGTGCTGATCACATGAGAGTCAAACTAAAGCACCGAGTATAGATCAGGTGCACCATACGAGTTTAATAGATGTTCACTAGTGTCCTCCTGCTCAGTTCCGTAGGTGCCAACAGACCATGCTCCCTACCATCTGAGCAGTGAGGGCCAGAGTATGAGGGCCAGCAATGGGACCTGCCAGGGAGGGATGGGTAACATGTGCCTCATGGGGCTCTTCCAGGACCAGGTCACTCAGGAGCCAGCGTTTCTGATGAGCAGGACTAGGGTGGTGAGCACTCCCAGCTGGCCATACAGCTGGCCACCAGAGGAACCTCAGCAGAGTCCACCCATGGGTGTCCTGGTCCCCAGGGTCTGGGACAGGAGGTGGGAGCGTGAGGGAGCCAAGGCTAGGAGAGGAGGCCTGCCTATTCTTGAGAATTCACAGCATGTCTATGTGTCACAGTACCTCCATAGGGAAGATTTGTGGGTGATATTTGCAATTCTGTTTTCTCTTGAAGATTATAAATCAGCTGCACACACACACTGGATGCAGTGTAGGCCTGAGACATGCACACGTGCATGGTCACACACATGCACGGAAATGCAGTCCAGGGCCTGCCTCATGTTGCTCAGGGAGGGAGAAGAAGTTCTCCAGGGCTGAGCTCTAGGAAGGGGAAACCTGGGCCTGCAACTGCTGCTTGGTCTTATGGGATCTCAGAACCATCCAGAATCAAGGACTCAAGTCTGAGAGGCAGGATGTCCCAATGATTAGAGAATAGCTCGTTGAATACAGGTTATAAGTATGAGCTCAGGTGCCTGCCTGGCAGGGTCCAAACCTACAGCTTACTAGTTTGTACCCTTGGCTTGGCCATATTGTTTACAGAACTCCATGCCTGAGTTTCCCAATCTGTGAAATGGAGCTAATTATAGCGTGTACTTCATAAGATGGTTGAGAGAATAAGGTAAGTTAATATACATAGAGTGCTTAAAACAGTACAGTAATATACAGAGTGCTTAAAACAGGCCTCTAGTAAGAGCTCAGAAGGTTTGGCTGTCATCCTCACATCGTCATTATCACATCAGCATTAGTTAAGACTATACCTGGATTTTGGCATCAGACCATGGCTTGAAACCCAGCTGTGCCTCTTGCCAGCTGTGTGAACTTGGACATGCTACTGAGACCCCTGTCATTCATCTATAAAAGAGACTATCACTACTTATTTTGTAGGGCAGTTCTGGGCTTTAAAGGAGATAAAACTTATAAAGAATACAATATCAAGCTTTTAGGACACACTAGTGCTTCATCTGCCTCAATGCAGGGTGTAGGGATGGGGGCTTCCTGTTAGGAGCCTCTAGATAACAGGTGGCTCTGCTCCAAGTCCTGTCTTCTAGGGAACATTTAGATGAGGGAGGGGAGCTCTGCAGAGGGGAGAATTCCGGGAACCTCTGTCTTTCTTTTGCCACCAGGGGAGTGAACCTTTTCCAGACCTACTCTCTTCTTCCTGCCTCTGTCACTCCTTCTACCCCTCTCCTGAGAAAGGGCTCTGAGACTGGCATGTGTGACTCATAGCTCTGCCACTCACTTCCTGGGTGGCCTTGGGCAGGTCACTTAACCCCTCAGTTTCCTCTAGCAAGGGATAACTGCGCATTCTCCAGAAAGTGAGTTAAATGGACAATGTATGTGGAGCACTTAGCATAGTGCCCAGTGGCCAGATAACTGCTCTGCGAATGCCATCACCATCCCCCACCCCCCACCTCCTCTCCTCTCTTTCTTCCATTCCTTCCCACAGCTGATGTACAAAAGGCATCTTCCCAGGCCAGAATTTAAATATTTCTCTCTGGGAAGATCGGCTCTAAAATCCATGAGGCACCACTGGAGTCGCAGGGCTGAGCTTGGATGGAGGGAAATGACTTCAGAAATTCAGACCTGCTCTCTTCTGATACAGTTCCCCCTGTGCCAACCACATGGGGCTGAAGCATGCTGGACATGAGGCCCGGCTTTGCTGGTCCATCAGCTGCTCAACCCAGAGCCTTTCCTGCTTTCTCAGGGTCCTCAGGTGCTGTCAAATGCAGGCTTGCTTCCAAGCTGTTTTCTGGCGTTTTTACCTGCTCAGCCATAAAGCCCTGGAAAGCAGTGATCTAGGGATGAGTAGCTGCTTGCATAAGTGCAGGGACCGGGGGAGAGACAGGGACCGGTGCCCACATTTTTGCAGAGCTGACACTTTTGCACCTCTCCCACCCAGCTCACTGTCCGCACGAGCAGAATGGTGAAGCCTTGGCCTTGGGTAATTGTCAAGAGCATTCGAGGCCAGGCCATGGTCTCCAGGCAGAACTTTAGAGGCTGGACTTCTCTGTTGCCGGGGAAACCAATGTGTTCCCTGGAAAGGAAACCACAGTGCTTTGACTGTTAAAACGTCCCCTCCCTCCCCCCCCCAAAAATGAGTCCCTTCAAAAGTGATTCCCCCTGAAACTGTTGAGTCGGCAGCATCCTGCCTCCTCCCTGAGCCTGCTGAAATTATAGAAAACGAAATCTGCCCCCGGCCTTGTGCTTTTCACCTCTTTTTTAACATTCCACTGTAGCACAAGGACGTGTTTTGTTTTTTCTTATTTATCTTCATCCTATGCCAGCTGGGGCCCTGAGTCCTCTCCTCTTGTTGACTGGAGCCAGAAGGGGAAGGACTTCCACGTTTTTGTTTTTGTTTTTTTCTTCCATTCAGCTGTCAGCAGAAATAAAACAAACAAGTTTATATTTGGAAAGTAGAGGGTCTCGGCCACCAGATCACTATGTTCAGGATAGGTCATAGCCTTTATATCCCCTCACGCAAAAAGGGCTTGAAATTTGATCTGCAGATTTGCAGAGAGAGAGGAGGGTGATGGCAGCAGGCCCATCTTTACTCGCGTTGACTTTTAAATGCCATTGGAGGAGCATGGGAGATTTTTAGGTGGCTGACAACATGGGGCCTGGAAAGAGGGGGTGCTAGAAAAGAGTCCCCTGAGCGGTCAAGGCGTGGGTAGGGTCTGGAGGGCCTGCATTTTCTTCCAATCCATCTTCTGACCCTGTGCAAGGAGGCAAGTTTTCACAGACCAGGCATCTGGGCTTCAGTGGCATTTTGAGATTGTCTAAGGAGTGAAGTCAGGACACGCAGCCAGGTCCCAATGATCCCATGGGTGATTTCGTTAGGAGACAAAACAAAACAGGAAAAAGGGGAAGAGAAACATGGCCAGTGCTCACTTTACGGTCCCTGGATGCTTTTGGGGACAGGACCGAGGAGGAAAAGGATGTAAAGAAACCTCGATCCAAATCCCAGACACGCGCCTCTCCCGCTTAGGCCTGGGTCTCCTGTCTCAGCAACTGCCTCAGACCTGCACCCTTTCGAGGCCCCTCCCAGGTAACCCCACGGTCAGTTCCCAGGGCCGCTTTGTTTTGGTGATCTGAGTAGTTAATTTTTCACCTAGAACTGACTCTCTGTTCCGTAAGTAATTTTAAACAAATTCTGTTCCTGTCCTTGCACTTCCGTGGGGGGAAAAACAAGACCCAGCTGGGTTTTCCACTGTCCTCAGCAGATGAAGGTTTGCAGGCGGCATGAGTCCAGTACCCTGACAGACTCAGGGGGCACAAAGACCCAGCCTCCGGTCAAGCAAATGGGTTGTGAAGACGTGTCTTAATGGGGTCTCAAGGCTTTTTTTCAGCCCCATTCTGGGTTTTCTGTGGAAATTTCTTGGTGATTCCTGAAACCCTCTGTCAGATCTTGCTATTAGCATGAGGCTCTCAGAGTGTAGAGTAAACTAATGAATTACAGCATGATTACACAGCACATAATTAACTTTGTAATTAATATGCAACTGCCACTTAAGCTAAAACACTGCTTATAGAGACGTACGGCAATAGTAAATCACAGGTCAGAAATAGCACTTTGGAATTTTCAAAAGAATGAGTGTAAGCAGGGAATCACTTAAGGCAGCAGGGTGAGTTAATTAAAAAGCAGATGAATTGTGAGCATCCTCCTTCATTGCAATACCTTCTCTTTAAGAAAGACCCCGATGCCACCCTGCCAGGCTGACTGGCCTGGTCTAGCCGAAAGGGCACTGCGCATGTGGTTTTATTTCTGAAATAAGACAGGCCCTCCCTGCCCCATCCCAGCCCACTCCCACATCTTGACCCTCTGCCTGGCCACACTGTCTCTGCTGGGGATCAAACTTCCTGGCCTTCAGGGCCCGGCTCCGCCCCTCGTTCAGAAAGCCTGTGGGGATGCCCCCAGTCCGGCCCTGGTCTGGCCCCTGTTGTGGGCACTGCCAGCAGGTAGGTGGGTATGAGTTTGCCTTCACCTAGATTTTAGGCTCTTGGAAGTCAGGGATGTCATCTTACTTTTTTTTGTTGTTTAATCCTTTCTTCCCCCATCCTCCTACCAGAACATTAAAGCTAGAAAATGCCTTAGGAATCATCTCGCCCAGCCCCCATTTCACCAAGGCCAGAGCAGAGTCGAGGGACTGAGTGCCATAACACGGTGACCTCCCCTGCACCCTCTTCTAGCCCTGCACTGGGCTAGAAATGAGCCTTTGAAGTGATCCAAACCTAGGTTTCAATCCAAGCAACCCCACTGCCATACTGTGTGACATTAGGTAAGTTACATAACCTCTCTGGACCTCAGTTTTCTCACATAAAGTCTGAGCACTGAAGCCCACCTCCCTGGGCTGGGTAAGAATTAGGTGAGATAATGTGTGTGAAAGGGCCTTATGCAGAGAGAGTGCTCATGGAATGCCTAGTGCCCTATGCCTTCATTTATAGGTTTAGTGGGTGTGGGGAGATGGATGTTATATCTCAATCAGCCCTGTCCTTTAGGGGCTGAGAAGATAGGACCAGAGAAGTCAATTGTGTGTCCACAGCACTGTGCATGTGCTGGTGTGTTTGGGACCCGCCCCCCCAGACTAGGAATCCCCTGACGATTGATGTCTCATCCATGTGTCCCACTTGGCTGGGCACAGCTGGTTCAGAGCTGGCATAGAGCATGATGAGTGATAGCTGAGACGAAGGGCCTTCCTCAGGACAGTATGGAGCCCACCTGTCTGTGGCACAGTTTTCTAAACCCCAGGACGGTACCAAGGTGGCTTGGTTTGGGAGGCAAATGCTAGGTTTTGAAGTTTGACAGACATGGGTTTAAATCCTAGCTTTGCCATTTTCTGATCTTGGCAAGTTTCTTAATCATTTCAGTGTTAGTTTTCCCATTTGTAGATGGTGCTAATCACTCTACATTTGGTTCTATTGTTATAAAGATAATTCACATAAAATGCCAAAGGTGCCACCTGACACATGGTATACTTATTGTTATTTAATTACGAATGGAAATTTCTGAGGACTACCCACTGCGAGGGCCTCAGGGAGAGAACTCTGGCTGTCTGGACCACCTTGGCTTGCGCCCATGGATCCCATGGCTGGGGCAACCCTCCCTTTAGTTCATGGCTTGGATGAAGCAGGGGAGGGGCCGTTCTCCCCAGCCAACTTAGTCTGTGCCTCAGGCAGCTCATGGGACCTCCCAGCTCTTTGCCCTTCCAGGAAGTACTATGAGTCAGCCTTGCTGAAGACATGAAGCTGAGGGGGCCCTCGGGCAGGCTCCTGGCTGGTTAGATATGTCTCGGTGGTGGTGGCTTCATAAAGCTGGCTGTGAAATTTGATTCAGAATCCAGGGCCCCCGTCCTTGGGGTGGGGGAAGGGTTTCCGATGTTGGTGAGGGCCCTGTGGTTTCTCTTCCTGTAGACACTTCAGTTTCTGGCCCCCTACCCTGATGGGCACCCCTCCCTCGGCCTGCTGGCCTGCCCATCTTCCTCTGCGTTCTGTCTCCCTGCGGTCCAGCCTTTCCACCCTGTAGCCACTACCCTAAGGTCTGAATTTTTCAAAGTGAGTTCCAGGAAAACTAGTTCTATGGAATTCTAAAATGCGTTTAGTGAAAAAAAAAAAAAAGGTTTAGTGTTTTACAATCCAGTAACTTTGGGAAAAGCCAGATTCTTTAAGTCCCTTCACAGGCGATTGTGCTTTAGTTAGTAATCTCTGGAAAGAGGGTAGAATCTGCAGCTTTCCCCCAGCTGATCTGACCAGAGAATCTTTTGTTCAGGGAGGAACTGACCTCAGGCAGCCTTGTCTGGGGTCCCCTGGCCACCACCCTCCTTTACCCAGAAGAGACAGTGGTTCCTCTCTTATCTCTCTGTCTTTGTCAGTGACACTGCCCACCTGGACAGATATCACCGGGCGTTCAGGCTGCTGCTCTGAAGGAGCAGTGCTCAGCTCACATATTCCCATTTCTCCTTCCTTCTGGAACTTTCCACAACTGGGCTCTGCCACCAGGACAAACCCCTCCAGCTCCTCAACCTGGCATTCTGGCCGGTGGGCATGGAGCCCCTGCCTTAGCCACCCATGTCCTCTGAGGCTCAGCACTGAGCCCATGAGGTGGTTCCCAGAGATGCCTGTGTGAGGGTAAGTGGAGCAAGCAGCCTCGCTCCCACCCCTCCATCCTGCTCACAGCCCCTTGCATTGTTGCATAAATGTAGCTTCTGCCTAAGAAGTTGTTGCACTGTTTTGTTTTGTTTTTAAGTTTTAAAATAGTTTTTTTAAAAAGGTTGAAGATTGCTTAGTGTCTAGAGTGGTGGCTTTTAACTCCCCTCCCCTCCCCTCAGCAAGCACCAGCTCCTCTTTGCCCAGTTTCCTCCTGCCTGTGATGGAAATGATAAGGCCCACCTGGGCCCTGTGTAGAGCCAATGAGTGCTTCCTATTCACTACCTCACTTAACGGGCACAGGAGCCTGTGAAGTAGGCACTATTATTGTTTCCAGTTTATAGATGGGAAGCCTAAGGTGCTCAGAGGACAGCATTTTGTCCCAGGTCACAGAAAAGAGCAAATGGCAGAGTCAGAATTTGAACACAGGCAACCTGGTATCCTTAACTGCTGAGCCATACTACCTATATAAAAAGAGCTGATAAATGGTCAAATGAGGTTATGACACCAGTGCTTTATAAACTGTAGCGTGCCTTGCATAATTAGAGCATCAAGTCAGCGCACAACGTTGGAGCACCTAGCTTGAATTTTTGTCTCAGCAGATAGCAGGAAGTATATTTTCAGGTTGCCTGTGGGGTGCCCATCTAGTCCCTTGAGAGTACCAGGGATGAGGCCCCCATGCCCAGCCTGGGACAGGGAGGCCTGGTTCGCGAGTAGCCTTATATCCAGAGAATCCCCAAATGCAGACCAGATGACAGGCAGAGTAGTGGACACCAGATGATTCCCTCCCCCCTCCTCCACCCTTTGTCACGGGCCGGTCACTCATGGGGTCAGTATGCCCACCTCAGCCTAGTTGGGATGGTGAAAATCTCCACACAGAGCCATGGGGACCTCCTAGGGCTTTTTCAGGAGAAAACCACAAAGGTTTCCCAATAGGACCAGAGCCTTGCTCTCTTCGGCCTTGGCATAGCCTTCTGCAGCCACCCTATACTACCCCACCCCTACCTCCAGGCTGCTAGGGACTCCACCGGGCAAGCCCTGCATATTTGAGCTGTCTGTGGCCACAGGCCTGGCCTGGGCAGGTATCTGCAGGGGGCGCCTAGACTCTGGGTTAGGGGCAGAGAGAGCCGAGAAGCCTGGACATAGGCCCTGGTCCCACCTCTGACCCGCAGTGGGGCCATCAAGGCTCTGGTCTCCCTCTGAGGCCTGTCCTGGGCCTTGGTTTCTTCATCTGTAAATAAGCCTGGGCAGATCCCCAGATCCCCTTCAGATCTAAGCCATAAGGACTATTTTTTTTTTCATATTTCACTTTTAGCTGAAATAACTGTCTGCATTCTGATTTTTTTTGTTTCCCTAATTTTTTATTTTTTGAGAAATTAAAACAAAATCTGATCGTTTATAGCAGTTAACTAAAGGG
The DNA here is from genome assembly GCA_003508835.1 of Eonycteris spelaea. NCBI lineage: Eukaryota > Metazoa > Chordata > Mammalia > Chiroptera > Pteropodidae > Eonycteris > Eonycteris spelaea. The sequence continues at coordinate 1,216,863 of PUFA01000277.1, forward strand.
AGAGGCATAGTAAAAATAAAAGCCCAGGCTTGGGAGGAACAGCTGCTGCTCTCTATGCTACTGGCTAAAAAGTACCCACCCCCACCCCCCGAGCCTCCATTTTTTCAACTGCAAGATGGGATAGTACTTGTCTACAAGCTGCCATGAGGCTGTCATATAAGGCTATTGAAACATAGCTGGCTTGCCTGAGTGGTCCACATGTGGGCTCTCAACTCTAGAGGAACCTGACTCTGGCCCTCAGTTTAGGACAGAGTTAGGAATCAGGAAATCTGCATGTGGAATTCTGTTCATGCCTTGACTGGCTGGTGACCTCAGGCTAAGCCCTCTCCTGTCTGGGCTTCTGTTTACACTCCTTTCAAAGATGGGCCGTCCAGAAGTTTTTTTCTCATGTGTCCATAATAGGTGGTTAATAAAGACTGGGCAGAAGGGCATGTGTAGGATGGGCTAGGCATGTCCAGACGCAGAGGGAAGAGTGTGGTGACTGCTTAGCCATGCCTGCCATGGGTGCAGGAGGTTAGGGTGGTGTCTAGTTGGCCCTTAAGGGCTCACCTAGCTCTCTCTGGCTTTCCCAAGAGCATGTTGTTGGCCCTGGAATTTCTGCCAAATGCCAGTTGGGTGGATTTGGAGGCTTGAAGAACTGGAGATTGGGAGGGGACATTTGGAACACCTCTTTGTTCCTAGAGCCAGAGCTGTAAGATTATCTGCAGGGTATTTACAACCTCCTAGAGGGTGCCAGCTGGTGGTTAGGAGGCCTGGCTCCCTTTCTAGCCTCATCCCACCTCAGGTCCCCCAATGGCTCTCAAGGAACTGTTCCTGCCCTCTCTCTTCCCTACCACATGGCAGGTGGACAATGAGTGTTTGGATTCAGAGACAAGAGCCTCAGGACAAAGCCAGGTCAAAGCCACTGCCTGAGCATGGTGTCCTGAGGAAGGCTTGTGGCCCAGGCTCAGCACCTAACAGCATCAGGCAGGACTGTAGTTCCCCACCTCTGCACCATCCTCAGCACTTCACAGCAATGACAGTCACTGTCATTGCTGTCATCCACAGAACCTCACATGCAAGGCCACTGGGGCCCTAGAAGAAAGTATTTAATTGAGGAAGGTCTACTATATTCCCGTAGAGAAGGAGAATGTGATGCAGGAAAACAGCATGGGCTTTGTGATCAGACCGGAGTTCAAGTTCTGGCACTGCCACTTCACAGTAGCATGACTTTGAGCAAGTCATTTGACCTCTGAGCCTCAGTTTCTTCACTGTAGTATGTTAATAGTAATTAGAACATTACAGTAGAATTCTGAGGCTTAAAGTGAGGTGATATCAGTAGAGAACCTAGTGGCTGACACATATAGGTTCAGTAGTTGTTTGGTTTCTGTTTCCAACCTGAGTAAACAAAAAGCAGGGCATACCCTTAAGAATGACTATCCAGGGCTGAATCTGGTACCTTGTCCAGGCCTGCCATGGGTGTGGGACCCTGTCCAGGGCTGAATCTATCCCTCCTTCACCTTTTAGAGAGAGAAACTGCCAGAGGAAGTTGACTCTGAGGTCGGGGATTTGGACTGCCACCAGGGGGTGATAGGAGGTTTGGCCTCAAGGGCATGCCCTGTGTCTGCTAAGGCGTCACATGCTCCAGAGGAATGAGGCACACCCAGGCATAGCTGGGATTCCCAGTCCAGTGTGTGTCAGGCCAGTAGGCTAGTGCCGTTGTCAGTGCAACACAGACCCACAAGTAAGTTGTCCTACCTCTGGATTAACTTTGGTGTCCCGGAACAGGTTGTCAGACATGCCAGGGTGGGACCAGCCCTCAGGAAACCCCCACTCTGGAACACCAGCGGCACATTGTGTTATCTCATTGACCGCCATTGATAATGGGTATTTCTGTAGATGAGGGTGGGTGCTGGGAGATTGGCTCATGGAAAAAAAGTGGGTCCGCCCTTCCAGGAGCCCCAAGCGCCAAGCCAAGGTGTCTGAACTCTGGCGAGGAGGTGTGGAGCCTTGTCAGGTCTTAGCATGGGTCACTGCCTGAATTAAGGAGGGAGAAACTGGATTTGGAAGAGCTGATGCTCAAATCAGAATTTCCCTTTTCAGAACACTGTCCCCTAAATGACTTCACTTAGTCACCTCCTCAGCCCAGTGAGGCAGTGAAGGGAGGCACCTTCCTGTTTGACACTTGTGGACACACATTCAGGGAGATAAAGCGGCCTCTTACAACCTCAAACTGCCTGGAAGATCTGACTCTCAGGGGCCTCACCCTGCTCAAGACCTCGAGCTGGCCCAAGGGCCTGCTCCAGCTGCCCAGCCGAGTGGGAAACAGCTATTTCTTGGCAGCCACCTGGAGCTGCTTCTTGCCTCCATCTCCCCTTTTCATCTGTGCCCTGTGCCTTTCCCTGACTTCCCTGGGACAGGGCACAAAGTCACTCTCCTCTGCCAATCATTGCTTCACTACCACCTTCTTCATCTGACTCGAGGCAGCAGGCCTGGTACAGGCTACCACAGATTGGGAGTGGAAGAGTCATGCTGTGTGACCAGCAGAAGCTCCTGAACCTCTCTGAGCTCTTGCTCCACCTTGGAAGACGAGAGAAGCATTGGACTATATCAGTGCTTCCCTAACCTTAGTCACTTTCATCCCATTTATATTATGTTTAAAGTGGTTTTTTAATCCACTTAGATCTGCCATTGCTCCTTAATTTAATCTTATCCTAGATAACAATATCCACAAACTCAGCAGTGATAATTGTTGTAGTCCATACATTTCACTCTGAATATGTAAAAGGTTTGCCCATGGACCCCCTAAAAATCGTTCTTATTGCACCAGTGGTACATTTATCTCTTTGGGGGAATCTTGGACTGGGATACTGGAGTTTCTCTGAGTCCCAGGACCCTCTGCTTAGGGCTGGGTCATTGGGTTTTTAGCTCTTGCCACTGGATAATGATGGCCGTCCATCCACCCCTCTGTCCATCCATTTAATGAGCATTACCGAGCACCTGCTGGGTACCAGGCCCTGGGCTGGACTCTGGGAATCGTAGAAATGGATGCAAAGATACACCACAGTCTACCACTGCCAAGATAGGGTTCATGACAGAGACATCGGGGACGTAGGAATAGAAGTGAGTGGTTTTGCTTGGGTAAACCAACAAAGAGGGTAATAGTTGAACCAGGCTTTGATAGATGAAGGAGCCAGGCATTTTGGGCTGAGGGGCAGAGGCAAAGACGTGGAAATGTGACCTTCAGAACACAGTCCAGGAGACAGTGAGCAACCCCATGTAGAGGACACAGAGTATGGCTGGAAGTATTAGAAGGTAGAAGCCAGGCTGAGGAAGACCTAGACTGAGTCTGTCACATTCAGGGTTGGTGGGTCGCTGCTGAATCCAGGGCCCATGATACCTGCCCTCTCAAGAGTCTGAGAGCTGCTAAAGGGGCTGGCCAGGATAGGTCCCCTGGACCCTAAGTGTCTCCCATACACTGAGCAATGGGCAGGTCCCGAGCTCGCTGGCCCTGGTAATGTCTTGGAGCGCAGCCTCTGCTCTACAAGCTGTGGGTACAGGCCCTCCACCCCGCTGCCAGCACTGCTAACCCCAGGGGACCTGAGCTGCAGATGTGCATGGTGATTGAATCATTGCTGCACACCACTGCTCACACAGCTCCCCTGGGGACCCCGCCACTTGCCTGTGCAAGCTGTCATGAGATGTGTGTGCTCCAGTGCATCTGTGCCAGCACTTGAGTATGTGCATGTACCTAGTTTTCAGTTTGCGAAGGGGCACACACGTGTGTGAGTGTGTATGCACATAAGCGAAACCTCTGCCCCAGGCGCATGTGTGTTAAGTGGACTGGTTAACTTGTTGGTCTCAAAGCGAAAAATAAAACACACTGGTGTTAGCACAGCTGATGTTGGCCTGCTATCCCGAGAGGTGCCTCAAGGGCTGCATCCACATTTCCATGGGCAGCTAAAAGCACCCTGTTCCCCAGGTCCAGAGCAGAGCTTATGCAAGAGCCATGTGCCTCCTCCGACCTTTCAGATTAAGAGGCGTGCTTCCAGGCGGCCCTGAGACAACCTGGGGCCGAACTGGGAGCAGCCAGAGAGGTTCCAGTCCCACGCAGCTCTTGTCTCCCTCTGTGTCCTTCCCCTCTCTCAGCTCCTGCCTCGTATCCTGCCTCATGAGGGCACAAGACCAGGTGGTCTCCAGGCACCCTTTAAGCTCTCAGCATTCTGCTCTGAGCAGCCCTGTGTGTGCATAGTAGCAGCTAACTTTTCGGGTGAGTGTCTTCTGTGCTGGACACTGCTCAGGTAAACTCAGTGCTATACTAGGTACTAAGAAGTATAATGGAAGCTTGGCCCTTCAAGAGCTCAGCTAGGAGTTGGGAAGACCAGCCGACCCAGATGGCACCGTCAATCAGAAAACTTAAACACGTGCGGTTAAGCCAAGCAAGGAGAAGGGTGTCGCTAAGAAAGGGGCAGCATCTGCAGCCTTAGGCTTCCCTGGAACAGCACTTCTCTAGGAGTTTCCTGGGCCGGACTTGGGAGAGGCCTGCTTTGCCTTTTGAGAGCCTTCTACACTTGTCAAGATGAAGTTTTCCAAACAGTTGGAGCTCCTGACACAGAAATCCTGACATGTTAGATTCTGAAGAGCTGCCAGAGGCTGCCTAGCCTTCATTTTACAAATGGGGAAACTGAGGCCTAGAGAAGGGTGTCAGAGCAGGGTTCCCTCCAGGGACCCCCAAGCTTTGCGTCACCTCAGACTGAGTCTGCCAAAGCGGGTAGGGGCTTGACTGCTTGGGCCCACTCCCATTCAGAGGCAGAGAGGCAGCTGGAAGGGCTGGGGCCATGGGTGCACCCGGAGCAGGGCGCCAGGCTGACAGCGATCTCCAGTTGGGAAGGAGCACCGCGGTGGGCATTGGAGCTGCAGCCATGGAGGATTTATAGCGACTTGTAAAGGCTTAGAGGAATCCAGTCTTTCAGGAGGGCGGCGGAGATGGCCAAGCAACATTCCCACGGCAGAGGGCGACCTCTGCTGGCCACTGAACACCACCACTTTGCCATGCTAGCAAGCGTGCAGGGAACCCAGCGCTACTGGGATGGCCTTAGAGCAAGTAGGTAGATTTGGACAGTTGGAATGGAACCAGTGAGATATCTCTTTGGGCCCAGTCACAGCCTGGGTTTGGAACTTTCGGGAGGCTCTGAACTTCAGTCCTGGTGGGGTGGAAAAAACGTCATAGAAACAGAAAGGCAAAAATGTTGAATCTCAGCCCAACACCTTCCCCGTTACGTGACCCTGGGCAAGTCACGCCAAGTCTCTGAACCTTGTAGGACTAAGTAAATTAGCAATGCATGGGATCTGGGCTGGTGCCTGCACAGAGCAGGTTCAGAACAGATGGAAGATCCCAGACTGCTCCTCAGTGAGCTACCTCTCTCATTCTTCCTTCAGCCTCTCCCCCTTCTTTCTCTATGCCAGGGACCCTCAGCCTTCCAGGCCCTGACCCCTCTTATGCGAGGTCTGGAGCTGCCAGCCCCATTTATTCCTGATGTTAATAACCCCAGTTTTTCATTGATCTCAGCAGTTTAAAAATGTTACCTCACCTACGAGTGCCTCCTTGATCAACCAGACATTTTGTTCTTTTATTGTAGATTAAGACCCACACAATGCACAATCGCGATCTGTGACGTCTCTCCTGCTAGCCACCCTCACCTTCTAGATCTCACAGGTGCCCCAGGCCCAGCCATTCATTTCTTGGTTTCTATAACGTGGAGCCCTAACCTGGGAGAAAAACCTTCTAGAACCTATACCCAGCCCAGACGTGCTGTGTGGCCTTGGGACGAATCACTGTGGGTCTTGGGCTCCCCCAAATAAAACCACTGAACTGTAAGGTTGGTGCAAGACCTCAAAGCACCTTTGGCTATGGATATTTGAGAATCTTTGAATCCAAAAGCCGAATCAGTCCAGCCGCTGGCTTCAAGGCAGGATTGCCACGAGCCACAATGGAGACTGTCCTGAACTGGGACAGTTCTGTGTCCCCCCTTTGCTGTTTGCTTCCTAAAGTGAGATCTGTGGCCCTCCTTCCTCTGGACCCAAAGGTGACTGCTTGGGTAGGTCTGGATGCCTATTGCCTGCTAGGGGCTTACCTGGGTGGGCTGAGTGCCCCTGGCCTCCAGAAATGATCTATTAGTCATTCAACAAATATTTTCTCAAGGCCCTACTAGGTCTCTGACCCTAGACAAAAACACCATGCCCATCCTGGGAAAAGTTCCCACTTAGAGATAGAGCCTCATGAGACCATCTAATCCCCTCTCCTCATCATCCTGCTCTACAAATGGGGAAACAAAGGCCTAGAAAGCCAGAGAAGCCCCTCTGGTTGGTGGCACACAGATGCTCACTTCAATAAAGACGGACCTGGTGAGAGTCCCAAACCTCCAGTGTAGCTTTCTAGCCCTCTGGGCACATAAGTTTGTCAACAGTGCCCCCTGCTGGCCACATGGGCCACCACAGTCCCTTTGTCCTGGTTGTCTACTGCCTGAGGACAGGGGATTGAGGCCTGTATGGGCCTGGGATTCCTTTGTACTTCCCTTCAGGCTCCTCCCAAGCTGACCCAGGCCTTCATTCAATGGGTCCCTTCAGATGGCTATGGAAACTGCACTCTTTAGTTGGGACCCTAGAGCCAGCATTCACCCATGCCCAGGGTGTGGGCTGTGTACCATGTGGTGCCCAGGAGACCACCAGGGTCACTTCGGTTCAAACGGGATCTGACACTGGATACCAAGGTGGCCTCACTGAAGGTGACACTAGCTTGCTCCCACTCTGGGCTCTCCCATGTTCCTGCTAAGCCATCATGATTTGCGTTGGCTGAGGCTCTGTCAGATAAACTGAGCCCCAGCGAGGGGAGCAATACCCTCATTTCTTCCTTCTCTGCAATACACATGCCTACAACACCACAGCAACCTCCTTGAGCAGCCCCTGGCACCAGCACTTATACTAAAATTTAGGCCATAATGGGAACACCAGATTCTAGAGCTGCTGCTACTCTAACCTCTGAGCCTCAGTTTCCTCATCTGTAAAGTAGGCATAAACTGACAGTGTTTTATCTGTGCTCAGTACCTGGACCAGCACCTGACTTATAGGTGGAGCATAACAAATAGACACCTGAAAGGTGACCAGGAGTGAATACAAGCTTAGACCAAGAGTTCCTTGAACACAAGAAAATTATTTCATTTCAGTTTCTGCATGCCCTCTAGATCTAGCATAGGATCGGCACAGTATAGAAATTGAAAATATCTAAATATCTACCAGGTGAGTTGGAAGCATGTTTGAATGGACAAGTGAAGACTAACGATATTTAGATGGATGGGTGGATGAATGGACCTGTGGATGGACAAGCATTTAGATGGATAAATGTTGGGTGGTAAAGTCGGATATTGGGGTGTATAAGTGTGTGATAGGTGGGGTGAATAGAGGGATAGTTGGCAGGGTGAAGGTGGAAGAAATAAATAGGGGGTGCTACCCCATTTTTACCTTTTTGCTGGAGATCTCCAAGATGAAATGAACCTGGAAAGTGCTTATTAAAAGTACAAGTGCCCAAGTGACCCAGTAACTCCACTTCTAAGAGTATGTTCCCTAGGTTAATTCACACATGGATGATGTGGCCAATATAAAAAGGTGATCCTGTAACACACTTTCCAATAATGAAATTAGGAATCAACTTCAGGCTTCATTACTCAGACTGGAGTGTGAGCTCCTTGAGCAGGAAGGTCTTGTCTAGGGACTCAGGCCTACCTGGTGAGGGTAGACATTCAAATGCTAGTTGTATAAATGATTCATCTATACCTTGGAATATTGTGCAGCCATAAAAAAAAAAATGAAAAGGTTCTTTATGTCTTGTTATGGAATAAACTTTGAGATATCATTAAGAGGAAAAAAGCAAGATCCAGATAGTGTGTATACAATGTTTTCGTTTTTTTAAGGGATGGCCAGGAGAGAATGCACATAGATATTTGCTTCTCTAAGATGAATGCTTGGAAGGAGGCTGGTGAGTGGTTCTCCTAGGAAAGGCACCTGGGACCTGGGGACAGGGCCAGCACTTCACTGGATACCCTTGTAGACGTTCTCATTTTGAACCATGCAAATAAGTTACCTTTTCAAGCACAAATGGAACCATGGAAGTACTTTAAAAGAGCTGTGTACTGAAGAGCTCCTTGGAGGAGGAACGCGGCTTTCTTTCCTAAGGCTGAGCCAGTCATGCCGTTGGTTCCCTCAGTGAGGGGGTGTGTGCTGGGGCAGAGGCTAGGACACGTAAGCAGACGCGCACGTGGACACAGTCCAAGCTCCCACTAGCTGTGTGGTCTTGGCAGGCCTCTGGACCTCAGTTTCCTCATCTGTGAAAAAGATAGTTCTCACCATACAGAGTGAGCATGAGGAATAAAGGAGAGAATTCAGGGGCCCAGTATACAGAAAGTACCCAGTATAAGGCCTTGGGTGACATGGCCGGAGATGGGGTTCCTTCAGGGGGCAGCATCAGGATAGCAGAGAAAGCCAGGGGCCATAAGCTTCTGTTCAGCGCCTTGTATCTGGTCCATGTGTCTGCAGTCTGAAATGCCTACTGGGTTGTAGGAGGGCAGACCCAGCCAGCAGTGGGCAGACTTCTGCTTTGGCCCAAGGACCTGTTCCCCTGAGCAGTGGGCATCCTAGAGCAAAAAAACACTCTCTCCTCTCTCCATCTCTGTCTCTCTATCTCCATCTGTCTTTACTGTCGTGGCTTACCTGGAAAGGCCCGGAGTCTCCAAGGTCTTTCTGGAGCTGAGGCATTCCCTCAACTTAGCTTCAACATCTGGGAGGAAGTGGCACTCATGTTAGTATTCCTGAGCCCGCCACCCATTCAGAAAGAGTGAGCCTGGCGGCCAGGACATCCATGTAACCGGACAACTCAGCCATGGGCTGGCCATCAGCCCCATTTCCTGGCTGGGTTCTGACACTGTATCACTGTGCCAACTTGGGTAACTCCCTTCCTCTCTGTAAGCCTTGGTTTCCTTATCTGGAAAATGAGAGTGATGCCAATATCTTCCCTCCTTCTTTCCCAGGAGGGCAAAGGGGAAAAATGGAATTGTGAGTGGTTTGTAAAGTGTCAAGAACTCTCAAGCATGGGAGGCACACAGCACCCGCAACAGGATTGCTGCACTTACACCAGTCATGCAGTGAAAGTTGTCACGTGGGAAGACCCCACCACCACTACCACCACCACATGCACACAGAACCACATTGAGTAGGCTCAGCCTGAACCGGGAATCTGAAGACGAGGTTTTCTTACCACGACCACCACCTAACACACACATATTTGTGTAGCAATGCATGTGTCTGAGTGTGCTGTTCCATGCCCCGTGGTGGACATGCCTGACCAGTTCTCACATTAGCTACCACGAAGAACACTCAGGAGTACCTCCTGCCCTCAGAAGATGGAGCTCCCCAAGGCTAAGTGTGGGGAGGAGTGGCTGGGGCCACAGTTCCTCCCTCCAGCGCAGGGCTCCCTGGGGCAGAGGCCACCATGGCTTGCAAAGGGCCCTAGAACCTGGCGGGAGCCACTAGGGCCAGCACATTGGTGTTGGGGCTAGAGCGGCAATGAGGCTGGCAAGCCTGGCACAACCCCACTGATTCCCACTCTCCTCTCTTTACAGGCTGGACAACGTTCATGGCTCTCGGGTAGAACCCAGTGAAACGGTCAGAATGAATTCTATGGACAGGCACATCCAGCAGACCAATGACCGACTGCAGTGCATCAAGCAGGTGGGTGTGTGACCTGGGCTCCCTCCTCCTCCCCTGCCCGCAACTGGTGAGAACAGGGCAGTAGGGGTGCTAGCCTGCACGTAGCTAGACATCTGAGGCTCTGGGTGGGGGTTAATGGTGGGCATGGGCCAACTGCCTGAGGACCCCTGACCACCCACCTGGGGAGAAAGTTGCTGGCATGGACCATCCTAACACTGGAATCACACACACCTGGTTTTGAACGCCATCTATGTCCTGTCCTTTCTCAGCTGTGTGACTTTGGGTGAGTGTCATGCCCTCTCTAGGCTCTGCTGTGTGTTCTGGGCTGTTGTGAGGATGCAGTGAAATGCTTAGTCTCCCTTCCAGGCCTAAACTCCTGCCCCTCTGCTCCGGAGATTCTCTGTAAAGAAACAGAAGAGAAAAGGTCTTAGGAAATTAGATCATGTTACAGAAAAAGAAACCAAGGCACAGAGAGGGGAATAGAGTTGCCTGAAGTCACACAGACCAGCCCCACTGGTGCTAGTAGATCCTCCTCCCTGAGGGTGCGAGTTCCCCCTCCTTCCGATGCTCACATCAAGCTCAAGAGGTGATTCACTTCTCAGCAACCCTTCTGGGTTGTTCAGAGGTGAGGAGTGTTCACCGAGGGTTCCGAGGCCCCCACTTTAAGGAGTGGGCGCTTCCAGTGGTGGTCAGGAGGAATGTACCCACCCTCTAGGAGCAGCCTGCCTGCAGCTCCAGGTGGCAGCGATCCTGCACAGACCCTAGAGCAGGGGTCCCAACCTCCAGTACTGGTCCATGACCTGTTGGGAACCGAGCCGCATAGCAGGAGGTCAGTGGTGGGCAAGCTAGCGAAGCTTCAGCTGTATTCACAGCCACTCCCCATCGCAAGCATCACCACCTCTGCTCCACCTCAGATCTCAGGCATTATATTCTTATAGGAATTCCAACCAGTCCCTGGGGTCAAAAAGGTTGGGGACCACTGCTTTAAAGTATTATTTTACTCCAGGAAAGAGCAAATATGGTTGAAGGGCTGTGGGCTTTAACACCAAACAGAACTGGGCCCAAATCCTCACTCCTCCATATACCCACAGTGTAATGTCCTTTTGTTTCTCTGAGTCTCAGGGCCCTCCCCCACCCCTCCGCCAACCCCCGTCAAATGGGGCCAGTAAGGCCCACCTCGTAGGATACTGTGAGGATATTGTGGGTGAGGCACATAAGCCCAGTCCTGGCACATGGCGAGTGATCAGCATAATGGTGGCAGGGTTATTGTCTTCGGTGTCTCCGCAGTGGAGAGGGGAGTGCTGGGGTGAGGCCTCTGGCTTAGGTGGGTTTAGCAGGAAGCTCAGGTAACCAGCGTGGGCCACTGGCATCAAGACCCCAGCTCACAGCCCCACCCCCACACAGCTTGTCCTCCCTGAGTGCCAGGGCCCCGTGGAACTGACGCTAGTCCTTGGGAATGAGGGATGTGTGTCCTCTCATTAGCATCAAGCAGAGCAATCTCGGAAGCCTGTGCGGAGTCTGCGGAGAGGAAATTGAAGAAGACTTGTTACAGATTGAACTCAGCCTGAACAGCTCTCCCAAACGCCAATTACGCCTCTGTTCACGGTCACAGAATAGAAACCAGACGTGCGCTCCCTCCTCCCCTGCTTTCCCTCCTCCTCTGCAGGGCTTTCTCCCGGCTCTGCCTTTGACCCAATTTCTCCCGCCCATGAGGGATTCGCTGTCAGCGGCCTCCACCCCCCAACAACATAGTCATGCCCCCTCTGCATGAGCCTCTCTGTGTGACAGGCACACAGCTGCTCCTGCGACCTGCTCACAACTTGACTTTCCTCCCGCCGCCTGGCTCTGCATCACCAGGAGTAAGGGTGCCCTTTACTCCCAGGGTTCTAGCTCTCTCGAAGCATGGCACACAGAACTCAGATTTACTAGTCAGTGAACCTAGTCCAGCCCTCACTAGCTACCTGACCTTGATTAGGTTGCCAGTTTAGCTTCGTCTGTGAAATGGGCATGGTAATTCCTGCCTAGCCAGTGAGTGTTAAGTGGCTGGAAGGCCAGGGATCACCTCAGCTGTTCTCCTCCAGCCTGCCCCACACACCATATGCATGCACACGCACACAGAGCTCTTCATTTGGGTCAGACAGTGGCGCATTTGTGAGGGTAAGCAGGCTGTCCAGATGCCTCCCTGGGCCATCCAGAACTCCCTGCATTCTCCACACCCCACTCCTGCACCTCCAGTCAGACACAGCTCAGCACTGACGTCTGTCTGCTTCCCAGCTGCCCCAGAGGGTGGCCGTGGCTGGCTGATGACTGTTGATTCTCAGACATCTTGTATCCTAATTAGAGGAGAAAAGCGAGTAGGTCTGCATGCTCTGAGAATGACGGATGTGTTAGCTATGGCTGCTTCTGGCTGGTGGGGTTGTGGCTCCCATCAGGGGCCTCATAGCCTTTGACTCTCTTGGCCCTGCCTCACTTCTACAGTTTGGTCTTCCCTCCCCCACCACCCGCCCTGATTCTAGCCGGTGCTGCACTTGCCATCCCCCAGCAATCTGCCACTGTCTCCCCTGTAGGCCTCTTGCTCAGCTGCCTTTCCCCCTTCTCAGCCTCAGGTACCAGGAGAACCAGTGCCCTCTACAATGTACCCCACTCAGAGGTCACAGACACATCTGCTGTCTACATGCAAAGCCATGCAAATCAGCTAATTTCTGCACAGCAGCCTCCCCAAACTCCAGATGCCCTTCCGAGTATCTAATACCCCCCATCTCTGAGCTCCAGTGCTTCCTGGGCACCCAGCTACCTCACCTGTTCTGCTCTTTTTTTCTTTAAGCTGTAGGTCCTGCAGGGAATATGTCAGGCCTCCCGCCAGACTAAGTTCCTTGGGGACAGAGGATGTGCCATATTCATCTCTAAGTCAGCAGAGTCTAGCGTAGTGCCCAGACCCGGGTGATGCCCAAGTATGCTCTGGGCAGGGGACAGCGTGAACTGATAGATGGATAGCTAAGGGAATGAATAAATGGGTAGATGGATAGATAAATGGATGGGCAGTTAGGCGGGTGGATATGGATAATGGATGAGCAAATGGATGAATGAATGGATGAGTGGGTGGTTGGATAGGTTCTGGATAAATAGGTAGATATATAGGTAAATGAATGGATGAATGAATAATAAAGTAGTGAATAGACGAATGGGTTATGAACTGATTCACTGAGGGGTGGATGGGTGGATGGATTATTTGATTCACAGATGGATTGACAGGAAGATACATTCATCACCTAGTCTGGGTAGCCAATCCCTGGTTTGGGCATTGTGTCCCCTATTCCTGCCCCAGACTCAGTGGCCAGTGGATATAGCCCCAATCTTACGAGGAATTGCGGAGATGGGCAGGCTTTATGGTGAGGGACAGGGTATTAGTATCTAGTAACAGCCACAGCCAGGGATGCCTCTGCCTATGATTTAAATCTGTGCTCCCAACCCTAAACCATCAAAAGCTGGCCCAGCTCACCCATCCAGCCTCAGCCTCTCCATGTACCACTGGGAACCTATTCTGAAGTAGCCAGTTTGGACCATCCTTTGGACAATTAACTGTTCACTGACCATTTCTGCTTGGACCTGGCCTTATGCCATCTAGGATTCCAGAGTGGAACAGGGCACTATTTCTATGCTCTAGGAACTCATGGGAGAAACAAGAAATAGTACAGAGGTCCCAGCAGTAATAGTGTTTACCTGGCACCTCTCTTTTAATAGGGATGTTATCAGGTATATTGTTTCTAAAGCTTGCTGCATCCCATTTTACAGATGAAGGATCTGAAGCTCGAGAACACACCCAGGGCTGTGTGCTCACTGGCTGAGATGGGGTTTGGTCCAGGTCTCTCCTGCTCATTTCACTACATCTCTGTGCAGTACAAAAGCATGGAGAATGGAGGGGGCTTGGCCAAGGCCACGGAACCTCTGAGCCACTGAATGGGATGCTGATAGTCTTTTTACCAATGAGTTGCACTCACAGATGACCACCCAGAGCCCAAGTGATGGCCAGTGAACTGGCCCATGTGAGAGTGAAGAAGCTCAGAGGTGGGCTGACCAGATATGGAAGGCTGGGTACTCGGGGGCCAGAACAAAACTGGGCTCCTGAGCCTGGCCTCAGAGGCCACTTGCGAGCCCAGAGCCTCAAAGAGGGGGTTGCTACAGGTGGGGGTGCTGTGTGCAGGCAGGTCTGAGAGCAGCCTGCAGTGGCTGCTGACACTGCTAATTGAGTGTGACATCATGTAAATAAACGGAATAACTCGGTTAGCAGAGGGAGGCTGCTGGGCAGGGAATTAGCTGCTTTGCTTGACTTTCAACGTGGAGCCCAGGTGCAGCATGTGGCTTCAGAGGGGGCCTGATTTAGAGAGGGGGCAGTGGGGGCAAAGGGTATGTTTCTATCTGTGGAAGTTCCTCCTGTCTTCTGCAAATCAAATGCAAGAGCTCTGCCTTTACAAAAAGAGCACTGAGTGGAGCCAGGGCTGCAAGCTGCCGAGTGCAGCTGTGCTTCCAAGGGAGCCTCTGGGAAACAGAGTCAGGGCCAAGGGCAGCCCCACATGGGAGCACCCCACACGCCAGGCGCTTTGCCAGGGGCTGTATAAGCCTCAACTTGTTTAATCCTGACCACGGCACCCTGATGGAGGGCTGTGTTGCTGCACACTTGCCCTCTTTCTTTCCTTCATCTCCCCCTCTCCTTATTCTCCCATGGAAGGAGGGTATGCTAATCCATTCCACTATTTTCCATTCATTTTTAAATCTTACCTTGCACAAACCATGTCGTAACAACAGTCATGAAACCCTAAGCAAAGGAAACAAACATTCCCACTGCCATCCCATGGTCTGCCATCCCCATTTTACAGATGGGGTGACTAAGGCTTAGAGAGGTGGGGGGACTGCTCTAGGTTAGCAGCTAGGAAGAGGTGGAGGTGGCGTGTGACCCCAGGGTCCCTGCCCCACAGGGGCAACCATAGCACATCTGCTTTCTTCCCATTTTGGGAACTTGACAGCTCCTAAGACCCTTGTCTGCCTTGGCTCAGAGGCTGACTCATACTGTAGGTAGGGATGCTACATTCCCCGGGGCCAGCTACTGTTCCCTGTCTCTCCTGGCTCCAAAGCCACAGGAGCCTCAAAAGGTACCACATTCCCCTTTGCAGCTGCTTATACTCCGACCCTTGTAGATACCTTCTAGATGTCCCATTAGAGGACCCCAGGCAGTAACTCCCAGCACTGGAATCCCAGCTTCACCCCAACCTGCTTCATGACCCTGGGCTGAGTGCCTAACTCAATGTGGCCTAGAAAGACATGGATAACTGTTAAAAAACGGAGGGGTGGCTATGGAAGCTATCCCCATCCCATCCCATCCGCCCTGTGGCCTGGGTCTGAAGCAGGATCTAGAGGCCTTCGCAGCAGAATTCAGTCTCAGTTGATTCAGCTCCCCAACTGAGAAAGGCCTGAGCTCAGGCCAGGACCCCTCCCAACAATGCCAGCAGCCCCCAAGCCAAACCAGACTGGGCCCAGGAAATCAGGAGTCGCTAAGCCACATACCCCAGACTACAGTGTGACCATAACCTGGGCACAGTGTGCTTTAGTCCACCTTCCTGGCTGTGCGGCCTGGAGGCCTCCCTGCCTGCTCTTGCCCTATTTGGCTACGGCAGAGTTTGTCTGAAGCCAGAGTTGGGGTGAGTGGGTGATTGAGTGTGTGTGTATGTGTGCGCGCGCGCGCGGAGTATCATCAAAAAGAAATCTCCAGGGCCAGCCTGTCCTGGCTCAGGGAGAGCCAGCCCCCAAGCATAGTAGCCAGATGCCACCCTCCTGAGCTCTGCAGGGTTCACCTCCCCTACTGCTGGCATCCAAAAAGTGCTTTAATATTTACTATCATTACCTTCTTTTAGACCTTGGTTTTCTTATATTTACAATGGAGCTGCTAATCCCCTCCTCCCAGGGGTTAGGCTGGAGGCAGAGATGCAAAGGGGAGGTACATGAGGGGGAGTTGGAGAAAGCCTGTTAATCAGGTCTGCCCCTTTCTGCAAGTTTCCTGTGAGACCTGGGGTCTTCCCCATCCCAGACCCCATGACTATTTGTGCTGCCCTCGTTTCTGTGGCCTCATGATTTCTCCTTTCCCTCTCCCACAGCACTTACAGAATCCTGCCAACTTCCACAATGCCGCCACAGAGCTGTTGGACTGGTGTGGAGACCCTAGAGCCTTCCAGCGGCCCTTCGAGCAAAGCCTGATGGGCTGTTTGACGGTGAGTTCGCACCTTTCCCCACCTGCGCACACCCAGAGAGGATGACCGCATGCCTTGCCAGGCGCAGGGGTGGCCACAGATGATAGAGGATGAGAGCTAGGAAGACATTGGTGCTGGAGGGCTTGGCCCTTCTGTGTGCACCCCTGACATACAGACACCGCAGGAAACTGGTCTGATGAGGAGACAGAGTCCCCACAGATTACATGTGTTCCCCACCCTTGATGAGAAAGACAGGGCCTACTTTGGAGAGTTCCATGTCTGATACATCATAAGCAAAGCTGAGAGACTCTTGAAGGATTTGTAGCCATCTTAGAAAGCAGGGAGACTCTTGAATCATTTGCAGTCATTCATGCATTTGCTTAGGTAAACATCTAGTGAGCTCTTTTTATGGTCATCCATCCACTCATCCATTCATATGAGCACATATCGAGCTACTGTTACATCCATCCATCTATCTACTCAAATAAATACTGATTGATCTCTCATTTATCATATACAATCCCCACTGCTAAGTCCTGCAAAACCAACAACAGATGAGACTTCCCCAAACCAATTTCCCCTTTAGTAGGGAAGACAGATGTGGAGATAGGTGACTGAGAAAATTATGTACAAGGTGGAGGTTGCACAGAGAAAGGAAGCATTAGCTGCATGGGAGGTGGGACTGGTTGTGGAAAATTGACATAGGAGCCACTTATACATCTTTAGGAGTTTGATCCATCCACACAGGCAGCTGAGGATAGTGAGAGCATTCTAGGCACATGAAATGGCACGTGCAGTTGTACACCAGAACCCAGAGAACTGAGATTAACTCAGCTTGGTAAGGGTCTAGGATACAAGCTCAGCAGAGGCCAGGCCCACAGCTGGTGGCATGATTTGTCAAGCTGAGGAGCTTGCCAGCTGACAGCCATGTAGAAGGAACTCAAAGCTTGTGAATGTCCCCAGCCACATAACCTGTATCCATAAGTGGGAGGACACCTTGGCAGCCAGTGAGGGCAGCTGCTCAGAGGGTCCTGAGTCAGTTTCGAAGGGAATATGGGTAAATGGATTGCTAGGGAGGCCAGCTACCCCAAAGCTTGGATAGGAGGGGCCAAGATGGATGCCTGGCCAGGCAGGAACAATGGGTAAAGTCCAAAGGCGCTTTCTTATAAAGCTGTAAACAGGAGGGAGGAGAAAGGCCCAGAATAGCCATGGCCTGGAGTGAGAGGAATAGCCACAATAATGTGGACCATCATTATCAAACACCTCTTCTGTGCCTGACACTGATCTTGGCCCACTGGACATGCCTTCTCACTGAATCCTTACACCCACTCTATGCTATCTTCTCTATTTTATAGAGGAGGAAAGCGAGACTTGTGACTGACTTCCCAAGGTTACACAGCCCATAAGAAGTGGACCTGAGGTTCAAGCCAAGACCCATCTGCCTCTAGAGCGGTTGCTCCTGCCCATTAGGGATGCCAGGCAGAGATGCAGCCAAGACCCTCCCAGGTTCCTCCATTTGTCCAAAGCCGATACCATCTGGCCCCCACTGGGGACACTGGGCCAAATCAGCCACCTGCATTGCCCAGCCCTCCTTATCCTTCAGCCCATTGGCCTCTCCCTCCCTCCTCAGCTTTCTTAATCCTCTTTGTGGGGATCCTGGTTCAGGCTAAGCCGCATGGGCAGGACAGATGTTATCAGAGGCCCCCTCACTCCCACTCCAGCTTCAGGCAGCCAGAAGTGAACAAGGAGGTGGGGTTCATGCATAACACATAGTCAGACAGGCTGCCATGTTCCCCCAGCAGCCCACCCCAAGCCTGGCTCTGCCTAGGACATGGAGACTTTAAGCTGAATGAGACAATGGCCCTGGCCAGGGTAGATGGGCAGGTGAGCATGAGATGACTAGTAACTGGCTCTGCCCTGGCCTTGTTATTCATCCATTTATTCAATGAACATTCAAGTCTCTGTAGTGGGCCAGGCCTTATGCTGGGCACCAGAGGGAGTGCAATGAGCACAACAGACCTCTCTCAAGCAGCTTACTTTCCGGTGTCGAGGGGAAGGGGAAGCTGATACTAAACACACAAAGGAGTAAGTATATAAGGACATATACTCCATGAGAGGGGTCAGGATGGTGGTCAGGAAAAGTCTTCTGAGGAGTTGCTGAGATCTGAATGGCAAAGAGCTATGGGAGGATGAGAAGGAAGGGTTCTTCAGACAGAGGGAACTGCTCTTGCAAAGGCCCTAAGGCTTAATTTGTTCAAGGAACAGAGTGCAGGTAAGGGGGGGGGGGTGGGTGGGGACATGAGATAAGATTGAAGAGGGGGACAAATACCAGCTAACACAAGGCCTGCAAACCAAGCTACAAGGGTTTGGATATTGAAGAGCAAGGAGGAGCCCTTGAAGGGTCTCAAGCTGGTGAGTGATAGGTTATGGTTTATGTGAGGATAGGAGCTCTGAAAAGGAACATCCTTGGAGGGTAGGATGGAGGGATTGTGGAGGGCTTCTTGGAGGAGGAAGTCCAGGGAGGATCCTGTAGGACCTGACTGGACAGGGAGTAGGCTCTGGCTTCCCAGGCAGGGGAAATTCTGCACAAAGGCCTCTTCTCACTGCACCCCAGCTTAGGTTATATACTCGGCTGAATGGCTGGCTTTGTCCCCCGCCTCTCCACCTAGCTGTTTAGCCAGAAGGGAGCCTTTGATCCACCAGTCACAGTTGCAGAGACCTGGGTCTGACTGTTCCTTGGAGCTCTGAGGAACCAGCAGCAGGAAAGGTGGGGTCACTCTCGGTGCCCAAGGCACTTTCTTAGGTGTTGTCCCCTTGCATCCTTATGAAAACCCTGCAAGGTGGGCAGGGAAGGGATTATCACTTCTATTTTACAAATAAGGCAACTGAGAAAGGGGGAGTCCTGGGCTGGTACATGACTGCATGCGGCCCCAGGGCCCCACTGCCAATCTTCCCCTCCCCCAGGCATCTTACTCCCTACTCTGCCCTGTGGGGAAGGATAGATTGAGGGAGTTTAGAGATCCCAGGGGGCCTAGCAGGCAAAGCTGCCTCGCCCCCACCTCACACGCATAGCCCTCCCCATCCAGGGGGCAGTCTGATCACTCCAGGTTGTCTCAATCCCCTGGGTGACCTCGGGGAGCAAATTCCTTGGATCCGGCTTACTTGGAGGATATAAATTAAAAACCACTTAGCCTTAGGCAGAAAATGGACACATTTGTGCCATGCTAGCTTCTAAGCAGCTCAGGCACAATTCAAGTGAGAGGCTCTGGACCCCCGAGCCAGGATCTGGGGCGAAGAGCTCTTTGGACCCCTGGGAGACCCCTGTCCCACAGTCTCCTTCATGGCTCCTGACCCCAGGATGCAGAAGTGTAAGAGCCCAGGGCACCACTTCTCCTCAGGACCAGGTTTTTCTTGATGAGGTGGTGGCTCACTCTCCCGGCCCCTTCCTTTTGCAGCAGAGCTGAGATCCCTCTGTGGGTGTCCCCCTCACAGTCAGGCCTCTCTGCACTTGTTCCCTCCCCCTCCTGTAGGAAGGCTCAGGTGGCCCGGGCACAGAAGAGGGGAGATGGGTAGGAGGTGGAAGCGGGAAACAGAGACCAGTTAGCACATCCATAGAGGCCTTGTTTCTCCGGTGAGGGATTCCCCAGAGCCTCAAAGCCTTCCCTGCTGAAGCCCTGGGCATACATTCACGTACAGCATTCATTGAGCTGTGTGCCCAGTCCTGGCTGTCATCCTTGCAAGGAGGGCATTTTGTACCCATTTCACTTATGAGAACACTGAGGCCTAGAGAGATTAAGTTGCTTGGGTGAGATAAGACAGCTAGCAAGTGGCAGGACCAGAACCCAGCCTCATTACTGACTCCAAAGCAGCAAGTAGCAGCAACAGAAATACCAGCCCAACCCTGAGTTAAGAAATGGTAGCAAAGTGAGAAATGAGGGCCTGCCTTAAGTGGCTAGGGTATAACCATGAGATGGAACTGTGACATATGAAACAGTCAGAGCCAATTACACACAACCCTAGAAATAGAGGGCATCCTCAAACTTTTACAGACGAGGAACCTGAGGTTCAGAGAGGTTGAGTAATTTGGCCTTAGGTTGCACAGTATAGGATGGAGTAGGATTAGAGCACAGGCCCAGCTAGTTTTCAGCTCCCCTGACTGTCAGTCAGAAAGCGCTGTGGATCTAGACCCCTGCTGGGAGCAGAAACGCCTTGTCTAGTATCTCCCAGACAGCCTGTCCTGCTTCCTGGCCAGAAGGCTCATCGCTTTTGAAAGCAACACAGTCACCTAACATATTTGCCACGTGACCTTGAGCACGCCTCCTCCCTCGCATGTGGGCCTCAGGTTCCCTTTCTGTGGCATGAGTGGCTGGACTCGCTGACCTGTAGATCTCCCTGAGTCCCAGGGTCTAGGTCTCAAACAGCCAGCCCCGAAGGACAGCCTGAAGAGCAAACACCTGTGGGCTTGACTTAGCCTGGGCAGCCAGCAGAGGGCACTCACCAGCAGCCTTTGTGGAGGAGGGGTCTTCCTACTCTTCATCACCTCCCCCTGCCCCCGCCCTAGGTCCCCTCACTGAGTGTTTCATGCCCATCGAGGTGGGAGCAGGCTCTCCAAAACAGAACAGACTGCTGAGCCGAGCCCATCCTTCCCACCACTGTCACTTAGACCCAATCCCACACAATTTTCCTGGGTGTCCTCAGGCTGGGCCAGAGGAAGCTAAGAGTATATACAAGGTACTGTAGTGTCACAGGGTCTAGCTTAGCCCACTCTGCCATACCCGTGCTGTGTGACCTTCTGCAAGACCCTGACCTCTCTGGGCTTCAGCTTCCTTGTCATTGAGAGGAGGCTGTTGAAGCCAATGACCCTTCTAAATGCTGGGGCTCAAGGGACTTGTAACAAACAGACACTCCCTGCTCCTCTGAAGGGCCAGGCCCAGGCCTGTAGGACAGCCTTTGTACCAGCACCAGACCCCTCTTGCTCAGTTTAGCTTTTGTTGTTGTCGTGTTGTTGTTGTTGTTGTTGTTTTTCAAACCACAGCAACAGGATTAGCTAATATTAGCCAAACAGGGACCTTTGCCTTCCTGCTCTCAACCTAGGGCCTGACGGTTCTCCAGGCAGGTTGGGAGTTATGGCCTTAACCCTTCGTGGGCTAAAAATGTCATCCTCTCATGGAAAGAGCCCGGACCTTGTGGCCTGGCTGCCTGGGATCACATCCTGGCCCTCTCACAACCAGAACGTGTAACCTTGGGTTGTTCTTCATCTTTGGTTTCCTCATCTGTAAAACAGATAACAACACTCCCTCACGAAGCTGTTGTAAGAATTCGGTGCTTTGTTGCTTATAAAACATTTACTTAGCCCTCATGACCTGGGAGCCAGATGTCCCACTGCAGTACCCACCTGTGCTGACATTCCCACAAGCAGTGGCCTCACTGGCGAGCCAGTCCAAATGAACTGTGGAGCTCACGCGAGTCCACCCCAGGGCTCTCCTGCCAAAAAGGAAGGGCACCATAGTAAACATCCGGGTTGGAAAGACCCTTCTGGAACCCTTCTTCCTGCTCCGGGAGTGTGTTTGCAGAATTTTCTGTCTGCGTAAAGAGTTAGGGGCTTTGGTTTTCCTACTTGGACTGGGAGACTAACAGTGAGGACATCCCTGCCCTGGATGGCCCAGAGACTCTGGAACATGGGGGCTGGGGGGCATAAGAAACATAGTACAGGGGCAAGTAGAGCCCGTGGGAAAGAGTCTGGAGAGAATGGAAAGTGCCTGCATCAGGGGCTTCTGTTTGTAGCAGAGAAGGTGAGCAAACATTCTAACCTGAGAGAGTCCTTTTTCCTCCCTGCATAGGGGGTTCCCAGGACATGGGGGGCAGGGAAGCAGAGCCCTATCCAAAGAGGCTCTGGCAGTTCTGGGAAGGGGGAGCCACTGGCTCCTTCCTGGTTCACCATGGACACTTCAGGCCCCAAGTGTCCATATTTTTAAACAAGAGGGTTGACCTAGATTATGGTTTCCCCACCTTTTGAGCCCCAGAGCCCTTTTAATGAACCCCTAAATATAAAGAAGATGATGGGGAACTATTCTAATGGTACAGGGGCCAGGCCCAACCCCATAGCACCCTGAGGCTCTCTGAGGACCTCCAGTGCCTCTGGAGTAGGCGTCTCTAGGGACTTGATGACTGCGTCTTTCCTTTCTCAAAAGATGAGCCCTACATCTGGGAGCACTCCTTTCCCAGTCAGCCATAGCCGCCCCAGCTGCTTCCTGAAACGACTCCATCTTCCAAGGTCCTTCCCTCTTAATAAGGAAACTTAATTTGCCTGCTGTTAATGAGGAAGGCAAGCAGGAGTGGGCAGGGACACCTAGGAATGGGCGGGGAGGGAGTGAAGCCTTACAGGCGGGCCTGAGCCAGAGGAATCACTCCACCTGACACTGTCCCCTGCCCTGGGACTGCCCCAGGCTCTTGCCTCTTCCGCTTTGAGCCCATACTACCAAGGTTCACAAGGAGTTGGATGAGACCTGCACTCTCCAGATACACAGCTGTTGGCAAACTCCACCACCACTCTTATGGAAGTCTCCTATGTGCTAAGCTGGTGCTTGATGCTGAAAACAGACCCCAGGTCTAGCGGGAGAGCCCTGCAGTTTCTGGGCTTGGGTCTGAGGAGCTGCAAGAGTGGTTGGCCCAGAGCTAAGCACTGAGGAGCATTAGACGTGTCCATCTGGGGAAGCATCAGCTGTCCATTGGGCAGCTCCAAGCTGAGGCTCCATGGAGTTTGTGTGTCCTAAGTCAGTGCTTCTCCTTACACACAGATTCAGAGTCAGGAGAGGTCAATGCTCTGGGTGGGGACCTTGCTTAGAGTAACGGGGGTAGCAAATGCTCCACGATGGCAGGTGCAGGAGGCTCTGTAGGGGATGGGGGAGAGGTGGTGAGCACAGGATACTTCCTGGGGGCTGGGGACTTGGAAGAGAGTTTGAAGAGCTACACCGGAGGGAAAGAAACCCCGGCCTGGGGTGTCCAAAACACACGGTACAGCATCCCCAGCCAACTGCTAGAATATGGCCAAATTTGAGCCCTTAAAAGTGGCAGAGCCTGGGCTTTGGAGTCAGGCCCACCACTAGACTAGAAACCCTGGAGGGTAGAGACTGGGATCTCAAGGCCTGGTGGGGAAGAGGGGTTTACCAGTTTTGCTGAGTGACTGAACAAGGCAGTTTGAGTCCTGACTCTGCCATATCTTGGGGACCTGTCTTAGCCTGCCCACCTCACCTATAAAATAGGTACATCCGCCACTCTGGGCTTAGAGGCCAGGTGTGGGCAGTGACTCACCCCTGCCCTTTCTTCCCCTGTTGCTGGCAGGTGGTCAGTCGGGTGGCAGCTCAGCAAGGGTTCGACCTGGACCTCGGCTATAGACTGTTGGCTGTGTGTGCTGCAAACCGAGATAAGTTCACTCCGAAGTCTGCCGGTAGGTGACTGGGGGCTCCACGGATGTGATCGGGAGGAGGGAGGAGAACTGGACTCTAACCCAGGGCTATCTGCCACCCCTGTTGGCTGGTACCTCAGTTTGTCCATGTGTGGTGTGAGCCTCCAGAGCCAACAGGTGGGGATTGTCCCTCACCTCAGAAAGTATCCTTACCTGTGGGGGGGAGGGGGCAGGGGAAACTTTAGGGCCAGTGAGGGGCCCAAGGCACACAACACCCCGACAGCAGGCTAACAGGAACCATGCATTATCTCATTTCATCACCGCAGTGACCCTTGAGCATAAGCATTGCAATCATCCCAATTTTATAGACAGTAAACTGAGGCTCAGAGAAGCTAAGGGGATTTCCCCAAGTCACACAGCTAGAAAGTTGCAGAGTTAGGATTTATGCCCAGGCCCATACTCCGGAGTAGATATTCTTAACCGTGACACTCCATTATATTCATTCAAAAACAAATTATTTAAAATAAAACACAAATTAAATAAAAACAAATCAGTACATTCAGGGTTCTAACAGCCTGCTCTGCATTCTCCATTGCAACTTTGTCACCAAATGTGACCTCATGACCCCATATTAAACAGAGGTCAGGGAAGGTGCCAGGCTACATTCTGTCCGTGAGGGCTTTATGGCCACTAAAGATACTGCTGTACATTCCCCACCGTCCTCATTGTTGAAGCAGAGAGTGCGATGTAAGCTTTAACTCCAACAGACCTGTCGCAAGCCAGGCCTGTTACTTGCTGAGCATGTGGTCTCTGAACCTCAGTTTGTCTCCCCTGGAAGGCAGGAATGACAATGAGACCTACTTTGCAAGAATCACTATAAGTTCTAGAAATATGTACAGTGCCCAGCATAGTGTCTACATGTTTTCAACATTCTTTATCTGTCAGAACAATTCATTGAAAAAGAAAAAAATCAATTATTTCCTCCACATAACAATAAAACAGACGTTTTCTCTGAATTCGTCAATCATTTCTTTGGAGTATATATAGAAACAGCCTTAATGAAAATATTTAAAGGACGTCTCACGATGTGTTTTCATTAAGTCTGCTCAAACCCTACTCTCTTGAATGCTGGTGTGGGCTCCCTTCCGTGTATGCTGACAGTCCGTGCGTATAAAGGGTGTGCGAGGTCTTACTAGCCAATAGCCACTGTGGGATCCTGGATGCGCCTGCCTAGGCTGGGGTATTGTTACTGTATTGAACTGCTTGCCAGAACAGGGTCTTGGAATCTTGTAAGTGATGTCTATTCTGATGGAATCTGCAATTTTAACAATCATTTAAGTCAGTACAATTTTGACAAGGTAAAAATTGTTAATTATCAAAAAAAAAACATGCATCGTGTCTGTGTTAAGCACCTGCTCTGTGCAGGCACCTGGCTAGGGCTGGATTACAATGAAGAGTAAAACAAACATGGTCCCACCTTGAGAAACCACAGTCTGGAGCAGGGTTCGGCAAAATTTTTCTGTAAAGGGCAGATAGTAAATAGTTTAGGCCTTGCAGGCCATACAAAACAACTGTAGACATACATAAACAAATAAGTATGGTAGTTCCAATAAACCTTTCTTTATGAAATCAGGTGATATGCTATAGTTTCCTGACCCCTGGTCTAAAGGGATAGAAAAACATTGAGCAAATAATCACAGTGTGTGTGTGTGTGTGTGTGTGTGTGTAAATTCAAGCTGTGATAAGTGACATGAAGGAAAACTCAAGGACACCATAAGATCACTTAGGTGTGGGGGAAGGCTTCCCTGAGACCCAAAGGTTGGGTAAGAGTTGAGTAGGTGAAGGAAAGGAGTAAGAGCTTCTTCCCAGGCATAGGGAACAGCCTGTGCAAAGGCCCTGAGGTAGAAGGAAGCATGGCTTTTGGCAGAGCTAAAAGAAGGGCAGTGGTTCCAGAGCCTAGAAGCAGAAGTCAGCAGCAGTTAGACACATGGGGCCTGTCTTGAGGGTTGTGTCTTTGTCCTAAGAGTAACGAGAATGTAGCTAAATTCTTATTTGGCAAGGATCAGTCCAACTACAAAAGCACAGATTGAGCGGGGGCAGGGGAGGGGCAGTGTGGATGCAAGGAGCCATTTAGCACATTGCTGGAAACATCAGGACAAGGATGCTGGTGGCTGGACCAGGAAGGCTCCACTTCCTGTGTAATGGAGTAGAGACAAAGGCATGAATCTAAGAGCTAGATATAAGGAAAAACCAAGACAGGAAAGCTTGGCCAGAGGGAAAAACAGGACAGCCAGTTGTCTCAGAAGCCCTGTCTGTTCCCCAGTGAGGGAGAAGAGGCTCAGGGCCCCATTCAGTCCCTCCCTCAGGTGTCTCTCATGCCCCTGCTGGTACATGCTGGGTGCTCTTCTGTATCTTGCTTCATGACCCAACTTCATGAGACACAGGGTATTATCTACAGTTATGAATGAGGAAATTGAAGTTCAGAGAGGTCTTGTGACTTGCCTATTGTCACATAGCTCATAAATGATAGAGTTGAGACTTGAACTCATGGCCTCCTGATTCCAGACCTAAGGCTCTGCTCTTTCCATCAAAGTGACGTTGGGGCTGGTCAGGGACCTAGATTTAGGAGGCCCCTATTCTCCTGGATCAGGATCTGGGAAGCTGCTCCACTTGGGAGAGCTTTCCCCTTCATGCAAGTCTCTCTAACATGGCCCTGCCCTCCTCTAAGTGGTATTTACGGTATCGCTTCTCCTAAAACAAACAATTTGTTCTTTCCTCCATCTGTACCTTTGTTGTACACAGCTCTTTACAGTTTATAAAGCCTTTTTTCCCACATTGTGTCTATTAAGTCATAGGATATGCCCTGGGCCCCTGAAGTGAGTCCTCAGGATACCCATTCTGCAGCTGAGAACACTGAGGCCCAGCAATGCCTGTGGCTTGGCTTTCACCTGAGTGCCTCTTATTAGGAGTCAAACCCTCATCAGCACTGACAGCTATGACTAACCACCTTTCACAGGTCACCCTCACCCCTTGAGAAGATGGGCCTTGCAGCTTTCAGGATACCAGTCATCCCTGTACTTGGCCTGTGTTCTGGGAAGGCAGGGTGCCAATCTGAAGGGGGAGGCTTCAGCTGATGGTTTATTGGCTGGATAAAGGGTCTGCTGGGGTCAGGCTAGACCATCAGAGGGGTGGAGGCCAAGGGCAGCAGAGCGGTGACCCCAAGTTCTAGAGGCAGCTCTAGCATGACACCTGCCTGCCATGTTGCCTACCTCCTGATGCTGTGGCCTCATCTGTAAAGAGGGATTATATGCCTATCTCACAGGCTGCCTATGAGGATTAAATATGATTTCCTAATCAGGGAAGCAAGGGGCTCAGCTAATACCAGACGCACAGTGGGTGCTGAGTAAATATTACTTTCCAGCCTGCCTTCTCTGCTTCTGTCTGTCTTTTCCCCAACATGGTTCTCAACCCCCAAGGCCCTTTCTGCCCCAGCAAAGCTGTTTCACCTCTGCTCTCTTTCCCGAAGCTCTATGGGTGTGTGACCTGCTGTAACCCCACTTCCAGCTGCAGCCTGAGGGTCCCTGTGGCCTCAGAGAGAGAGAGAGGGAGAGAGTGTGTGTGTGTGTAGTGGCCACACTGGCCACAGCTGGCCTCCCAGCCAGGCCTCTATAGTTCTAGGACACGCTCTGTCTTCAGAGCTCCTGCAGCCAGCTTGTGCCTCCTCTCCGCCCTGCTATTTTTCTGTCTCTGTCTGGGCTCCCACTGTCTGACTGGCTTATACAATGTTTACCCTTCCAATCTCTCCCTCTTCTTTTTCTCTGACGGTCTCTGATACCGTATGTCTGTCTCTGTCCTTTCCCTTCCCTTGCCGCCTTCTCAGACTTCTTCTGTGCTGTGTGTGTTGTTGTGTTGTGTGTGTGTGTGTGTTTGCATGCATGTGTCTGTGTGTGTAGTGGCAAGTGTGTCGTGAGTGTCTGTGTGTGTGGTGGTGAGCATGTCTGTGTGTGTGTCGGGGTGTGCTGTGTGCATGTCTGTGTGTTAATCTGTATGTATATCTCCCCTTCTCTCTCTGCCCGCCTCCCCATTCCCTTCTCCTGCTTCATCCTGCTTCATCTCCCTGTCTGTCTCTTGTCAGGAGGCCAATCTGGGGCCAAATGAGGGCCGGTGGGATGAGATCATGCAGCGAGGAGCGGTGCTTTGTCAGGAGAGATGGCGGTGAGGTGGGCTGGGCTGTGCGCGCCAGCATTGGTGGGCTCTGGAGCAGGAGCTCAGACCTGGGGGTAGTGCTCTTCGGGTGTGTGTGTGTGTGTGTGTGTGTGTGTGTGTGTGTGTGTGGTGTGGTGTGTGTGTGTGTGAGAGAGGGGGGGAGAGAGAGAGAGAGATCGAGAGGGCGAGCGCGTGAGCATAGAGCAGACTGCAGCAAACCGCCAAGTCAGGCGTCTCCACGTGGGCCCTTCAGATACCCAGCCCCCAGCTCTTTGTTCTGGTGCAGCCTTTAGCCTGCTGCTTGCACATGGGAGCACATGCACACACACACTCAAATGGGCAAGAGCCTCCTCATCAGGAAGGTCCTTGGGGGCTAAGCTGCTCTTTGGTACAGAAGGTCACCTGTCTCATCCCCCAGGACCGTGGCATGCCCACCCCCCCACCACGCCCCCACTGCTACTGCGTGCCAGCCCGCAGCAACTTGGCAGGCAGCACTGAAATGTCAGCCTCCTCGGCACCAAGCGGGCCCGTGCCTGCTGGCTACGTGGGTGCCAAGTACCAGGCAATCTCCATGTCCAAGGTCCCCAAGAGCCCTCTGCCTCAGCTGCTGTCCATGCTTGAGTGCCTCTGTGTCCCCTCAGCTGACCTCTGTAAGCAACCCAGCAATATGTTAAAATAGTAGAATAAGGAATGCCAAAACTCAAGAGGCAGGGAGCTCAGGATGGAGAAGCAGGGACCCGCCCCAGCTCCCAACGCATGGCAGAGCCTAGACTAGAGCTTGGGATGCCTGCTACTTGTCCTCGCACCCCTCTTGTCTCCCTTAGGCAGGTCAGTGATGGCTCTGGATTCTCGTCTGGGAGATGAGAAGCATGGAGCTGTTGGCAGAGTAGAAAATGTGGCAAGAGCAGCAGGTATGGGAGGTGCCAGGGTGTCCCGGGGGCATCTGGAGAAGGGACCAGAAAACTCAGGAGAGAGGTCAGGGCTGAAGAGGCGGCCCCTGAAACCTCCAAGGAAGAGGAGACCAGCCTTCCTTAGTGATGAGAGAAGGGTGGTTATTAATCACCCACCCATGGGCTGGACATGACCCACAGACATCTGAGTCTGAGTACTTGCTGATTTTTTAAAAATGCAGATTAGTTGCCAACAGTTGCTCTTTGGGAGCGTGTGTTCAAGTCAGATGCTTCCTTTCAGTGGGAACCTTGGACCCATGACTGACCGGGGGGGGGGTGCCGACCCCACCACGTTGTCTCACACCCAAACATTTCCCATGGCTGGAAACCCCCCAGGACCTGTGGGCATGTCTATTTCTGACCTCTGCTCTGAGCACACCCTCACATCCCAACAAAGCAACCTGAGTCCCAGGACCAGGAGGGGAAGCCCAAGCGAAGTGGATCGCTTGCTTTGTGTCGACCAACACCTGCTTGGTCTGGCTTCTCTGATGTGCACCCAGAGGAGCTGACAGTACACCCTGGGAAGAAGACCAAGCCAGCCAGGGAGGTGAAGCATCAGGAATGTGATGGGGCCTCTGCCTTGCCCCTTGTGGTCTGGGGTCCACGCAGGAGGGGCTCAGGAAGGGCTTAGTCCTGCCTTGGAACCTCAGTCCCAGGGGGCTTCGACAGCAACTTGTGCTCAGAGACAGACCCCAAACCCAGGGGCCCTGTGGCAAGTGTCCCACCTCCATCAGAGGTTTGGGTTGGGACACAGGCATCAGAGTCTAGCCAAGTCATTTCACTACCTCTACCCGGGACTCCTTAAGCGGAGAGAAGGTGGGTCACAAACATTTTCTCTCTGTCTTTGAAAACAATCCTTCTTGGTCCCACCTGGCTGAATGGGGGCTCTCAGACCCCCGCGGTGGTGGGGACATTCCTGGCCTTTCTTGGAAGTCTGGCTCCTGTCCATGCCTTCACACCTCCCCCATGGCATCTCTCCGCTCCCCTCTGCCTCTGCTCACCCCAGAGCACGCAGGCGCCTTCCCATCACCGTCACTGGGGAGGACAAATGGCCTCATTCAGGGACACCCTGCCAGATCTGTCTCTCTAAGACAAAGCTGTGCGCAGCTCTGCGTGAAAAACGGCTTGCGGCTGCCCAGTGAACAGGCAGGATTGGTGGGTGCAAATTGCTGGGGATTTGTTAATGCCTGCCAGCTCCCCCAGAGACAGTGGACAGGCGGGCCCTCGCCCTTGAAATGCCAGGCTGCCTGGCTGGGTGCCTTGTCAAGGCCAAGACAGACTTCCTCCTGCACGCCAGCCCCCACCCCCTCATCTGAGCTCAGCAGAGCTGAGATGTGGGGGAGGGACTTGCCTTCCTTCCTCCTACTCTGGCCTCTGCACTCCAGGTCAGTCCTGCTCAGGAAAGAGTTCTGAATTTCATCACCAGGCCCCTGGGAACCAACTTTCGGTCAGCCCTGTTTAGTGGACAAAACCTGTTCACACACTTACCTCCCGCTGACTCATTACTGCTGAGAGGGCACTGGAGCTCTTAACAGCATGCCCATTTTATAGAGGAGGAAACAGGTGCCAACAGGGAAGAACCAGATCCAGGTCCCATGGCTTCAGCAGGGTTTTGACCTCTATGGTAAGATGGTAAAATCTGGAACACAGGGAACTGTACCCCTTCTCAGTGACCCTGAGTGAGCTGGTGGGGTATGTTGTCCTGGGCCAATG
Organism: Eonycteris spelaea; assembly: GCA_003508835.1. Lineage (NCBI taxonomy): Eukaryota > Metazoa > Chordata > Mammalia > Chiroptera > Pteropodidae > Eonycteris > Eonycteris spelaea. Next base: position 1,247,114 of record PUFA01000277.1, read on the forward strand.
GTCCCCAGCTTCTCTCTCCTCCCCCAGCTCTCTGAGAGCTGAGGCCTGGGATCCAGTGCCCTCACTTTGCTCTTGGAGAAAAAGAACAGTGGGGAGGAGCCCACGTGACGAAGGGTTTGTGGACACAGCGTTCCCAGGCTAAGGAATTGGGGGAGGGGTGGCTGCGATGGTCCCTGGGGTGTCCAGAGTGAACAGTGAGGAGGGCGCAGTGCCATGGAAGAATGAGACAGGGCAGATTTAGAAACAGCTTCAAGGCCCTGGAAAAGGGAGTTGAGTATTTCAGTGGCCACTCTACAACGATTGAAAACTAAGTCTCCCAAGAATTACCACTATGTAGAAATGCTTATGACATAATATATTTTTTTTAGATGGGCAACAAAACGGTATGTTCAGTATGACCTCAACCAAAACATACATTTACTTAGCCGCGGGAAACAGAAAACAGGGTATATACCAAAATGTCAACTTATCAGTAACAAATCTGTCTGGGACGGGGTGCAGTGTCACTATTTCCCACATTTTCTTCAGTGAGGCTGAATTCTGTTTTAAGCAGAAGCAGCAAAGGTCGGTGTGAGTTCTTTTGGAGTGTGGCTGGAGTCGGCAGGAGTGGGGTGAGACAAGAGCACCGTTGTCTCCAGGCTGGCTCAGCAGTTTTCCCAGTGCAGCCTCCCTGAGAGCCCCTAGGGGTAGGCCTCTGCTGGTAGGGAGGCTACTCTTCCCGTCTTCCTGTCTCTGCAGGATTAGCTCATTGCTGGCTCCCCCACAGAGCCGGGCTATGCAAGGACATTGCTGCCTGAGGCCCAGCTGGTGGATACCTGCTTTCCAGGCCTGTCCAAAATAAAAGGGGATGGAAGGTTGAAGGCACAACATGTGGCAGGGGAACCTGGGGCCCGGGACCCTGATAAGTGGTACAGAACCCTCAAGATGGGGCCTCTTCCTTACCTGGATCCTGGGACTTCTTGGCCTAGCCACATGATTGCAAGAGGTAGGGAGGGAGGGATCAATGAGGCACATGGCAGGGAAAGGCAAGGCTGCTGGAAGAGCCTCAATGAAATGATGTGTCTGCGTTTGGGTTCTCCCAGATGCAAACCCTGAACAGAGATTCTCGTGCAATAGGATCCCAGAAAACACTGGTGGGGAAGCAGGGAAATGAGACAGGGAAGGGAAGGAGGTCAATGATAAGTGTGTTGTCAAGCAGGTTACCGGCTATGGACACCTGCGTGGAGCTCTGGGAGACAGCATAGAATATGTCCCCAGTCAGCCTGAGAGGCAAGGATGAGGAGGTATTTATCCAGCATCTGGTATCCAGTATTGGTTGAGGGATTCTTGGTGGTCGGGGCACAGATACACACACCCCATAACAGTCCCCTTGGCGAAGATGCAAGCAAAGTCACAATGCATGCAATACGCAGAGGGCGTGGAATGAAGCATCTGCAGTGCCTACAAACAAGGCACTCTCCCAATTTCAGTTATTTGCATCCCATCCTCATCATCCCTGCCATTTTCCAGTCCCACTCATATTATGATCTGTATTTTTCATATTGTTACTTATTCATTATGACTTCAAGGTGGGAATTTTAAAAAGAAACTTTGTATCTTACATTGCTACCATAACTGGCAGATCAGTCTGCCTTGCCACATTTAGAAACTGTCAAAATAAAGACTATAGAGACTGCCCTGTGTCTGGGTTTAGCCATAGGTTCCTGTACTATGGCTAGGGCCTGGGCCAGCTCTCCACGACTTACAAAGGGTAATGGGACATTAGGAAACTGAGACTCCTCTCCTTGAAATAGCAGCATCCCAAATATGGGAAGAGAGCTGATCTGGCATTCGTTTTCTCGCTGGGCCCTATGACCACCCAAGCCATCTCACGGGCCACATCCCCTAGCCTATACTTGAGGGTGCTTAAGTCAAAGAGGACAGACTGATGAGCCACAGGAGCTAGGCTACCACCCTTCACTTCTGTCTCCCCTGGGCAGGCCGTGCCCTGCCCAGCATTACTTTCTTTCACAGTCCAATGCATCTACATCATTTCTCTACTTTCACAGCTACAGGAAGAATGATAAGGTCTCAGCCATGAGAATGCCTCTCAAAATAAGAAATACCAAAAAGGAATTTTCAGGGCGAGGAATGATTAGCATCTTGTACCAGGCCCACTCTGCGCTAAGCACAGGGTCTACAAATGCATATAAATGTACCACACACAGTTCCTGCTCTTGGGGTTGAAATAAATGAACGCCTCATTCTGTAGGTGAGAAATGACAGCAATCCTACACACAAACACAACCCTTTACACGGCCTTCCTCATCCAGTCACATGAGATTTCCAAGGCAGGCTGATTCTCATTTAAAGAGGAGGAAACTGAGGCTCTAAGGGGTAGGGAGGTTGCCCCGGTAAGAGCAGAAGTGAGACCAGAGTTCTGGCTCTTCCTACTCCTCTGCAGGTGTCTCTGGGGAGATGCAGGGCCACAGGGTTATCACCCCATAGGCACCCAGCTTGTCACCCTGCAGCCATAGTGCACCCAGGACAGAGGTCCTGCCAAAACTGTCCCCACCAGCCCAGGGTTCCCTGAAGATGCCCAGGCAGCCCCCGAGAAGTTAATAAAGCCATCTGCAGCAATTAATTCTGCAGAGCAAAGAGCCAGGTAAGAGGATTAAGGAAACCAGAGCTTTGGTTTTAAGATGGAGCTTAGCATTCTCACCCCCAGAGGAGGATTTCAGGGGATTCGTGGGTGTGAGAGTGAAATGGAGCAGGGACTTGGCAGAAAGTGGCAAGGTGGTTCTGGAACTTTTGCAACTCACAGCCTCGTAAATACCTTCTTGGTTAGACAAACAGACGGGAATTAACGATGGTGCAGGTTATCATCAGCCTTCCCTATTTAGACTTACAGGGCCAGGGCAGGGCAGGGCACCCGGATTAGGAAAAATTCTGATGATGATAGAAAATATTTGGTCAGTATTTCCTCGGTACTGGGCACTGTGAACTCACTTAGCCCACATGATGATTAGACCCATGTTTCCCCTTTTCACAAATGAGGAAATCAGGGTTTAGAAAGACTGATAAATTTGATCAAGGCCACTTGGCTACAAAGAGCCAGAATTGTGATTTAAATAAGAATATGTGACCCTGAAGCTATAAGTGGCCCCTTACTCTCAATGAGCAGGTTGAAATGAGGTCCTGGGAAAGACATGTTAACGGCTCCGAGAGCTTGTTAGGATCAGCTGAATTGCTTGTAGGTGGAGGTATTAAGCACAGTATTTGACAATGATTTGTCCTTGTTGGTCGGTTAAACACCCCCACCCATCTTCGAGCTCATTCAACATCACAGTCCCATGGATGGTGAGTAGCAGAGCCTGGCACAAAGTAAGCATTCAAGTATACATGTCAGCTGTTATTGCCAAAATTTCCTGGTTGGCCCCAATTTCAAATATATTTTCCAGAAACTATTCAGCTAATTCAAAGAGAGTAGTAGTAGTTAAAAGCATGGACTCTGGAACAGCTTGCCTCTATATGAATCTCACCCAGTCCTCCACTTGCCAGCTCTGTGACCTTGGAAAAGTCACTTAACTTCTCTGTGCCACGGTTGCCTCATTTGATAAAAGGGGATGGTAGAGAAAATACCTACATTGTAGACATAAATGAGTTAACATATATAGAATAAGGCCTGGTGTATTGTAAGTACTATATACATGTTAGCAATCTTATTCCCACACACTGGCATTCACACTTCCGTAGGATGCCTCTCATGCCTGTTGTAGCTAAAAACTCTGAGCCTGACCCTGTGTGGTAGTTTGGGGTCTGGAAAATATGGAACCTGTGTGTGTACAGTACAGCTAGGCCCAAGGTAAATGCCAGCCACATTCATTTCTAAGTGAATAGAAGATGAGTGGGACCCTATTAACTCAGGTGGGGGAATGGTTTCCTTCCTGAAGCTCCAGGGCCAGAAACCCACAGCTGTCCCCAAGACAGCAGAAGCTCACTTGGAGTAAAGACTGCATTTCCTTCCCCTCAAGAAAAGGAGGCTAGGCCCCAGTGGAGGAATGGAGAGTAGAGAGCTGAGGGAGGTTGGACTGAGCTTGCAGCACTTTGTCTGTGCCTCGGGCTGGGAAAGTTTGAGGGCCTCTGTCTCACCAAGCCTCCCAGCAACCCTTCCCAAAATTCTTTCAAGAAAGAAACTTTTAACATGCTATCTGTTGAGCTCTTGCTTTGTGCCAGGCACAGTGCTAGGTATGTTATGAACATCGGCACTGATCCTCACAACAGTCCAACCCATTTTATAGATTGGAAAACTGACTACCAAAGAGATTTATTAACCTGCCCAGAGTAACTCAAATCCTTTGTGTAATGAGGTAAGGGATGAGTAGATAGACGGCCCTGAATGGATGGCTATCAGCACACCTGAGACTGAAGAAGAAAAGAAAAGAAACAAGAGAATGAGGGAAGTAGGGTGTGGGCCAGGATGGAAGGACATGCCTCAACTCCAAGTACTCGTTCCTGCTTCTGGAAACTGTGGCTCTCAGCCTACAGGCCCCCAGCCCTCCTGGGCTCTACTCTTGCAGTGTCCCTGGAGTCAGGTCCAGCCAGCTGCTGCTATAGGGCTGGTCTCAAGACATGCACAACCAATATCTGAACTCCAGAGTGGGGACAGCATGGGACAGGAGTTCTAGCTTGGCCTCAGAATCAGGCAGACCTAGGCTGTGCTCCGTCACTTCCATGCCATGTGTGACCCTGGCCACACACCCTCCAGCCTCTCATGAAATGATGGGTGCAAAGTACTTAACACAAGCTGGCATCTCGAAAGGGCTCTGTATATAATTGCTCTAATTATTAAGTCCTGCCTTGCAGTACAGGCTCTGAAACCCACTTGCTGTGTGACTTCATGCAAATCACTTCACTTCTCTAAGCTTGGGATCCAGTGGATCTAGAATCCAAGCCTCCTGGCCAGAGAGGCAGCATTTCCATTTCCGTGACAACCCAACTGCCTCTCAGGGGACCGTCTGGATCATGTCACCCTGGCAAGGCGCCGCCCAGGCAACCAGGTGTTTGTGTTTAGCAGTGGAAGCTCTGTGGGGTTGTAATTCCCCTCACTGGGGACAGTGGTGGCCAGGCAGGTGGCTGGAAAGAAGCATGGCCACCTTGGCATGCCTGCCCTTGCTAGTCCTGGGCCTAGAGAGAAACAGACCTCAGAGCTTAGGAACTCTGGCCAATGACTTTCCTCAAGGAGCTATTAAGAGATGCTTCCTTATATTGCTAGGTACATCTGGCTTGTTGAAGCTGGCCAGATGGGAAATAGTTTCTGGGGCTGGACTCCCATAGGGAATTCTGAAGGACCCAGTCTCACCTGTTTGAGATGAGGAGCCACTATTATCTCTAGCAGGAAACAGGAATTATTGGGGTTTGGAGTCTGCCTTTCAAACAGGTAGATCATTATAATGACAGCAAAGACTTGATGCAAAGGATAAACTAATTCACCCCTTCCACAATGGTGCATGGGTACCTTTTTATGTGCACATGTGGTGATTGGCATTTAGGTAACCCTAGAGATTGCCTGTACCCTCAAGGAGCTCACAGACGGGTTGTGCTTTGGAGAAACACAGCGTTTTCAGACCCACATAAGCAAAGGGGGAGCTGAATAAGAGGGGAACCCCATGGGGCCACCCACTTCCAACGGAAAGCTCCCAACCCAGATAGGGTTGGAAAAATGAGGGACAATTCAGATAGCCCATGTTCTGCCATTCCTTCACAGAGGGGAGCCCCTTGACTCTTAAAGCAGCGCATGAGAAAGAGTTCTGTCCTCTTTTTCAGAGAGAGAAACTGGGGCTCAGAAAAGTGAAGTCCATGCCCAGGGTCCCAGCTGGGCTGAGAAAAACTGGGCCCCTCTGCCTCCACAGCGCACCCAGGGAAGCTGCTCTACTGGTGGGCTGCCAGGGGAGGCTCCATTTCCTGGAAGCCTGAAGCCTCTCTAAGCCTAGTGAAATAGTCCTCTGCCTCTCTGTCCTATCTTTTTCCCTCTCTTCCCCTCTCTCCCTCTCTCTATTTCTCTTCTCCCTACCCTTTCTCTCTCACTCTCCCTCTCTCCTAATCCCCCTTCTCCTTCTTTCCCTCTCTACACCTCCCTGTCTTTTCTTTTTTCTCCCTCTCTCTCCTTTCTCGCTCATTCTCTTTGTCTCCCCTGTCCCCTTGGGACCACAGCTCCACACATCACTGATCCCTCTGGCTGCAGCTCAGCTCTGCCCTGGAGTCACCTGCAGACTCTTGCCCTGGGCTCTCAGGCTCACTCTCCATGGGTGCCCTGATCCTGCCCCAGCCCAGGCCTGGTCTGTGCCCCTGAACCTGCTGCTGTTTCATACTACCCCGTCAGCCGAGGAAGTGACATAATTACATGTATTGCCGTTTCCTCCAGGCTCTGTGTGGTCTTGAGCCCATTCTCAGATGTGCGCACCAGATGTTTAGAATCACTTCCTCCCAATTAAGCATCTACTGGGAGGCCAGGAGTCAAGGGGGCCCTGTGTGTGAAGGGCTCGAGTCTATACAGATGGGGCTTAGGAGAGAAATGGGAAATTCCACCTCCCCACGCACAGACAGCGGAAAATGGGTGTGCTGTTGTGCTCTGTGGGGAAGCTGAGCAGCTGAGAAATGCAGTCAGACATCCCTGTCCCCTTGGCTGTGAGCTGTGGTGGACGTGAGGCTCCTGGGTGGACTCCAGGGAAAGACTGATGTGCCCATCCCCTGGGACAGGGCTTTTGCATCTGGTTTTTTTCCTTCCACCCCAAATGGGGAGAAAACTGGGGGAGGAGAAAGGTGCTGCCCCTCTAAAGAGAGGACAGGGAGTGCAGAGGTGGCCCCACAGATCAGCATCTCTTTCCTCTGAGGCTCTGGAGTCTTGGTGTAACCAAGGCCAGGTATTAGGGTCCCAGGGCCCCTCCTGTACAGAAAAGGCTACCCCAGCCCCATATCACAGACCCCACGTGTGCACAGCCAGATGATACAAAGAGCAGTGGCATCTAGGTAGAAGATACAGGGAGAGTCTAGGGGATCCGAGGGCCCAGAGCCCCCAACAGGGCAGCCACTGCACAGAGGACCACCTAAGGCAATGAGAGACACATGCCCAGAACAGCCAGGGCTGCCAGTACTACAAGAGATCTCATGAAGTTTGTAATGTTGTTGACCACCTCTCATTTAAGACCCAGCACTGGCCAGTCCAGCCATGACCGAAGGCAGGCTCTCAGGTGGCCAGTGGAGGCATGTGACTGAAATCATTGAGGACCAAGGTGGAGGCAGATGGACCCATGACTGATGGGAGGAGGAAGGGTCAGTCTGTAGAGTACATGGGACTGTGTCATCTTCACTGAATACAGAAAGATGCCTCATGCCCTGTCAGCAAGGGAGGATTGGTATTGAGGAGCATGTGAATGGGGCTGGAGTGGGGGGACAGGGCCTTTTGAGGTGTAGCAATAACCTATATGGTGAGTGTCCAACTGTGCAGGTAGGCCACACTGGGCTTGCATCCTGCTCCCCTGCTTCCAAGCTGTATGACTCTAGGTAACTGACATCACTTCTCTGAGCTTTAACAATGGCATCAGGAAATGGGGCTAACCACACCTCCCGCCCAGGGTTGTTTGTGTTGAGGTGTTGAAGACTAGAAGAGATGACGTAGGGGAAGCTGTGCCCTACATGTCATGAAAACTCATATAGCGAAAACTTGGTATCCATTTGCCACATCCTAGTCACTTAGGTAAAACTGGTAGGCAGAGAGTACCCTCCCCTCAAAAACATCAGGTGTGAGAGGAAAAAGGCTGGGTAGGGAAAGAGAATGCCCTGTGCTGGAAAGGAAAGGGGAAGCAGGAAGACAATGCACTTTTGAAAAACAAGACATATAATAAATATAAATAGTAAGTATCTATAGTAGTGTTTTTATTTCTACTGTTATTCTCTAACATGGATGTCAAAGTGCACAGGACCTTTTGGGATCACCTGGCCCAACCCCCTATTTTTATTTGAGAGGAGACTGGTACAGAGAAGGGATCAGGCTTCCCAGCATCCTTCATCATACTAGGAGTGGGGCTGAAATGACATGATACCACTAATACCCTTCCCATTGCTACTCCTAGTACTGGTACTCCCAAGACAACTATTATTACTGCTAATATTGCTGTTATTAATACTACCATGCCAAGTGCTACTTCTAATACTGCCATTATTCTATTACTATACCTAATCAATTAAGGAGTTAACTTGTATTGAGTCCTTACCATGTCCCAGACACTAGTATTCCCAGAATACTGCATGTACATCCTCTCCTTTCATCTTTATAAAAATGTTAAGAAAAAACTGAGACCCAGAGAGGTTAAATACTTTTGCTCAAGGCCACACAGCTAGCAAGTGGCAGGGCTAGAATTAGACGCAGGCAGTCAGTCCTACTCCAGACCTGCACACTTGGGTGCCAGGTCAAGTGAGGTACCTCCCAAAAGGAGGCAGGAGGCTTGACAAGCCCCGAGTCCTGGATAAATGGCCTGATGCATCCTGGGAGCAGGGCTGCCTTGTGCTTTAGCCCAATGGGCAGCTGCCTTTGTGGAGGGATCTAATCATCTCTGTCCTGCCTTGTCTCATGAGCCCTGAAATTCCAATATTCACTTGACTTTCTTTGGATTAAAGTACTCGTCTCTCTGTAAATTAGCCTTGTTCATTCGCTCTGTCATTTGAGAACAGCATGGTAAGGGGCAGTGAGTTCTGGTCCCAGACTTGGGCAGGCCTGGCTTTCAGTTCTGGCTCTTTGCAAGCTGGTTGACCCTGGGCCTGTCCCTTCACCTCCCAACAGCGGAATCTCATATGAAGCTCTAGCTCAGTACCTCACAGGGTGGGCCTCCATTTTGGAGGCCAGTATGTCCAAAGGGTGTGTCTGCCCCAGCATCACTCTAGCTCTCCTGTGACATTGGGGGACTCCTGGCATAGCCTCAGGTGCAAAACTCCTTGCAGATGAGAACCCCACCCCCAAGGCTCAGGCCAGTGATGGCAGGAAACCAAAAACTGTGTCTAGGAAAGATGCAGGATTTAGAGGCTATGCAGCCACTGATTTAGGAAACATGTATTGAACACTGCAGTGTCTCTGGCCTATGCTGAATACTTGACACCATGTGGCCCTTGCCCTCCAAGGAGCTCCAGGCTTGGCAGAGGGATAGACTTGGAATAAACACCCTGTCCCCAATGATGTCATCATTATAATGGGTTCTCCAAAGGACAGATGGTGGGAGCCACAAACTTAAGAGCTCAGATAAGGTTTTCTTGAGAAAATGACCTTCGGATGGCTCCAAGGAGAAAATCTACCCAGAGAAGAGGGTAGAGAAAGGCATTCCAGGCAGAGGAATGGCATGTGCAAAGGCCCTGAGTACAGAAGGAATGTGGGTTCAAATTTCCTCCCTACTTTTTCTGACTTGGAGTCCTGGCACAAGATGCTTTTCTTTTAGCCTCAGTTTCCTCATCTGTGGAATGGGAACCATGCCACCTGCATCCCAAGGTTCCAAGCAACCTGGAGGTTAAGGAATATGAAGGTGCTGGTGCCCGGTACTACTTCCCTAATGCCTAGGGAATCTGGAGGCTGTCTCTTGGCTCCTGGCTTTCTACTACCCCAACACCAGAGGCCTTGTTCCTTAGTGCAATTAGGTAATTAGGCCAAATTCAATTAAACACCACACTCCCAGGTCTGCCTGGGGCCCGAGGGGGGCGTGGGCTCCCCTTGCTAAAGGGGAGAAGCAGGAGTGCTGGATTGGTTCCCAGGGCTGTACCTTCTACACATGAATCCCAGAATACTGCCTGCATCCAAGATGAGGAAACTGAGGCAGGGAAGAGGCAGTGCTGGGTGGCCCTAAACCATAGCATCCTCAGGGCTGAGATCCCCAGGGCTGATTTTTTTCCCCTTCTTAAGATCCTCAACCCAGGCCGCTGGTCCATGGCTTGTCCCACCTTTCAAATTCATCAGGGATGTTTAGCTCCTCATCCCCCGCAAATTGGTGGGATGGTGGGGTTCAGCTTCCCTGCCACCCTTGGATTTGTGGCAGTTTCCCCTTCTAGCTACAAGCTGGTACCCAACCACTGTTTAACTCTTTGATTGGCATGTGGGTTTAAGGGGAGAGCATGCCTCCAATAAAGTTGTGCAAACCAAGGATTATAAATGAATGCCTTTAAGGAACTTGCTGGAGGCATCCAGACAGGAGCAACCCAGGTTGGGGCTAGCAGAGAGGGCCCTTCCAGAGACCATAGATGATACTTCCAGAGCCTTGAGTGCCAAGCTAAGAAATTCAAACTTGAACTTGATTCTGATAGAACTTGATTCTAAGCCATGGAATGTTTTAGACAAGGGAATGACATGGTCAGATTTGCCTTTTAGAAAGCCTCAGTACATAGAGGAGGGACCTAGGGGTCAGAGGCGGAGAAAAAGAAAAGTTTGGAGGTGTTCAGACAAGAGACTGCTGGGGTGGAATTATGCCATTTGTAGAGGGAAAGGATGGATGTATATTGGGAAAGTGACCCACTGATGTCTGTTGCCCAAGTCCTGCCCAGGCTGCCACAGGCTGGGCCTTGGAAGCTCATGACATGGGGTTTTTTTATGCTTGACTCTCAAGTTATTGGTTCTGAAGATGGTGCACAACACCTTTCTGGGGGAAAAAGTCTCAACTTTGGATTCATTTAATTTTAGTTGTTTTATGGGGTTTTAAATCTAATCAAAATAATACATACTCCTTATAAACAATTAAGGCATACAGAAAATTATAAAGAAAGTAAAGAGTGGCTGAAATCTCACTACTACAGGACACAGCTTGGTAAATAACCATTATTCAACAAAGTTGAGCAGCCATTATGGGCCAGGTACAGAGCCACCAGGTTTGTTGCAGTGATCAAAAGAGACAAAATCCCTGCCTTTATGGAGCTCACAGTTTCCCAAAAATGCCATGATACATTACCAATAAATTTACAAAAGTGGGAGGATGATGGGCCCACTACTTTGCAGCTGGCTTCTTTATCTTAAGGGGATTATGTATGTTGAGGCATCTTGTCTGACCTGCTTGGCCTCTATAGGGAATCAGTGAGGGTCAGCTCAGTAGTGATGCTTCTTCTTGGGGCCTTCTTAGCCAGACTAGGGGAAACCGGTGCCCCCAGCAGCAAAGAGAGTTCCAGCATCTGTTCTAGGTGTCTTCACTAGGTGGAGAAGCTGTGTTCCAGAGAGAGACAGTGACCTCCTCTTGGTCACACAGCAATCCTCCAAGTCTTTCTCCCAGGAAACATCTATCTCAGTTGAGACTTGGCCTCTGGGTGGAGGAGTGTCCTGTTCCCACCTGCCAACTTTAGCTCTGCTGATCCTGATTTCAACATCAGGCCTCCCACTCCTTGCCCTGCCCTGGCAGCCACTTTGAATTTTCCCCCAACAGACATTCCTACATGGCCTGTCTGCTCATGTTCAGAGCCCCAGGCAGTAAGGGATACCTGGGACCACAATGGGGAGTGAAGGAAGCCACTGGATCCATGAGCCACCATGGCTGGGAGCAAGGGGCTGGAAGGGAGCAGGTATTAGGGAAAATGTTGCCTCATACAGGACTGTCAGGAGAGGAGGGAGGGGAATGAACCAGGTGATGACGGATTCTTGGTGAACTTTACTAGGCTTAGAAAGTTCATAAAACTGCTATACTACTGCTCAGAATGCACTGAGATTCTTGGGCGTGCTTCTCAACCAAACTTCTTCTCTTATCATAGCACCCCAAAGGAGAAAGGGCCTCAAAAGCCATAAGCCTACCAGTGTGGGATTCCCTCTGCAACTCTCCATCCTCAGCTTACATGCCCTGGGTGTGTACAAGGTACTCACTACCACCTTGGGTGACCTTGACTGTCAGAAGCTTCTTCCTTCTTCTGAGCCCAAATCAGGTTCCCCCACCTATCCTCCTGATGTGTGTGACTGCCACTAAGGACCAGGGAAGAAGCTGAAAGGCCAGGGTCTGACCCCCGATCTCCCTGTGAAGAGGAGAAACAGAGTGGGGCAGATCCTCTCCATCTGAATCCCACCAGCTCATAGAAAGAGGCAGTTGATGAACATGAGCCCTTTAGAATAGTAAGCCTTCATTTCTGTCTAGCACTTTACCATTTAGAGAGCATACCTTTGACACTACAGTAGGTGGGAACACAGCACTGGAAGAGATGGCTTGAGGCTCTGGAATAAGGGATCTGGGTCTAGTCCTGGCTCTACTGCTAACTTGCTTGTGACTGGAGGAAGTCCTGGGCCCTCTCTGACCTTCATTTGCTTCACTTGAAAAATAAGACTAGGGCCTTATACTGCAACGCTAAATGAGTTAATGGTTCCAAATGGGCACGCAGAGGCTTTGTAGGAAAAAAAGGCTGGACATAATAGGTGATACAGGGTTGGGGGCACACTGGGGTTGGATGGTTCCTCAGGTAGCCTGCATCCAGCCCTGCCAGGCCCCCATCCTTGAGTGAGAGTGTGTATGTGTGGCCTTCAAGCCTTCTCCTAACTGAGCCCCACTGCTTCTTGCAAAGTGGACAGCATCCATCCTGGGGCCTGTATGAGCCTTTGTCTGGGGAGCATCAACAGTGGAATTCAGCTACCCTGGCCCAGACCGGGTGGGGGGAGGGTGAGGAGGAGGGGCGGTGGTGTGTGCCACACAGCCAGGCAGGCAGACAGACAGCTTCAGCAGGAACGGAAATGCCTTTCCAACTGCAGGGAGCTTATGTCAGTCCAACACAGGGGCCGTCCGGAAGCCCCCTGTCAAAGCTGTGTCCTGGGAGAAGCAATAAAACCCCAGGACTGCTGAGGCATGGACATTCGAGCTGCCTTGGCCATCCCTTCCCTTCAAAGGCAACTCCAAAAAATCGATAGGAAAAGATTCATTAGAGGCCTGGGTGGTGAGCTCCTACCACCTCCGGCAGCCCCTTTGTTAGCCAGCCTGAGCTTCCTGTCTGAGCACGCTGCTTCCACTGAGAAACAACCCATGCTCTTCCAGACAGCAGGTCGGGGACCTCGTCTCTGGGTGGGCAGGCAGGAGGAGCAGGGCAGCACAGACCCTGCTGTTCACTCATTCATTCCTTGACTCCCTTAATTCATTCAGGCAGTTGGTCCTTGTTTCATTCATACAGCAAATATCATGCATCTGCCTGGCATATTTTAGGTACTGTCGATAAAACATGTACAAAATAGAAAACAGTCACTGTTGACATGGAGCTTGCCTTCTAGGAAGGAAGACAGAAATAATTGAAATACATCAGTCATAAATGCGAAGCGGAAAGCTAGGTCAGGAAAGAGTTGTAGGAAGTGTTGGGAGGGGCTGCAGTTTGGGGCAGTGTGGCTGGGGAAGGCTTCCCTAGAAGATGTCACCTGAATGAAAGCCTGTAGGAGGTGGGAAGTGAGCTGGCTTCCTGGAGAAGAGCTGCCTGGCAAACCTGTGAGGGTGCTTCTGGGGCATTAGCAGCCAGAAGGGGCTGCAAGGCTAGAACAGAGTAAACAAGGGGAGACTAGAAGGAAATGGGGTCACGGAGGTGACGGGCAAGGTCAGGCAGGTCTTGTGGGTCATATTAAGGACTTGGGTTTTTATACTGACAGAGCCACTGGAGAAAGGGATTTAAGCAGAGATGTGCTGTGACTTCATTTTTAGCAGGATCACCATCTGTATTAATTTGCTAGGGCTGTCATAACAAAGAACTATAGACTGGGTAGCTTAAACCACAGAAATACATTGTCTCACAGTTCTGAGGGCCAGAAGTCTAAAGTGAAGGTGCCATATTGGCACGTCCATGCCCGTTCTGAAGGCTCTAGGACAGGGTCTGTTCCAGGCCCCTCTCCTAGCTTTTGATAGTTCTCTGACATGTGGCTGCATGACTCTAGTCTTCACGTGACCTTCTCCCTGTGTACATGTCTGTTTCTGTGTCCAAATTTCAGCTTTTTATAAATACACCAGTCATATGGGATTAGGGTCCACCCTAATGACCTCATCTTGATCATCTGCAAAGGCCTATTTCCAAATAATGTCATATTCACAGGCACTGGGTGTTGACTTCAACATCTTTTGGGGGACACAGTTCAACCCACAATACCACACCCTCCTAAACTCTGTACCATCACTGTTATCTTGTTTGGTCCTCCCTAGGACCTGGTGTCAGGTGTCCTTACTCCCATGTTACAAAGGAGGAGACAGAGGCCCAGGAAGCCGAGAGTGACTTGTCCAGGGCCATCAACTAGTTAGTACATGTTTCCTGAGCCTCGGCCTCCAAATCCAGGTGCAGCCCCTCCTCCCACAGCTCTCCAGCTTCAAGGGACGTGGACAGTTCCTTCCTGTCTCCACTCTAGCCCCTGCCTGCTAGTTTCTCTGTCAATAAGACATCCTGGTGGCTGAGTGGCTGCGGGCATCCCAGTGGTATGGACAGATAGCAGATAGCTCACCTTCCTAGCTGAGCACGTAGAGGGGCAGGCCGCTCTAGAAGATTAAAGCCACTTGAGTTTCCATTTTGTGCCTGATTCCTGGGTTTCCTCCCCCATCCTCCTCCTTCAGACTGGCAAGAGGCTTTCCTGGATCCCCTATAACCTTGCCATTGTAGTGCTTCTCGAAGGTGCTAAGTGGAGATCGGAGCAGCAGCGGTGGGTTTTGTTTTCTTAATGAAATAAAATTTGGGCCGAAGCCAAATTCAGACTTCTGAGAATGCAGTCTGAGTTTGAGATGAGGGCCCTGCTGGTAAATAAATCCAGGAAGGGGAGGAAGGATCCAGGGAGGTCTCCTCTGTCATTTCTCAAGCCCCCCTCAGGTAGAGCCCCAAGCCAACCCAAAGTGTCAAGTGGATGCCAAACATGGAAAAGAAACACTAAGAAATTATTTCATACATGTAATGTGGTATGCTGGAAAGAATGTAAAACAGGAGTCGGGTAGAACACAGCTCTCATCACAGCTCTAACTCGCCTTGTGACTTTGACAGTCATTCTCCTCTGGACCTTGGAAACATAGTATGATGGTTAGTGATATGCTTTACAGCCAGATTGCTGGATAGTTTAAATCCTTCAGTAAGTTGTCTAAACTTCTCTGTGCTTTGATGTTATCTACTGTAGAGTAGAAATAATAATCACACCTTATTAGAGAGGGCTGTTGGTGAGGATGGCATTGATACTTGGAAAGTGCCTGGAACCATAGCTGGCAACTAGCAAGCACTCTGTCACCATTAGCTCTTTATTATGGACAATGGAGAGGCCTGGATCCAGCTTGGGGCCCCAGCTCTGTGTCCCAAGTGGGAATGTGCTCTCCTGCTGTCCTGGTGTCTGGGTAGAGTTCTGAGGCCTGGCAGGGATACCTGCATTAGCCAGGAGCTGAACTTCATCTGTGCCTTCCTTCTTCAAGACTGTATGTATAGAATTGAGGAGGATGACCAGGGAAGAAGAAGGGAAATGGGCAGAGGGAATAGTGTTATCCAAAGACACAGAGTTTATGCCTGGACCCCTCAGAAGCGAGAGAGCAGAAGGCCCAGAAGGTCCCTGGAGGCAGAGCCCCTGAGCCAACACATACCCAATGCAGCTGCTTGAGCTTTTCTGGGATAGCTGAGCTGGCAGTGAGACAGACACTAATGGGCCAGTACCCTCGGTGTGTGTGCGCGCGTTCCTTTATTGACACTGTCCTGCCCTGCACTCCCTTCCAGGTGTCCTGAGAAGGACCAGCTATGAGAAGGTAGAAGGTCCAGGTCTGAGCTCATGCCCATCACACTTATCCACAGGCCTCCCTGTATACTTCATTCTGTATACTTCATTCTCCCTTTGCCCGAGCCTGCACGGGTGACATCTCTCAGTCCTTGAGACCCTTGTTGAGTCCTGCTGAATCAGCATGGCTTGCTGGAGGAAGATGAATGCCATAAGAGCCACCTCAGGGGTTCATTGTTCTGCCTCTCCTCAGTCTCAGGGAAGGGAGCTTGGCTTTTGTATGCCCGCAGCAGCCCTCCAACCATGCCACTTTGACCCCTACGTGACCTACATCCTAGGTGGCTTTGCTTTTTTCCTCCTTATTGGCCTGGTCGGGTTCAGGGTCTGGGAGGCCCATCCCGCTGTAGGTAAGCTGGAGATCATAGAGAGGTCTCTTCAGGCACCCCAGACTCAACTCTAGCAGTCTCCGCCCCCCATGACCCGATTGGTTCTGCCACTGTGACGGTCTCCCCCAGCTGGAGGAAGCATCCTCCCTCCCGCGCCCTCCTGCCTTCCCCGCCGCAGTGCTTTACTGGTGGCCCCTCCTCGCGAGTGCCCACAGCAGGAGGAGTTCAAACACCCGCAAGAAAAACCACCCGCTATTGATCCTGATCTCCGCGTCAGGCTTCCTGAGCGCTCGCGGGCATTCATCAAGGAGCACAGGCGCCGGGGCCGCCGCTCTCCCTTTTTTCTTCCTTTCTTCTGCCTCCCAAGTCATTCCCCCGGGCTGGGCCCCCCGCGCCGAGGTCACTCGGAGAACTCGCAGAGTGACTGAGCACAGAGGTGGAGAGCGCCTTTGTCTGCCGCCCCTTTCCAGTAGATCTTTATCAAGGCAGGGCCCAGGGGGTGGAGCGGGCCAATTTAGGCCCCAGGCTTTTGAGCAAATCTTTGGAAGTTGGAGAAGTGGAGTTGGAATGTAGAGTTGGTAGGGAGAAGCCCTTCTGAAGCAGGAACTGGTCGGAGTACCCGGATTTCCGTAGACTCGGTAGTGTAGTAGTATAAGAGCTTGCAACCAATTGGGCCGGACAGGGCCTTGAATAGGACCTCGCAGGCTTTTAAATTAGCATGTGAAAACCCTAGCTTTGACCAGGAGGCCTTCTGTGGTGGCTGGTGAATGCATGCTTGAAAGCAATTTGTTTTCCTAATTACTTAAATCTGCTAGTGGAGAGTATTTACTTTTTTTTTTTCTTTTCTGGCTTACCTGGAGAAAGTCAAAAACAGCAGGTCCCAAGCCTGAGAAGCTTAAATATTAGCATGTCAATGCTCTTCTACCCCACCCTGGGGCTCCTCCCAGTGTGAGTCCCTTGGAGGTGGGGGAGGGGAACTGCTGGGGCTGTCTTATTGGTTTCCCAGGCAGTGCTGCCTGGTCTGTGCCCCTCTGGTGTAAATTCTGCCCATTTCAGTACAAATTCTGGCTCAACCTATAAGACTGGTTTTTCTGGGGCTGGCCACACGGTACCAACATGGGCAGGGTATTTCAAGAATGAACCTGGGAGTTCCAAACATGTGGGTCTTTGGCTCAGCAGGCACTAAGAATGAGGTTACTGTTGTGAACTGTCATTGCACAGAACTTCTGGGAGGGGAGGATCCAGGAAAAAGGTGATCTTGTTATTTGAGGTCTTGTTAGGATTTTGCGTAATCAAGGTTTGAGCCCGACGTGATGTTAAAACAAGACTAATGTTAGAACCCGGGTCTGAGGGAATCCATCTCAGTTTTTTCCTTCTGAAAAGTGGGCCAAATTATCATGGCCATCTGTTTCTGGGTGCCACTGGCAGAACACTGGGCTTTGAAGCATGTTGTCTTGGGGATCTGCAATGGGGACTGGGCCACCCAAAGAGAGAGATGAGAGAGGCTTCATTGGGCCACGGGGTTCTTCTCTCATGGGACCCCAAACCCTGCAGGAGAGCAGGGCTCCCAGTGAACATCTCAGTGAATAAATGACCGTGTCAAGGAAGCCATTCTAACCCAAGATGTGGGAAGTCTCCTTCGAGAAGGTGAAATGAGCAGAGCCTAGAATTCATGCAGAGCAGAGAAGTCCTTCCCCTGGCTGCCCCAGGCTTGGCCCCCAGGGGACACCAATTAATGTCTTGCAGGAAGCTAGTTCTTGTCCAAAAGGCAGTAAGTTATGAAGTCTGAACTAATCCATTTAACCAGCTCCTTGGAGAGAAAACCCCATGATAACTGCATTGCCAAACGCCATCCCCAAAAGTGGTATTTCAAGTGGCAGTGGGTGGGATTAGAGCCTGCTAACCGTTTATGTCAAACAAGGAGCAAGAGCATAATTTCTAGATAAGTGATTTGTCTCAGCCACTTCCAGGGTGGGCCGTAGGACAGACAGGAAGGTTTAGGGGCCAGCCTGAGGCTCAGACTGAAAAGGGTGGGATGCGGTGGGGTAATCCAGGAATGAAGTCAAAATTATCAGAGTCAGAGGCTAGTGGACCTCGTCAATTCCCCATGAGAGGGAAGAGAGCAGAGCAAGCTAGTCCAAAATAGAGATTTTAAAGACAGTTCTGGCTACTGTTATTTAGGATGAATGATGGGGCCCCACTTACCTTCCTAATCATTTAGGACAGTTAGGTCACCATTGGAGAAACTTTCACTGGCAGGTGGGCAGGGCTGGAGGGGGCTATAAAATATAGTTTCTTGCAACAGGGTGATGGTGATGGGCAGTGCCCACAAAGGAGGGAGGGGTACAGAGCCCTCTACGTAGGGCAGCGAGTGGGCTTCCGAAGATGCCGGCCAGGCGGAGAGGTATACCAGGGGCAAGCTCCGCTCAGCGCCAGAAGCCCATGAGACAGGCTGGAAGGAAGAGGCCGCGGTCACCACAGGATGCAGTATCAGGAAGGCAGCAGCTCCCGGGGCGGGGCGCGGCCGCGCTCAGAAGCCGCCCCGGCTTCCCTACGGCTTCTGACTCGGGGGCACAGGAACTCCCCGAAGTCGAGGAGTTCAAGCGTACGTGCGCCCTCTCACCCTTCCCTCGGCTACACGCTCGGGGAATCCCAGGGTGGCAGAGGCCCCCGTGCCTGGGAAGATGCCATGCCGCCTGCCTTCTCCGCCCCTAACCCGTTCTGAAAATCCTTTAAATAGAGGTCACAATCCGGATGCCCCAGTCGAGCCCCGCCCCCTCCCCTCCCCCGGGCCAAAGCCGTCTCCAGGCCAGCTCCCTTCTCCGCCCCTTTCCCGTGGGGGACCCTCTAGCGTGACCACTAGGGAAGATTCGGTGGGGGGCGGGAGATACCCTAAGTCATCCGCTGCCAGCGCCTTCCCGGCGGCCCCCTCGGGCGACAGCGCTCTGGGAGCCCCACTCCCACAAGTGTTGCTTCCAATTAATTGCCTAGGCGGGGGAGGGAAGAGGGCCTGGTCACCGCCCCCGCCCGGAGGCTGGAGCGCCGCTGGTCGGGCGGTGCGTTCTCTCCGCGGCAGCGTG
The DNA here is from genome assembly GCA_003508835.1 of Eonycteris spelaea. Lineage (NCBI taxonomy): Eukaryota > Metazoa > Chordata > Mammalia > Chiroptera > Pteropodidae > Eonycteris > Eonycteris spelaea. The sequence continues at coordinate 1,266,253 of PUFA01000277.1, forward strand.
CACCAGCACCACCCCTACGTGCAAGTTTGAAATGTGAGCTGCCTCCGATTCATACTCGCTTGAGCTCCCTCGCAGCAAAGTGGCTGGGTCGGCGGTCTGTGCGCGAGTAAGTGCGGGCGGCGGGCTTGGGGCGGGGGTGCGGGTGGCGAGGCTCACGGGGCTGGGAGGGCGCGCGAGAGCCAGGGCTCCCTGGAGACGCCGAAGCAGGTCTGCTAGCCTTTCATCTTCCTCCCGCGCTCCTCCTCCGTCCCCTCCCCCCGCCGCGGCGCGCCCGGCCTTCCCCGAGCCCCCAACCCCACGCGGGCACACGCAGGGTGGGTGGTCGCGCCGGCGAAGTCCGGGAGCGCGGCACAGAGCGCGGGCCGTGGGAAGTTTCGCTAGCGCGCCCAGTGCGCCCCCGCCCCCCGCGCGCCCCCGGCCCATCCCCGTCCCCGGAGGGCTGTCGCTTGCGCCCGGGCGCGCGGCTGGCTGCCTACTCGGCGGCGGCGGCGGCCCCATTAGCGGAGCCTCCGCCTGTGATTGGCTTCGCCCGAGAAGCTGGAGACGGGCGATGAATAATTGATGTGTGCGGTGCGGTAGCCGGACGGCGGCGGCGGTGGCGGGCAGCAGCGAGCGGGAGCGCGGGAGCCAGAGCGCCCTCAGAGCGGGCAGCGCGGAGCGAGCGGGCGCCGCAGCCGCCCGGGGCCCCGCGCCGCCGCCGCCACCGCCGCCGCCCGGGCGCGGAGCGGGGATGCAGGCGGCGCCCACTGCCTGCGCGCAGCCTTTGTTCGGCGCAGGCTGAACCCTGCCCGGAGTCGCTCGCCGCGGCCGCCCCCGGCCGGGCCCCAGCCCTCGCGGGCGCCAGGGCGGGACCGCGGCCGGTGCAACTTCCAGGTAAGTGCGTGGCTGGAGGGGTCGGCGCCGGGTCGCCTGCGGGCCGGGCCGGGGCTCCCTCCGGGCGCGGGGGTGAGTGTGCGTGCCTGTGTGTGACAGAGGAGGGCCGGTGCATTGTGGGTAGCGCTGTGTGCTGCATGGTGTCAGCCCGAGGCTTGGCCGCGAGAGTGGCACCGGCGTGCACCGAACCCGTTTTGTGCACCCACAGAATGGGACCTCATATCTCCTCAGAGCCTGGGGTCAGGGTGCTCCCCACACCCCTTCGCCGAAGGTGAAGTGTTGGCTGTCCAGCAGACATTTTACAAGGCTCCGTTCTCGATAGGCTCCTATTGCAAAAATAAGAATGGCCAGGAAGGCTTCTGTGGAGGCAGCGGCTGAGGGTCCTTAACTTCAAGCTGCTCCTTTGTCAGGATGCAACCCCAGTGCTAAAAGCGCCCAAAGACCCCCCACGGGGATTGGTGATGCCACCATTGCTGCAGGGAGCTGGGAGTGGTGGTGGGTGCAGAACAGACTTCTGAGAAGTGTTTGCTGGGAAGCCAGATGGAGGAGGAGAGAGACCGGTTTGACTGGAGGGCAAGAAGGGGCCCTTCTGGGATGCTGTAAAGACCTTTAAGACCTTGGAGAATGGAATTCTTAGAGCACTGCCCCGGGGCTAAAAGGCGGTTTGAGCCAGTAGTTTTGGTGTTAGAATCTTATAAGCCTTGGTGCCCAGGGCACTAGATAGGTCCCAGTTCCTGGCTCCAACTGGAAACAAGCTTGGGGGAGACTAGGAGAGGTCAGAGATGTGACTTTCCCTGCTAACCCTTTGTACCAGCAGAAGAAGGTGGCCCCTCCTTAGATGGGCTTCAGAAGACCTTCATTTCTCAGAGTGGAGGCCGGGGTCCCATGTCTTTGAGCATCGGCCTGGACTGCCAGATGGGCACTGGGCATGACTGGTGGCTCATTCCAAAAGGAAGGTTTTGTGAGGCAGCTGGCAAGGAGTTGGTGCCAGAGTGCTTCTTAATGGCCCATCTTTGAGAGCGGGCTGCAGAATGTGCCAGAAATCTCACCAGGGAATGAGTTGGAGTGGGCAAGGTGATGCCAACCTGAAATCAGGGTGACCCCAGATGGTGCATAGGGACTCAGGCCACTCCAGTTTTGGGGCTCTCGTCATGAAGACCCTCTCCTATCCAATACAGAGCAAAAGGCCCTGTCCCACAGTGTGCGTGGGGTTGGAGGACAGGCAGGGGGGTGGTGAGTCTTAGGGTCCACATGGCTATAATAAGCTTGTTCCCTTTTTTGTGTGTTAGCTAGCAGTGACTATCCCCCAACTAGCTGGAATCAAGTCCCCTCCTGAGCTATTTTTACCCTGAACTTCCTTAGTGAGAAACCACCAAACAGCGATGCTTTGGTGAGAATCTGGGTCTGTACCGGAAGCAGCAGCCTGCAGAGTTTGAGACTTGCTTCATAATGCTGTCCCTGCTCCCCTGCACAGCCTCCCCATCTACCAGAGCCCCTTCACCTGTCTCTTGCCTCTTAGTTCTGACCATAGCATCTGTATGCAGGACTTGGGAACCCCAGTTTCGGATAGGAGAACTGATGGGCCTGAGATTGACCATTCAGTAGGGGTTGGAGGAAACCAGTCATCACTCGACTGGAGCAAGGCCTTGACTGTGAGCTCCATGAAGGCAGGGCAGTGTTACTCATCACTGTTTTTGCCCCATGCCAACCACAGTGCTGGGTAGGTGGTAAACAGTGACTGCTGAGTGACTGCCGAGCAGAAAACTGGTCAGGCACTGCTTTCCCTACTGGAGTGGAGAGATGATGGAGGGATTAAAAGTACACTTCTGGATTTAAGTCAGTATTGGCTGAACATTCAGAACCCAGGCCATGCTCAGTCCCTGGGAACTCTAAGATGAGCCTCTAGTCTGGTGTCAGCCAGTCAGACTGAAAGAGTTGCTCCCACAGATGTTCAACCAGAGTCCTGCCTGGGAGCTTCCTGATGGCTCTTTCTGGGTCACACCTCAGAGAGTAAGGATGGTAGAGCTGTGTCTAGAACTGCAGTCCAGTCTGGTAGCCACTAGCCACATGTGGCTGTTAATAAACTTAAATTAATTAAAAGTAAAAGTTCAGTTTCCCATTTGCACTAGCCACATTTCAAATACTAAACAGCCACATGTGGCTAGTGGCTACCAGACTGGGCAGCTCAGATTATAGAACATCCCCAGTGTAGCAAAAAGTTCCACTGGACAGCTTTGGTAAGAAGGATAGAGATTTAGGGACAGAAGTGGGCTAAGGACACTAGACCAGGAGCCCATAGTTGTGACAGTGCAGGGTGAGTCCGTTCAATAAAGACACCTTCCATTTTCTTAGCACTTTATTTTCTGACAGCCTTGCAGTGAGGGGAGTATAGACAAGCCAAGTGCTCCTATTTACGTTAGCACAGGAGAAAGATGAGGTTTAGTTTTGCCCAAGGTCACCCAGGGAGCAGCATGAGCCCAGGTCTCCAACTCCTCTGCCAGTGCTCTGCCACTCAGCAGAGGTCAGCCAGGCGGCGAGGGTGGGCTGCAGTCCTGGGAGCAGCCTCAGGCCTCCCTAAGGACCATCTTGGTGCCTAGTAGGCGTCAGTCTTCGTGAAATCATCCATCGATCGGGCGGGAGAGCCAGCTCAGCCCTAGATCCCCGGGAACAGAGAGTTCTATGCTGGCAGAGCTGGAAGGAGAGGGAGAGAGGCTCTCTGGGCAAGGGAGGTGTTTACCTTGATCGATGCAGCTTAGGTCCTGAGGGAGAAACTGGCTCCTCTTCACCAGGGGAGAACCTTGTCAGTGGGCCTATGGCCAGGTTTATCAATACCACCCCCGAAAGAGGTATGTAGTCCCCAGCCCAAGAGGGAGAAGAATTTGGGGACATTTGGCAGCACTGAATGCCCTTTGCTCCCAACCTGCCAAAGCCTGCTGCCCCTCATGTTACAGGCCTTTGCCACACTTTCCCCAGAAGCCTCAGCTGCAGGAAGAAACTCTCTCAGGGCCTGGCAGAGAAGCAGCCTCACAAAGGAGCCTCACAAGGGAGCCTGCTTAGGGAAAAACAAGGCCCCTACCCTTGAAACACTTGTAGCTTCTCTGGGAGCTCCCAGGTCACTAACCACAGTCAGGAAAGGATAGCTAGCCCACTGCCTGATGGATGGAGGGACTTCCTGTCCCAATGTCACATGGCACTGCAGGCCTGAATGGAGTTAATGCCCTCTCATGGTCCACTGCAAATCAGTCTGCCATTTTGAACTTGAGGTTTATATAAGATTTAATTGTGCCTTGCTTCAGTTTTCTCGCTCCAGCCCTGAGGCGAGGTCACTTTGTCTCTGGCCTTGTCCCTGTGTCCTTAGGTACCCACCTCCCCCAGCATTAGGCTTCACTGCAGCTTCTAGCACTGCCTGGCCCTGAGCTATCTGAAGGGAAAGGTCTAAATAGGGGGTAGCACTCTGCCAGGGACCCCAGCACACCTAAAAGTGGATGTTTAAGGCCCATCCAGGGGAGCTTGAGATGAGAGGACCCTTGGTGACACTCCCCAATTCCTAGTCCCTTTGAGTGAGGTAAGGTTGGTGTTCAAGGCCCCTGCACTATGCCTCTCCCTAGAGTCTGGGTGGGCTGCTCTGGGGATGCCCAAAGCACTCTCGGTCCCCAAAGTCTGATGAGCTATGTGCCCTTCAGAACTGACTGACAGAGCTGGGCCCTGACCCCCTTGCCCCACCCCCGTCCCTACTGCCCAGGGCATTAGACTAGGCCTGCCAGGCAGTCTGCTGCCTTTCTGCCCAAGCAGGTTCAGGAAGCCGGCCGGCTCTTACTTTTCTTCTCAGTAGCCCTAGCTGTGGCACTGACTCCTGCTTGGAGCCAGTTAAGGGGCTTCTCTGAGCCTCCATGACTTTGTTGGGTTCTTCCATTGCCCCTGCCCACCCATGGGGCAAGGTCAGTGCCCGGCCCGGGGCATTAGTGGATGCTTCATGCATATGTGGTGAATTAGGGGCTTTAGCCAGGACACCCACATTTTAGGAAGCCAAGGCTCCCCAATCACCGTGGGGATTCAGTAGTTCTGGGATAAGGTTTTGGCTTTGATTTCGTAAAGCCCCCCCCCCCCCCATAATTCTGACAGTCTTTGTGAAAACATGGCTCTCAGGGCCTAGCCCTCAAGTGATCTTATCTGTGATCTGGTGCCAAATTAGTGTGTGACCTTTGGCAAGTCATTTCCCCTCTGGGGGGCCTCTGTTCTCATCTCTGTGCTGAGAAGTTGCTGTGTTCTCATATGTAAAAGGGAGACTGCACTCCAGGAGTTCAACTACTTGTTCTGTGCTAGAGGGTATGTGTGGTGGGGGGAGGCAAAAGACAGAAAGAGGCTTGGCTCTACCTTGGTGCTACCACCAGCATCTGAGAACACAATAAATTAAGATGCAGCAGGGCAAGGAGAATTGAATGAGCAGAGGCCCACACGCTACACCTTAAGAGCTATAGAAGGAAGAGGGAGAAATGGTGACTCTAGGGCTAGAGTAGTCTGCAACACTTCCCTGGTGGAACTTGATTTTGGAAATGGGATTTGGGTCTTGAGCCAGGAGGGGAATAAATGTCCAGTGGAAGGAATAGTAGATGCAAAAGCTGGGAAATCAGGAGAGGTGTGGCACGTTAGGAGAAGGGAGTATGTCCCTCCAAATGGAACTGTGGAGGTGAGCACAAGAAGGGGAGCCATTGCTGAAAGCCCACAGGGGAGCACAGATTTTATCCCATGGGCAATGGGGAGCCAATCAAAGGCTTTGGAACCAAAGAGGCCACTGTACCTCCTAATGCTACCAGGAGTGGGATGCTGCTGAATTGCAGGCAGGAATCCATGCAAGAAAGTGGAAGAGCCATGCGAGGTCGGAATTCTGCTGCGGGAATGTCCCTGCCTCTGCTGACGCAATGGAAAGCCTGTCTTGTTGCAGGGTTCCTGTTTTGCGGTTACCCGTGGTGGGGGGCGAGGGCAGGCAGCTCTTCTTCTGAGGAGCTCCGGGAACTTGGTGGAACTTGTCCAGACCTCCCCTTGGCACCCTCTGCTCCCTCCTGGATAAAAGGGCCATATTTTGGAGTCTGTCCCCAGTCTCTCAGGGGTTACAGCTAGGCAGTTCCCTGGGGCTAGGATTGGAGGGGACAGGTGACAGGGGACAGCCTCTGGGCTTGTAGAGTTTGGCCTCGTGCCCTTGCCCTCTCAATGCTTCCTCAGTCAGTGCCTGAGGCGGCTGGAGATTTATAGGCACCCTCTCCACCTCCTGAGGGTGTAATCTGGTTGGAGGATTCAGTGTGCACAGATTTAACAGGGTCTGGTTCAGTCCCTATGTGTGGGAGGGAGGGCTATGAAAATGGGGGGGAGGAATATTTCAGAGGGGAGGGGGAAAAAGGACCCAATGAGACCTTCCTTCTGTCTTTTCATCCTGCTGCTTCTAGGCCCTGCTCTCCTGTCACCACCCAGGAGCCTTCCCCGGTCCCCTGCCCCAGCACACAGACATTGGACCCTGTCTCCCAGCATTCTTTTTCATTCCTTTCTACATTCAGGACCTGACACTTTATATCAGTCCATTTTATGTGGTAACTGGCCCTCCCGAGTGTCAGCCCCTCTAGGTTGTGAATAGCAGGACAGGACATCCATGTCTTGTCTCAGTGCTGGGTGCTCCTTGTCTCTAAAGGACCAGTCCATGGCATAGGTGGGTCACAACAAAGGCTCACCCAGGAAGAAATGGAGGGGGCTGAGTGCTTGGCCCAGCTCTGGCTTTCCAAGACGACCATGTGATGTGTGGAAGCCCCCACTGGGACTCCACCTATAGGAGGAAGCACTGGATTTACTGTGCTAGCCTGTAGAATGGCCACTAGCCACATGTAGCTATTTGAATGTATATTAGTAAAACTAAGTGAAATTAAAATTTCACTTCTTCATTATCACATTGGCCACATGTCAAGTTCTCAGCAGCCCCATGAGACATCGCAGTGGTTGAACATTTCAATCATCATAGAAAGTTCTGTTGGACAGTGCTATGCCTGAGGGTCTGTAGGGGCCCTTGTAGCTCTGTCATTGTGGTTCTATAGGGAGGCAGGGTCCCAGGGCCTGAAGATGGAACAGTCTGTCTGCCTCCTTGTTAGCAGCTCCAGTGGCTGCTCCTACCCCCACCCCCACCCAGATGCACAGCGCCCTGGACTTGCCCCTGTCCTTTCTGTGAAGCACAGGGTTCTAAAGGACCTCCCTGCCCTATCCCCTGGGGCTCTCAAAATGGGGCCACCCGTTGTCCTTCCCAAGACAGTGTCGAAGAGTAATTATGAAACTCACATCTGTCGTTTACTGAGTAACTTTGGTAAGTCACTTAACATCTCTAACCCTCTGTCTCCTAATCAGTAAAGTTAGAGCTGCCTGTACCTGCCTCTGCCTGACATGGTTGCAATGGGATGTAAATAAGATGAGACTGAGAGTGCTTAGCTCAGTGTCTGGCACATAGTAATTGTGCAGTAAGTGGTAGCTCACATTACTATCGTGTTGACTTGATTTTGCACAGCAGACATTTAGCTCCCAAACCAGCTGGGCTTTTGGCTTATCTTGATTTTCCAAGCCCAAGAGACTTGGTTCTTTCTGGTCCCACCTTCATCTCAAGCCTGTTTCCTTGTCCCCAATATGTTCCTCTCACTGTGGGTTGTGACCAGAGAGAACTTGCTCTGTAGTGCAAAGTGTGAGCCACCCAGGGGCTTGTCCCTCCTCCTGTGTGACTGTGACTGCTGCAACAAGAGAACCTGAAAAGGCTGGTGGGGGAGAAAAGGGTGCGAGTGCGCCTTTCCCTTGTTTTGTCCTGATAAGAAGCTGCAGTTCTGACCCCCAGTGACAGCCATCTAAGAGGTCCTAGTGTGTGTCTCGGCCCTGAAGGAAGTATGCATGGGCCAGCACACACCTACTTTCATTTCCCTCTTGGGGAAGGAGCTGTAAGTCTGCACCTTGGACTCCTGAAACCCTCTGGGTGACTTGCACATGAACTTCTTCCCTCTGAGATCCACAGAGAGTTTGTTGGGGTCTTTGAGCCCCCAGATTGTGTGGGATGCATTTTCTGGGTAGAGTGTCCGTGAGCTATGCCATGTTAAGGTGGTTCTTGGGGTAAGGCCCATGGGGCCAGGCCTGGCTTCCAGCTGTCCAAAGAGCTTCAGAAAAGGCACTCAGTGACAGGAAATTCTAGGAGTTGGAGGGAGGTCCCAGGAGCCTGTGCTGCTTCCTCTCTCACCCTTGGCTTTGACACCCTCTGTGTGCTTGGTGCTGCTGGGCTTGGCACTGAACTCTGGAAGGTGGAGCAGCTCTCAGCCCTGGCCTTGGGAAGGGATACAGCAGTAGTCTCAGGTAATACACCGTGCACAGAGAGAGTGCAAGGGCAGCTGGGTGGGGGGCTGGGCATTCCCAGAGAGAGTTCCCCTCAAGTGACTATGGGGGGTTTCCAGGTCACGAGGGCATGGCCCTCCTGTGACTCCCTTAAATGGGGGCTGGAGGCCCTTACCCCTCAAAGTTTTCCCCTCCCGAGCCTTGTCACCATCTGCCCCTCTCCTTTCCTGTTCACACACTGGGACCGCTAACTCTCTCCAAGTCTCAGTTTCCTCATCTGTAAAATGGAATAGTACCTATCTCACAGGGTTTGGGAGCATTGAACAGTGCTAGGACCTAGTCAGCCCTGAGGAAGTACTAGTTGTCCTTGCTGCTTTGTCATAGATCTCCTTGTATTTGTGCAAGGCCCATTCTCTGGGGATATGTCTTCCTGCTTCCCTACCTCATAATCCTCCGTTGCAGCCTGAACTCGTCCAAACACTCCCCCACCACCACCCATTCATGTACCTGCTTGGGGTGCCTTTACTCCAGTACAACACTGGAATACCTGTCTCCCCCACCCCAAGTCTGAGAAATCCTGGAGGCAACAGCTCCCCTGCCTCTGGGGCCCTAACAGCTCTTGGCCTGAGGCTCAGGGCTCCCTCTGTGTTTGTTGAGAGAAGCTTGTGGCTTCTCTGCAGGGTGTGAGGACAGCTTGTGTAACTCTCAGGTATGTTTGCATCTCATTTGCCAGTGACAGGCCCCCAAAGATTCCAGGCAGTCCCGGGGTGTCCTGGGGATGCCCTGGATGGAGCATATACCCACTATCCTGTGGGCTCAAGGCAGTGGCACCCAAAGCAGCAAAAAAACACACATACACACGCCTAACTGGATCCAGGGCACCCTTAACCACTGGGTCTCTAGTGACTTCTGGGTGTCTCCTCTCCACCCCGGGGTAGCAGCCCAGGCCAGGAAAAGTAGTAAGAGCCAAGCATTTGTTTCCCTTTGGGCACACAGGCTCCAAGTCCTTCTGTCCAGGCCAGTCTCACCCTTGAAACTGGGATGGGTTCTCCCATCCTTTGTGTCCCTCCCTGAAGGCACCAATGAGCAGCAGGCAGCTTTGGTGGGCAGGCTTCTGCTGGTAAAGAGGGGACATCACCACCTAGCTACTCTCTTGACCCCGCACCCCCAACCCACCTCATCCAGAATTAATCTCCCCAGCATCAGGCCCATCAGAGGCCGATAATCCTCTCAGAGCTTTGCATGGTGGTGTACTTTCTTTCTCCAAGAAATACATTCAGTGGCCTGGATAAGATGTTTGTGCTCCGCAATGGCGATCTCTTCCCATGTTATAGCTTCCTGATTGCCCCCTCTCATGCGGGAGTGTAGGATGCCCCCGTGGAGCCCTATGGGCTCTTGCCTGGACAAGAACCCAGCCTCAGAACAGGCATGGCCCAGGTCGGCTTCTCTGGATGCCTCTGTGGTCTTAGACATCTGTTACCTACAGCCTTGCTGACGCCTCACCCAGGTGATCTGGAGTTTGGGACTTTCCTCTGCCATTTGAGTTGCCTCTTCTATAAAATGGGGCTCCCTCATCTCAGAGCCCTGTTATAACAACAGGAGCTACTGAGTGTGTGCAGGTGTCCTGCTGAGGGCTCTGCATGCACACCCTCCATGCTCACGAATACCTGCGCCTGTCTCCCTCTCGGTTCACTATGTAGTAATTACAGCATTCAGTACAGCCCTCCATTGTGCAGGAACATCGCATTTCAAGTCCATGGCTATAACTCAGTCAAGTTTGTATGTTCCACATCCAAATTGGCTGTAGTACACACACTATAGAATACACTAATATGTTTCAAGTGAGTAAGTAAACAAATGAAGAGCTGGCTTTGGGTGGGGCCCTGTGGAGAATGTGAAAAAAGTCAGGATTCCTGCCCTCTGGGAGTTCAAAGTCTTCAAATGAAGATGTCAGAGCTAGAAGGAAGGCACTGGATATGCAGGGGCGTATGTGTGCCTGGGAGTGAAGTGGGGTGAGCCTGTTACAGGATGTGTGCGTTGGAGAAATGAAGTAGAAGGTGGAACATTTGAAAGTGTTAAGTGGGGTTGAGTGTGTTATGTTGGATGAGTGTACATGTCAGTGTTCTTGTGGGTATGTGCAGATTTGTGAACACAGGGAATATTGGAGGTGTGTCTGACGTGGGAGCTGGGTGGTATATGTATGTAAAAAGTGAACACGTCCTTGTTCCTCTGGGGCATGCAGGCTCCCACACCTTCCTTCCCCACATGTAAAAGAAAGGCAGGGCTAGGCTGTGTGCGGCCAGCCCCTTACTCACCAGTAGTATGGCCTTGGGCATGTCTGTGATACCTCAGCCTCCACATCCAGAAACAAGGGTAACAATAGCAGTGACCTCGAGGTTGCTGGGAGAACCCAAGTCCATGTGCCTGGCACAAAGGCATTTCATAAACGTTAGCTGTTAACCTCATGCTAGGGTAGGAGGGGTGGTACCCTGTCCTGTGCCTTCCCCAGTGCAGGCAGGTTCTTAGCCCACTCAAACTGGAGGACAGACCTGGAGGTCTGAGAGGGGGCTCACCTGAGGCCTGCATATTTCTAGCAATATTCTCTCCATCCTTCCCCCAGAGAGAGGGCCAAGGGCATCTGGCCCAGTGTCCCTGCTTGCTGTACCACTCCAGAGACTAGAGGAGGGGCCTAGGAAGGCTCTCTAGAGCTGACTCCGAAAGGCTCATCCCATCCTCGGGAAGATGACTGGACCCTCTCAGACCTCCAGGAAAGGTTGTTCCATGGCTTCCCAGGGAAATCAACCCAAGCTAGCCACAGTTTCCTTTCTCCTTGTCTCAGGGATGGCAGAAGAATTCTGTGAATATTCTCAGAGCTGGCTTCAAAGAGAGATTTTTTAAGACGGTATATCAGAGCACTGCAGAATCAGAGAACCACTTGCATTCCACTCCTCACGAGAAGTCACTCTTCTCTAAGGGCCCCAAATGGGGTTGTTGATTCCACTTTTACTCAGCACTAGGATATAGGACCTGGGATAGGCTAAGACTCAGAGCCTTGCAGCCCTGTCTCTTAGACGCAGCCACCTGAGCAAGGAGCAGCTCCCTTGGTAGCCTGGCTCCCTCTCCAGCGAGCTCTGGCCTCTTCCCACAGAGCCTCGGCATCCTGCCACCAGCCCTGCTAGCTCACTTGGGCTGCTCTTCCCCTTTGGGAGATGGGTGCAGGGGCAGAGAATACCCTGGCCAGGTAGCCTTACCCTTAACAGTTCAACCAGGGACCTGACTTCAGGGTGCTTAGTAAACAGAGGTCAGGGTTCGTTGGCTGTCCCCAAACCCAAGGTTACACATTGGAGCAGAAAGTGCCCTGGGCGGAGAGATACTGTCATTACCAATATTTGGCAAATAGGGGAACTGAGGGGCAGCGTTGGGGGGTTTCAGGGTGGAGTTGAGGCTCTGACTATGGCCTTCACCTTCAGAATGTGAGTCTTTGGTGCCTACTAGGAGACTTCCTCCCACCTCCCTGACAGTGCCTGAGCTGGTGTGGGGTCCAGACCACAGACAGGATCCGGAACTTGATTAGGGGCTCCTGAGAAGAGCAAGGATGAGACTGTGGTCCTAAAAGAGATAAACCTGATGAGCACCCATAGGTCTGCACACACATGCACGGCCACTGTCGCAGATACACGCACATGTGTACTCTTCCACCCTGGGGTGTCCCTCTTCCTTTAGATAGCTTCATTGTGCATGTTGAACAACTTGTGTGTGTGTGTGTGTGTGTGTGTGTGTGTGTGTGTGTGTGTGTGTGTGTGTGTGTTCAGAAGCAAAGTCCCAGGGTGGGGTTTGGGGTGGGGGGTGGTTCGTCTCTTTTCTTAAGCTAAATCCTGGAAGTCCAATTAGGAGTGGTTGTTCCACTTCTGAGGTTTTCCAGCAACTGCCTGGCATGCCCTACTGAACCCCTAATTAGGCATCCGGGGCACCCCGGTTCAGGGCCCAGCTCAGTGGAGGATAGTCTGTTGCAGAGCCCACGCTGAGGAAGGCCTATGGGGGATGGCCCTCTATTCCATTCGAGTGCTGAGTAAGAGTGGAATCAACAACCTCACTGCCGGCCATCCCAGGGTCCCGGCTGCCTTGGAGTTGACATTGCAGGGCCTGACACTGGAGTCGGGGTGCTGCGGGTTGAAGGAAAGCTATGTCATCAGGTCAGGGTGGCCTTCATGCCCATGCTGAAGCTGGTAAGTAGGCTATTGAATGCCATTTGCGCTCTCGTCATTGGGTGGTCACCCGTGATAAGATGCAGTCGGCACGTCACTGTTGAAAAAAAAAAAAGGCTCAGAAAGCTGAAGCAAGCTTCCAATCACTGAGCCGTATCTGCGGGCCACCAAAGTACTGCATCACAGTCAGTGTGACATTCAGTACTATGGAGCCCAGGAGAAGAGGGTCCAGTTGGGTGGGGAAAGGCTTCCCTGGAGAGGCGAGGCAGAACCATGAAATTTGGAGGGTGGTTTTGACTGATAGAGAGAGGCAGGTCTTGCAAGGAGAGCGAGCAGGAGTGAAGCGCAGGTTTTGGAAACGAAATACCTAATATCTTTTGCCATATTAGTGTTCTCAATACTTGCTCAGTAGTCTCCATGCACTTTTGCTGGGGAAGAAGGGTGTACACTTAGAAAATTGTAGCCAAGCTGAGCCTGCAGTCTAGAGGTCTGTCTGAGCAGCACGTAACAGCTGGTGCCTGCTCACTCCCTGTGGGGCCTTGGCCTCCAGCCTGGGCTGGCTCAGTCCTGCGGTGCCATGGAGTGCCCGTGGCTACCCTGAGAGACACTGCCCCTTGCCCAGCTCAGGCCTGTCCCCTACAGCCTCTGGGAGGTTCAAGTTTCTGCCTGCCAGGTGGGCAGCTCCCCCTGTTCCCTGCACTACCTGCTCAGCTCAGAACCTGCCCTGCTTCTGCCATCTGAGCCCCCAGGTGCCATCTGCCACCCTGTTTTCAGGCAGTCTTGGGGCAGGGGTGAGGAGGAAGGCAAACAGATCCCAGATGGAGCAGGTAGGGAACTCTTCGCCCTGAGAGGCAAGCAGTGCCTGGTCTGCCACCTGGCATCTGGGTTGTACCCACCTCTCTAGGAATGGGTGAGAGCAGGTCTGGTAGAGTGTGGGTGTGTGTGAGGGGGGTGCCCTACTCTCTCTCTCTTGGCCTCTCCGTGTATGAGCAGTGGGGTCTATCTGGGTGTATCTCTGTGCAGATCTGGGTATCTGGCTATCTCTGCCCCAAGCCTGGCCATTCCTTAGGCATTCCTGCCCACCTCCCTGGGTCTCTATTCAATGTGTCTCTGTGTCTCTCTACCTGTCTGTACCTTCCATGTCTCTCTCACAGTCTCTGCATCCCTGACTGCCTCTGTCTCTCAGTTCTGAACTGATGAAAGTGCCTTTGCCATCAGAACCACCACCCCCACATTGGGTTGTTCTACTTAATTTCATTTTCCCGGGGCTCCAGCTCACAAAAATAAACCCTCCCTCCCCACCCCTGCACTTTTTTGATTTAACAAGCCTGCTGGAAAACAATAGTGATTTCCGCATCGATCATAAACAGAAGTGATTACCATACAATTACAGCCTGAACCATCAGACTCGATGCAATCACTGAGCCGCATTGTAAATCGGAAGACAATTGCCTGCAGAATTACCCCCAAATTGGTTTAAGTGGCAACAAAAGAGTGTTGGCATTTGGTGAGGATAGGGTATGCTGGTAATCCTGGCAGCAGAGGGTTCCCATTGGGGAGCTCTCAGGGGTCTTGCCTTCGAAGAGGTGCCTTGCTAGGGAGAGCTGCCTGCCACCTTCCCCCACCCAATCTTTTTCCTTCAATGACTGTTCCTCATGTGCCTTGGCATATTTGTTATAAACTCATTTATACTAATGTATGAATGGCTAAGTATGCCTTCACCTGGGATGGTGGAAAGAGTGCATCTGGGGGGAGGGGTATTCCAGGGAGGCCTCCTCAGCTCCCCTGGTATACTTCTTTCCCCAACTCCCATCTCATCTCTGGCTCTTCCAGGCCTCCTCATCCTTCTATCTAGGCTCTTCTGATCTGGCTACCACAGAGGCCTTCCCTCCCCGTCTTCCAGCCTGGTGGTAATCTCCCACCAGGAGCCTCCTACATTCCATCCAGGGCAGCCTGCTCCTTCCTGCAGCTGCATCCAGCTGCATGCGACAGTGGCCAGCCCAAAGTGCCATGTCAGCCCACCCTTGGGAGCCTGCTAGCCTCTGCTACAGTAAGTTTCGAGAGGGCCTCACAAGGCGTGCTGCTGGTGACCTGGACCTGCCCCTTTCCAGCCTCCGGTTTTATGGAGTCCACTGCCAGCAGGACGTCTCTCAAGTGTCTGAAGACCGGACTCCTAAGCTCCGGCTATTTCTGTGGGGGGCTTGTCTTCACATGGAGAGGCAGTTTCTCCCTAGGGTCAGGCTGCTCTGAAGTTACTGGGAAGCCTGCCCACTAGCACACTTAAATTCTGCCATATTTGCTTAAATCCAGGTTATAAATGCTTTTGCATGTCCCATCTGATCCTCACCAAAGGATTTGCATATACTTGTGGTTTTATGCTTGTTTTTGGATAAAGAAAGGAGACCCCCAAGGGTGACTAGGCTTGTGCCATGTCACACAGCCGATCCCTAAGGGGTAGGGTCTCAGTCCCATACTGGAATGCTGTTCCTTGCTGCCTTCTCAGGCCCTCAGGACACAGGCTGAGGCTAGGGGCAGTGAGGGTGGGTCTCACCTGGTCTCTGACCAGTTTTAAGACTTCAGACAATACCAATAATTTGAACAGACACTTGTGGGGTGCTGCAATCTGTTCACACATTCACCAGCGCCTCATCCCCACTGCGGCCCTGTAGGGGACTTGACCCAGCCAGAGTGCTCAGGTTCCTGGTTCCAGAAGCTGGTTTGAACTTACATTTGCCATGCAAGCCTGTGCTCACTGGCATCCTGTAAAATAGGAGGAACCCTGAGCTTTCACTGGTCCAGTATCCCTGAGGCTCTCTGTCTGGTTGCCTTGGCCACTGCCAAAGCCTCAGGATGGGGCCCATATAGATGATGGTATATTTAGAACCCCAAATTCTGTCAGTTGCCCCAGCTCTGCCCTGTTCTGAGTGAGGCTTAGGGCAGGGCCTGTCTTGGGAGTAACTTTGGGGTATCCCTGTGCCTGTCACCTACCTCCTCCCTTGGTATTGGCATTGAGAGGAGACCAGTCCAGTGGAGAAGCTGGTCAATGCAGTTGCCATAGACTGTGGTGGTCGGGGAGAGGCTGCTGCCCTGCACCTGCCCAGCAGACCTGCCCTCACTTGCTGCACCCTGAGCCTCACTCCTGCTGTGTGTCTCCCAGGGTAGCCAGGTAGCCAGTGGAACAACAGGGGGTTCAAAGCCACAGATTTGAGTTCTGTCTATGCCACTTTCTGGTTTGTGCCATCTTTACCTCTGAGCCTCTCTGCTTTTTCTTTCAAATTGGCGCCTGCTGTCCTGCTGGACTATGAGACAGCAAAGGTGACCGTGTTATCTGTTCAGGGTTTTCAGATAACGGCTGCTATTATCCTTGGCCTCAGAACCCAGCCCTCCCTTCGAGAAGGAAGTGGCCTAGCCTTCAGTGAGCATTTGTCATGTGCAAAGCTTTGCGCTGGGCATTTTAAGGCTGCCTAGTGGATTCTTCACTACAACCTCAAAAAAGAAGCAACCACTGTATCTACCATGTTCAGCAGCTGAGTTAGAGCCCCATGTGGCCATTTACACTTAAATGTAATGAAGTAAACTTAAAATTTAAAACTCAGGTCCTCAGTCGTACTAGTCACATTCAGGTGCTCAGTGGCCACACATGGCCAGCGGCTCTCGCTTTGAGCAGTGCAGATAGTGCACATCTTCACTACTGCAGAAGCTCTGTTGGATAGCGCTGCCCTGTGTTATCATCCCATTTCCCAGACATGAAGCTGAGGATTGGGTAGGTCAGTGCCACATCCCACTTGGGTTCCAGCTGGCGGAGAGAGAGCTGGGACAAAAACCTGGACCATCAGCTGTATGACACACTGAGCTCTCCTTTACTACCAGCTCCGATACTTCCTGTCACATACCCTCTGTGGGCTCCTCAAGGGCAAAGACTGTGTTTGTTCTGTTCCCCAGTGCCCAGCCCAAGTCCCACCCGAGGCTGGGTATTTGGGTCAGCATTTGTTGAGTGGATGATGAATGATGAGTGAGCACTGCCTGCTGAAACTTGGGGGCACACTTAACTCCCCTCCTGCAAGAGGAGGCACCGAGCCAGCTGCTGAGGAGTGATGGATGGTTCCTCTCCTGAGATAAATGTGGCAGTCAAGGTAATCGGATTGTGTGTGACGGTCTAATTTGTAGGTGAGGGTAGGAAGCGCCCAGCCATGCCTTGCCCCAGCCACCCATATTAGTTTAATCAAATGCCCAGTATCTAAATGACTGGGCCCCAGTGATGGATGATGTGAGCTTTGTTAAATGTTCTTGCCCTGTTAAGCCAAACTTTCCAAGGCCTGCCAGGCTTTTGGGCTCTTTAATTTGTTTTTTCTTGCTTGGTTATCTCTCTGTGGGACAGGGAAGGCAGGCAGGTACTGGGGCTCTTCTGTGTGTCTTAAGCCTTTTTCAAGGAAGAGGAGAAAGAGTCCAGGGCTAGGGAACAAGTGAGATGGGTTCACCTTCCACCTCTTTTGAGAAGCCTTTCTGAGTGACTGAAGACAGTCTTAGAGAGCCCGACAACCTAGAACCCTTGACCTGAGCCTTACCATACCCTTTGTGGCTTCTGTGTCTTTCAGACTCTCCCACCTCCTTGGGCAAGCCTTTTTATTCTCTTAGTGGGGTATTTTGGTATACTAGAGTTTTTTGCTTTAATGTTGGAAAATGTACAGCTTTTTCTTATGATTAGTGCTTATTATGTCCTCTTTGAGAGTCTTCCCCAATCCCAAGGTCGTGGAGATAAATCTCCTATATCATCTTCTACACAATATATTGTTTTGCTCTTTTTTTTCTTTCTTTTTCCGTGTGTGTGTGTGTGTGTGTGTGTGTGTGTGTGTGTGTGTGTGTTGGCGGGGTGGGGGAGGGGGCAGTCTAAGGTCGGGGACAAGTCTCCAGTCTAGTTATTCTGAGCATCTGCTGTGTACCCCAGATCAGGCTGGGTCCTTGGGAGAGACAAGATAGAAAAGGCACAGTCCTGTCCTCCAGGAGTAACAATCTCCTTGAGCTGACAAATGTGTTCTTAAAAAGGAGTTTGAGAACAGCATGTGTAACATGCCGCCCTTTTTGTCAGGGTGGAGTCTGCCTGTCCATGCCGTGCCCATGCCCAGCCTTTTCATTGATGCTGTCGCCCGAGTGTCAGGCATTGTTCTAGTCACTGGAGATGTGGCCATGGATGCAGCACACTGCACTGAAGAGCTGTGGCCCCAGTGTGAGGAGTGGGCTGTCAAATGATAAATTAGATAAAAAGTTGAAGGTCATAAGTGCTATGGAGAACGATTAAGCAGGGGAAGGAAATAGAATCGGGTGGCAGAGGTGGTGTTGCAATCCATAAACTGGAAAGGTCGGGGAAGCCCTCACTGAGTAAAGACTAAGGAAAAGCCAGTGAGGGGTGCACCACATGGGTATTCAGAGCAAGAACCTTCCAGGCAGACTTTGCAAAGGCCGTGATATACGTAAATGACAGAATAACTCTCGAACCAAAAGCCAAAGCCACTAGCCCTGGGGAGAGGAACTGGGCAACAAGCCTGGGGTCAAGGAGACTGTGTTTTTCAATACATACCTTTTTTTCTCCTTCTGTGTATTTTTTAATCACATTCACACATTACTTCTGCAAAATAACATTTTAAAGTTAAGAAGGGAGGGCAGTGAGATGCGCAGTGAGGTGGAACCATCAGATGTAATGGAAACATGTAGGCCCTAATTCCTCTTCTGGTCTTTATCTGAAATGTTTGGGGTTTTTTTTGTCGTTGTTGTTGTTGTTGTTGTTGTTGTTAAACTTTCTAAGGAGAATGGATTTGTGTATTACTTATGTAAATAGAGTAATTTTATCAATTAAAAATATAGAGATCCCACTCTGCCAGTTATTTTGGCTGGTTGCCCTTGAGCAGGTAGGTTCCTTAACCTCTCTGAGCACCAGTTTCTTTTGTGAAAAGGGGGTTAGTGATCTCCACTTCACAAGTGTGTCAGGAAAAGGAATGAAAAGAGATATGTGTCAAGTTTCTGCCTAGCCTGCAGCTGACCTTCCCAGGGGCATGTCCCTGCATGACCTAGCTCTCTTCGGGGCAGAGGCAGAGAAAGGGTTCCTGGCCTCAGATTTTCTGAGGGCTCTACAGACCAGGGTGGCCCAGGCTCTGCATTCCAGCTTCCTCAGAGGTTGTCAGATTTGCTCTGGACCCCCACGCTGACAGCTATCCAAAACCCTGTGGCCCTGCTGGGTGGCCAGTTGTATAACCAACAGGTCCTTTAGAACCCCTCAGGGTCCAGGTTGCCCAAGCGGTATCCGTTGGGCTGGGGCCTGCTGTTTATCTGGCTCCGATAGCCCTCCCTGCGTGGTGTTTCCTTCTCTCTGGGTGCTGTGTTAATTTTTCATGGCCTCCATCAGAGGCAGAAAGCAGAGAGCTGTTTCCTGCAGGAAGAGAGCAGGCGCTGGAGGGGGGAGGAGGGCGGGAGAGCTTCGTGGTGATTAAACACTGCAGAGGCCTAAACAAATGGTGCTCCCTCCCCCAGCTGCTCTGGAAGAGAAACAGGGAGCTGGCCTGAACTGCAGATGGCCCAGGCTGCTGTCTGTCCCTCGCCTGTGAGCACAGCTGCCCTGGGGCTGCTTCCTGTGAGCCTCAACATGTTGAGTGAGACCTGCAGGACCTAACTCAGTCTTTACAGCACTCCTTGAAGCAGGCCCAAAGGCAGAAAGGGTACAGGGCCAAACAGCTGACAACACTCGCTAGTGGTAGAGCAGAGACTGTCATGGGGAGACAGTAGTTACCTCAAGAACGTGGGCTTGAATGAGACAATGCATGCAGAGGGCTCAGAACAGTGCCTAACCTGAATCACGTTCTCCATCCACGGTAGCCACTGTCAAGGTTGCCCCATTACACTTTAGAGCAACTAGGTGAGATAGGTATACATGCAGGTGAAGAAACTGAGGTGTACACACCTGTCAGAGTCTTGCCAAAGACCACACAGTACACAGCCAGTAGATAAAAGCTGGGCACACCCACTTCTGACTCCCTACCCAGTGTTCTTTCTCCTGTGCCAAGGCGAGGAAGAGAATTCAGAGTCAAACCTTCAGGGCCTTGAATGCGGAGATCAGGGGAAGTCACAGCAGTGTCGCATACCATCTGCCAAGCACATGGTTCTCCTGGCTTGAGAGCTTGTGTGCATTCTGTGTGCACCCAGAAGGGGAGAAGGAAGATGGTTCCCTCCTACTCCGTTCATAACAGCAAATGACCACTGAGCGTAGCCATCATTGTAGAGCAGTGGTTCTTAAAGTGGGGTCCCCGGACCAGGAGCATGAGTATCACTTGGGAACTGGATAGAAAGGTAAATTTTTAGGTTCCACACCAGACCCTGAGTCAGACACTCCACTGGGAGTGGGGCCCAGCACTCTGTATTTTAACAAGCCCAGGGCGTTCAGTCCTGCCCTAGGACCTTACCATTCAGGACACAGATTTGCCCAGACGTCACCCAGGTGTGTTACACTCTGAGTAACAGGTGCAGCCAGGAAGCACTAGATGTAAATGGAATTCTTCTAAATGATTCTTACTTTCATTGCAACCAAGCAGCTGGATATTTAAAAAACAACAAAACAAAAAAACCTCTCAGAATCATGTCATCACGCAAAGGAGCTGCAAAGAGAAAGCTCTGCTCTCGTTTCCTGCCCCGCCCCCTAAGTGTTCTATAAATTCCATGTCTGTGTCAGGTTTTCTTCACATGGTGTCTACCTCTACATGACTAAAACGAGTAGAAAATGTGCTAAAAGAGTGACAGGTCATTCAAAACACACAGGCGTCCCCGCATTTTAGGAGAGCCCAGTGGGATGAATGGAGGCCAGTCTGGTATGTGGGACAGCTGGATCATCCACTGCCAACCCCTGCTGGACACCTGGAGAGGTAGTAACGGCCAGGCCCGGGTGGTTTCCAGGTATCCTTCAGACATCCACACTCAGGGTTTCTTGGGAAATGAGTGGAGTGACCAGTTAGGAAGCCAAGACATGGAAACATGAAATGTGTGGGTGATCCTGCTGCCCTTACTGGATAAATGGACAAGAGAGGAGACCTTGCTGTATGGTTTTGGGTGGAGACCCACTGGAAATTGTCATCTCCCCTAGTGTGTGGTCAGGAAGGAGCGTCTGAATCCGCTACTGAATGCACCCATGGGGCCAGATCATGTGCCCCTGATTAAAACCACCCGCCTGGTGTCCAGAGTAACTGCAGCTAGGCTGGGAGCCCTACTTGTGGCTCAGGCCTCACCCTTACTAGCCTGCAGGAGACGAAGGAATCACCCTCTGTGTTTCTTGCCCCAGGAACCTGAAATTCTCAGAGGTTAACCGGGTCACTCAGCCAGGAGAAGGAAGCAGAGAAGGGGGGGGGGGTGCAGATGGTGGGAGGTAGGAGAGCTGGGGGTCCAGTCAGCAGCTTTTTCATGAATCTGCTCTTTCTCAAGAGCAGTGACGTGAACCCAAACTCAGTAGTCAAGGATCACCTAGCAAAGTGCTTCCTGCCCTAAACCTCTCTCCTGCCCCCGTCACCGCAACACACATCCCCTTAGTCACTCTTTAGGGGTGAGAAGTTTTTCAGGTGGTTCCTTTATAGAAACAGTGCCTGGGGTCAGCACCTCTCCAAGGCTTAGTCTCAGGACCAGGAGAACCCAGGTAAGGTCTTTATGCTGGCTTCTGAGCCCAGGTTGGGTGGAAGGTAACCAGACCACCATTTGAAGGCCCTGGGGTGTGCCACTGGCTCCTCGCTCCCACGGAAAGAACCAAGGACCTGGAGTTGGACATGGGGGCCAGAGCAAATGGAGGGAGCACACAGCAAGGCTTCTCACAATCAGCCTGTCTTGCCTTCCAAGAAGATGGACGGCTGTGATGTTTAGACTTGGGGGTCTTGTTGACCCTGGGGAGGGCCCAACCTCACTCCAACCTCTTCTTTTGCTGGGAGCAGGAGTCACAGCCAAATTGCAGGCGCCCAGCTGGGAAGACTCAGAAAAGTCAATTACCCAGGGAAGATATTAGTTTCCACAACCTCTCTTTACTCCTTTAGATCCCTAAGAGGGAGCAACTGGCAGTGGGGTTTAGCTACCAGGAGAAACTACACTCAGAATAGAAAATAGGCTCTCCAGGAGACGCCTGCAGAATGAGGGGCATGGGGCTCAGAGGTTCCTCGGGGCATGGTTCCAGGGCAGGTGTGGCTTAGGTTTTGTCTTGCAAATCGCTCAAATGCACTATGAGCGTGCCCCCAGGGCCAACACTGGGGTGAAGAGAACATCCTTACTGCCCTAAGCCTATGGCCTCTCCTCCAGCCTGTTCAGGTGCTGCCTTGGAGCAAAATGGAGGTAGAGACGCTCTTGGCTCTGGGCACTACCACCATCCCCCCATGGATATTCTAGTTAGTCCTTGGGTAGCCCAAAGGGTCTGTCCTGTTGGACCCCTTGTCCTCTTGGAATATGGGGGCAGGTGCACAGAGGACACCTGGCCTCAGTCTGTTGTAGAGATGGTTCAGGGCCGCGCCCTTCTTCAGTATACTTGCTTTGCTATTAATGCTGTGTGATTTTCAACGGAAGCGGTCTAGATCCCCGCGCCCTAGCCCCGCTGCCAGCAGGTATCTCAAGATAAATAAGAAGCTCCTGCTGCGGTCCTGACCTGCCGCAAGCTCAGGTGTGCCCTGAGCCAAGTTACGCAGCTTCTCTGTTCTTGCCCCTCATCTCTGAAATGGAGGCTGTGATACCTTCACCATCGGGTGGCTTGTCAGAGTCAGGGGCAAGAGGTGTGGTAGCCAGCCCCTCCACGAGGCCACAAGTAGCTACACAGTGGCTGCGCCCTACCAGCAGGTCTCCTTGGATTGCAGCACTTTGGCCAATAGTCTTCTCCAGGCCCATTTCTCAGGCTGAGGGGCACCGACAAGAGAAAAGGAGCATTCTCTTTCTGATAAAAATGCTCCCCTTGAGCTTGTTTTGGGTGGGTGGGTTGGTTGGTTGGTTGGTTTCATTTGAATCTGAGTTATCCAGGAAGGCCCCAGACGGTGGTGTGCGATAGGCAGGAAATTTTCCAGGCTGGGATTTTCCTAAAGCCCACAGACAGGCTCAACCCGTCTGGCATCTCCTCCTGGGTCCGAGCATCCTGCCTGGCAGCCCCAGCCTCTGTTGAGTGAGGGATAGCCAAACCGGTTTGGGAATCAGCCCTGCGGCTCTGAGGTCCCCAGAGTTCAGTTCCCAGGGTGAGTTCACACGCCTCGAGACTCCCGGGTCCTGCCAACCCAGGCAGCCCTTGGGGAGAGGGGTGTGGGAGTGTAGAAGGAGTGTTCCAGAAGGGAGGGAATGGCCCAGAGGCCCTCTTAGGCTGGGCCGGACCTCAAGACCTGAGATGGCAGGACTGCCAACCACTGGGAAACAGGTAGTTCCCAGTGAGGTGGGGCAGGGCAAGCCATGAGCCTTTAGATGCATCCTGGGACTGCCACAGCATCAAACTGGTCAGTCTTCACCGCACGTGGGGCCTGAGTATGTGCACCTAGGGGAGCAGGCAGAAGAGGGACAGGGTCACTCACAGCCAAAGGGCCAATAGATCATTCCTCCTTGTTTTGACTTTCTTACCCACACAGTGATGAGAGGTTACAGAGCAGAGAGCAGAGTGTGGCAATGATCTAGAAAAACCAGAAGCAGTTGAACCTCAGGACAGAGTGCTGGCTGGTGCTGATGGTAGTGCAATGATCTGGCTGTTCTTGCAGAAGGACGAGATTTTCTCCAGGGAAAACATCTCTGGTTTTATGTTCCAGGGGTCAGCTGTCAGGGCCCCCAAGTCCAACCTACTCCCTCCAGAAATGATGTTTGCTGTAACCAGGGGAAAGCCCTAACCCCTCAATGGCCACCACAGCTGAGGCTTCATCCTCCACCCCTCCCGGCCCCCATCACCCCTGGGCCCTAAACATACCAGCTGTCAGACCTCAGCAGATCCACCCCCCACTCCAGGCTCTTGGCCTTAGTAAAAGGAATTCCTGGGCAAGGGGGATCTCTGGAGCCCCTTCCATCTATAACCCATGCCTGGTGGTGGGAATGTCCAGGACAGGTATGAGGATGGGCAGCTCATTCCACAGCACCTGCAGGATTGAGGCGTCAAGGCTGACCTCAGTCCTGAGAGACATGACCCTGCTGTAAAGTCAGGGCTAATTCATGGGCCCTCAAACTTCCGAGAGCCTGGCACCCATTCACTCTTTGACATATGGCCCAGGGAGAGGAGGTTACCCAAGGTCTCACAAGAAGTTGGTAACAAACTGGAACAAGAAGCTAGGATGGAGCCAAATCATGGGAGTGAAAGGTGGACTGAGCCATCTTTTGGAGATGTGCCTCTCAGATATGTGATATCACACTGGGGGTAAAGGGAAACCATTCTGGACCAACAGAAGAGCCTCTCTGCTGTGGTGTGATTGGGCGAGTCACCCCCTCTTGGGCCTTGATTTCTGCTTCATAAAACACAGACAGCCTCATTCTTAGCTAGCTCCTCACTGGAGATTTGTGAGGCTCCAGTGAGGCAGAGGGTGCCAGGTAGTTGGGAAAACTGAAGGGCTACCTGTGCACCCTCATGATGCCAGTAGAGCCTCACTGTTCATAGTGGGAGGCGTCACCCCATTTCACAGTCACGCGCGGGTGACCCCAGGCTGCTCCACTGGGTCAGTGGCCATGATAGGCCGGACACGCCTGGTTTCCTGAGGCCCAGCAGCTACTGCCCCTGGCCCGAGGTCTTCAAGTCACTGCCCCTGGCTCCTGCCTTTCTGTGGTCATGTGCATCTGTGCTATTTCCTCCTGGGAAAAGATGCTCTGAGAGAACTGACAGGGAAAGGGCCCTTTTTCCATTTCTTGGTCACCCAGGAGAGGTGGGCCCACAGAGGAGGACAGCTGAGTAAGGATTCCGTGGATAAGTCAAGTCCCTGGGGTCATGGGTCAGACCACCCATTTCTGCTGGGAGCATAGGGGTGAGAGTAGGAATTCTGACATTGGCTCTTGTCACCATCCCATCTTCTGGACACACAGGAAAGGGGGCTGAGGAAGGGCCAGACCTCCCAGTGACCTATCCCTTCTTTGTGGCCACTCTGTTGAACCAGTATGGAGAGCACAGCTGCAAAGTCCACCCCAGTGCCCGCACCCAGGTACTGCTAAAGAGGAGTCAGCCCAGACTGGCTGCCTGCACTGCATGGCCTGAGAGCTGCGTCAGAAGTGAGCAGCTATCGAGCCCAGTTTTACGAGGGCCTAGGGTCCACCCAATGCAGAGAAAACATTGCGTAAGGATACAGCTGGGTTCTGGGAGCAATACTGCCTGCCCAGATGGTACATAGTGTGAAGGAAGTGTCGCCAAAAGCATGGAAGCATTGTGATCCTCTTGGAGATGAGTGAAAGAAATCTAATTTTCTTTGAGCAACAGCGTGTAGATAGGAGACAGAGAAGCCTCTTAATCCTGAAAGGATATGTGCTCACTAACCACAACCAAATAATAATTTATTCTTAAATAATCTTTCCTATGTGGCAGGCATTGTACTAGCATTTTATTTGTATTAACTTGTTTAATCAGCATAACAGTTTAGGAGGTAGGTAATATTTATTATCACCATTTTACAAAAGGGAAAACCAAAGCGGAGAGGTTAAGTAACTTACCCAAGGTCACACAACTGCTAAGTGACTGACTGAGCTAGGATTTGAACCCAGGCCGCCTGGCTCTAGAGTCTCTGATCTTGGCCACTCTTTCTTCAAAGGCGGGAGGCAGTCAGCACTTTATAGCTTCCAAGTCTGCAGTTGGGACTCCTTGGTACTCAACCCCCCATCTCTTACACATGGTGTAGAGCTTGGGCCCTTCCTTCCTCTTGGGACTCCTCACACCGGACCTGGGAGCAGAGGTTCTTCCTGTTCGCTTCTCACTTTACAGACAAGACGGAAAGACTAGCCCAGTCCTGTATCGTCTCAAACCCCCATGTGCTCTCCTCTTCTGCCCTCCCCTCCTGGACCCTCACCTCTCCTCTGCATGGGTCTGAAGTCTAGAACCCTGGTCCCCAGGCATAGGCAGGAGCCCCTCCATCTCTGGCTCCCGGGCTTCCCTGGGCAGTGGTCCCAGAATGCCATGTTTGGGAGATGAAATGGGAGGTCAGATAGGAGGGTGTGCCCTGGACTGGGAAGGCAGGAGGAGCAGCAGCAGTGACTCCAGGGAGCCCTGAGTGAGATGCTGTGGGACAGACACCATCAACCTGAAAACCGATGCCAGGCCATGAACAAAGTAAACCCAGGGTTGCAGCTGGCTTCCCAAGTTATACAAACCGATGCTGTTTCTGTCAACTAGCTTACCTTTCATTCCCTGTTTTGGAGTGACCCACCAATGACCATGCCTGTCACAAAACAAATGTCATTTACAGATTTTATTTGATGACAGCACCAATCTCTGGACACATTCATGATAGGATTCCTTTCAGGGTTGATGCTCTTGAAGCAAGATCCCTGCCCCAAGGAGCGGGGAGCTGCTGGCAGGTGTAAAGGCCACAGGGCACAGGCATTACCCAGAGAGTCTGGGTCTCAGACATAGAGTGCCCAGTGTCTATTTGGCTCTGTATATTGGGTTATCTAGTCGTGATTCATTTCATTCCCTTAGTCACGTGTTGGCTTCATAGCCTGTGGCGGGTGCCGGGTCGGCATAAGTAAACCATGGCCCTCGGGGCTCCTGCTCTTGCTTAGCACCACAGCTTTTCCCCAGGGAAGCGGGGTCGCTCACTCATTCTGCATCCATTGAGCCTACCATCCACCAGGCCCTGTGCAGCCTCTAGGAACACAGTTGGAAAGAGGTAATCAGAATGCATTGGTAAGAATTTCTCTGGCCACCTTGTGGTGTGTGGGTTGGCAGGAGACAGGTTTGGAGACTGAGATAAATGATAGGATGCACTTATCATAATTCAGGGGAGAACAGACATGGCTGCAGAAGGTGATTAGAATAGGCAAGAAGCATAGGCGACAGACTGCAAAGACAGTCAGCCTCGATGAACCGCTGGTAGGGCAGGGTGTTGGTGAGGAGCATATTCCTGAGGTGGCTTGAGGTGCTCTTGGGAATTGAGTAGATATGGGCACAAGAATGTGTCAGGGAAGAGAGGGGAGGAGCCCAAACTGGATGCCTGGTTCTTCCACCCTGATTCCCAGGAGAGGCTTTCCAACTACCCAGGCCAGGCTTCCCTATTGGGAAATGGGACTGCCATGCTCTGCTGACACTTTAGAGGGTCTTGTATGGTATGGAAGCATTTGAAAATGTAGCCGTAGTATTTTTCGCTGATGGTGAATCTCACTTGTCTGCTCCCAGGACCTCTTTCACCTCCCTCTTCCCAACTCTCCTCCCTCCTCCCCAAGGGCATGGCTTGAGAAGCCAGTGCCTACAAGCTATCTCCTGGGCACCCCTGAGTCCTGTCCATCCCTAGTCTCAGAAGCCACGCCCCAGAGTTCCTCTGTTCTCCAGCCTTTTAGCCACTAAGATGCTCTTTGTACTTAATACGCCTTTCTTTCTTTTGAGTGAGGCATTCCCCAGACTGCAGCACATATGATAATTCCCCTGATTGGCCCTTACATCCAGGTCTCTATATCCTCCTTTCCATGGCCTTTTATCCTCCCCTTCCCCAATGTTGCTCCCATCCTTTCTTGGTGCCCAGACCTTACGAGGAATGAGCATTCCAGGCCACTCATTGTCTCAACATCCCCTGCTCATATCCATAGGGAACAAACTGCCTTTTTTTTTATGGCCACAATGGCTGCCTCTGGTTTCTGACCCCTTTTCAAGCCTGAGTCCAGTGTAGCAAAGGACAGCCTCTCACACATGCCCAGCAAGCTTGTCTGCTCCTTTGATGCTCCAACCCTTCAGACCCAATCTCTGCCTTCCCTCCTCCCTGACCTGGCTCATTGTCTGCTAGCTATAGGCTGGTCTGGAAAATGCAGCTCCACCCTCCTTACCTGGAGACTAGGCCGCTCCCTCAATGAGTGCAGCCTCTTCCTTCCGCTGCTGCTCCTGTAAGACCAGCACCCAAGCGCTAGTCCATTAGCCCTTCCTGGGCTTCTGCTCTGCCAGGAACTGCAGGTGCAAACGCCAGGCAGGTCAGTTTCCCCAAGTGGGCACATCTGGGACAAACTGGATCTAAAACTTCTCAGAATTCGACTTCAGACCTGCCCTCACTCTTAATCTGGTTTCCTTTTTTTTCTTTTTTTTTTTTTTTTTTTTTTTTTTTTTTGTCCCCAAATCATGCTGGTGGCTACTGGCTGCAGGAGAAGTAGCCAGGAGGGTCTCGGGGAGCAAATGTCTGTCGGATCTTGGCTCTCCCTTGGTGCCTTCCCTCAGACCTATGTCCTGCACCCTTCTGATTCTCAGACCCAGAATGCACTTCCACTTCTTTCTCTGAGTTCACACTGACCTAGCTGTGTCATTCGCTGGTGCTGGGGCCCAGAGACATATTCTCTGGATCCCATTACTAGACGGTGCCTCCCGTTGTCACACACTATTTCATGTACCACTAGGAAGGAAAAGCATGCCACCGATCAAACCATGACACAGCATCTACTGTAAGGCACATGCTGCTAACAAATGACCTTAGTTGTTTAAGTCTGTGGCAGGCCTGGAATGGAAAACCTGGTATCCCTCGTGGCCTCCTAGGTAAGTCAGCTCCAGAGAAAAGTACAGTACAGACAATGGGAAGTTGAAAGGTCAACCCAACATGTCTTCTCCCTGATTGGAATCTCTCAGGATTGTTGCTTCCCCTGTGGATGTGGGGAACTTGGCTGCTAAAGGCCAGGGCTCCAGACTGTGCCAAGTGAGATATCTGGGCCTGGGTCATGAGCTGTTCTGGATCCTAAGGGACCTGCCCACCGCACCCCCATTCATGATGTGCCGTTAGCTTGGGAAGCTGTCCTATCTCTAGGGTGTCCCTCCAGGGACCTCAGGGAAGCCAGACTACGTCCCCCCTAGGGTCACAGACACCCTTCCACTGGCTGAATTAGAAGCAGGGCTGCTTCTGAACGGGGAATTGATCTTTACTTCTTGTGTCTCAGGCAAAGCAGACACAGTATGGTCCTCATTCTGCCCCCTCAGCACCTACCTTGGGGCTGCTCTGCAGCGCCTATAGCTGAGGGCAACAGATGCTTCTAGTTGTCTACTCAGGGTCCTGTGAACTTCCGAGCTGTATACCTGCCCAGTTGATTTGTTTCTGTGTTCTGTGGTCAGAGGTGGACAGAGACACCAAGGCCCCGTAACCATCCTGGTGGTCACTCATCTACCAACCAAGGTCAATCACACTAATTGTCATTTTAACAAACATGTGTATAGCACCTACTATGTTGTCTGGTGCTGTTCCTGCACTTCATCATAGTAACTTGGCTCATCGTAACAATTATGAATAGGGGGCGGAACTACCACCAGCTCATTTCAGAAGTAAGGAAACTGAGGCACGGGAAGGTTAGATGAGCTGCTGGAGGTGTCACACGGGTGGTAGACACAGAGCTGGGATCAGGTCTTGCAGAGTAGTTCCAGAGTTGGTGCCTTTCCAGCTTTCCCAGTGTTAAGCGAGGCAGTGGTGGGTGTGGGATTGAGGGGCTGCTTGTCTGGGGCTGTGTGGGTTACAGGGTCCCTTGGTCTCCCCACATTCTCCCTCCCTTTCTGGCTTGTCCATAGATACCCCTGCAGTTGATTGACAATACTCATTTACAGCTCACATCTACTCTCTGAGGCGGGCAGCTTCTTTACAGATGGGGACATTGGAACTCAGCATGGTGAAGCAGCCTGTGTGAAATCTCAGAGCTAGAGAGTGGCATGACACAGTTCAAGCCCCGGCTATGGGACTCCAGAGCCAGGACACTTAGCCTGTGCTTCCCACAGCCTGCTGGCTTTTGTCCCTCCTCTCCCCTCTCCTGAGACACTGGTACTCAACAGGGCTGCCTTGACACCTTCTGGAAGGGTCTGGGATGGCTTCCTCCCATTCATGAGATGCTTTCCTGTCTGTGGGGAACAGAGCACATTTGCAGATGTCTCCTCTGCTCTGCAAAGACCACACACAATGCTTTTAGGGACTCCATGCTTACTATATGCCATACTGCTTTACATACTTTATAGGTGATGTCATTTGAACATCATAGTAATCCTAAGGAGTGAGTATTAGTATTAAAGATCAAGAAACTGAGGCCCAGAGAGCTTCTATAATTTCCCTGAGGTCGCATATCTCTAAATGGTAGGAACCCAGACTGTTAGGGTGAGTGGTGCTCATCGGAGGAGGCGAAGGGTGGCCTCAAGGAGTGCCCAGGCTGTAGGAGGGGCACTTCTGACCCTGCCTGCTCAGCTTAGGATGGCTAGTGTCCCTCTAAAATTCTTCCCATGGTTGGATGTGCTCTGTGCACATCTCACCAGACCTTTTCATTCCTCCTACCCATTCTGGGACTCTTCATGCCTGGTGCTCCTTCCTAGTCCCAGAGCCTGTGCTCAGTGATCCCTTTTCATGCTCTGCCCCAATGAGTTCCCAGAGTGGAGACATGCAGGACAAAAGAGAAATGCAGGCAGGACATGCCTCATCAGAGAGGCAAGCTTAGCTCAGCCGTGTATAAACAGTCAGATCCGGGCACACACGCAGACACACACCCAGACAACCAGACACCCACCCCACTGTGCAGTCTCTGTACTTGTGTCACCCCTAACCTACCTCCTGCCTGTTGGTCCTTCTAGTTCTGACAGTGCCCAGACTCCCTTTTTGATTGCAAATTCCCATGTGTTGTCATTAACTGGTGTTTGCCTCAGAACAGCCTGTGTTGGTTTGCGCCATGGTTAGAGCACGCACTGGGTCTGCCCACAGTGCATCCTCCCACCATGTGTCTGCCAATGTGCCACTGTGATTACCGGCCACTCAGGCCAAGGAGGTGAGGAGGGGTGGTGCTTCCTCGCTCCCCATGCTTTCCCTCTTGGTTGTGGAAATGTGGTTGTCCTGGCATCTGTGTTGTGCTGTGGCTGCCTCATACACACATCCCTTCACAGCATCGCAGGCCCTGCTACACCACCAGCCTCCCTTTATTGTATTCCCTTTAAGGAAAATCACTCCAATAATGATAGGAAGATGAGAGCTGTCCTTGACCAAGTAGGGGGTTCGCCCGTGACATTGAAGGAAAGGTCTGAATGCCCCATGGTGCCTCCCATCCCTCCTACGTGGTGTGGTGGCCCCCGAAGGAGTGAGAGCTAGGAGGGGCGGCTCAGGCAGGGCAGGCAGCGGGCGTACCATCTGTGGCCGTCCTTTGTGCTGGCAGCCGAGCAGTCCCTCAATCTCTGCGATCCAGTGCCTCGTGCTTGGCGTACTAATGAGTTTCCAGATGCCCAGTGCCCCCCACACAAGAAGCAGTAACTAGGGGCCTGGGAGAAGAATGGAGCAATCTGGAAATTCGTTCGTTTTTTCCAGCCTGTCTGAATAGGCTGTTTCCCCCTCCAGCTGCTGCAGATGTGTGCTGGGCACCGCTCTAGGGGCTTTTTGTCATGGTTTCTGGGCAGACACATGCCAGGCTTCTACTCTCTAGTACCTTCTTTGCTGTGCAGTGGTGGCAGGTGAGCCCCACAAGAGAGGGACAGGATGCATCTTTTGAGAAACAGGTGCCCTTTTGGGGGAGGGAGCACAGGCTGGATTTTGGCCCCCACATGCTTCCTTGATCAGGCATCTTTGCACACCACACAAGCTGAACAGATGTACCCAGCAACGCCAATGGGACCCCTTGCCACCCACCCCATTCCGTGCAAGAACCACTGACCTTCCCTTGCCCTTGGGCCCCCAGCTGGACCCTGGGAATGTGGGCACCTCCCTTCCAGCCAGCTCACAGCAGAACTGAATGGACAAGGTTCTTCTGCTCATCCTAAAAACTGCCTCTTGGCCCCTGCCTACTCAGTGAGGGGCAGGAAAAGACCCACGTTTCTGGGCCCCATTTGCTCCCCACTCCTGAAAGAGCTTGCCTATGCAGGGGTAGAGCCTGGCAGGGCCTCAAAGGGTGGCCAGCCCTGCCTCTCAGAGCCTCGGGCTGATAGGGAACCCTGTCTAGGATCTGGGTGGTTAGAAGTGGCAGCCCTGCCCAGCCACTCTAGGGCATTGTGTATATGGGTGTCTTCTCTAGTGCTGGCTAAATGAGGCCTGAAGGGTTCCTCTTAGAATCGGGGAGCGGGGACCATGCCACTTGGCTTTTACCTTCTGAAGGGTTTCATCTTCTCAACATTCTCGTCCAGCCTTGGGCTGCACCACCAAGGCAAGAGGCAGGGGCACCATCTGTGTCTCTGCTCATCACCGGCTGTGTTAGTGTGAGCAAGTGAAAACACCTGCCTAAGCCTCAGTCTGCTCATCTGTAGAATGGAGATAATAGCTGATATCCTGGAACATGCTGGGAAGATCCTAGCAAAGGATGCAGAAGCATCTTGGACAGCTTCTAGATGGAAGACCCTGGAAATGAGGGAATGGCCTGTACATCTGGCCAAGTGGCTGAGCAATTGTAGATTCAAAAGGCTCCTGACCACCTGACCAGGTTGGCTACTTCCAGAACTCTCAGATCAGCCTGGATGAAGGACTTATGGTAGGACTGAGGCATTGGCTAGGGTGTGGTCACCCCTTTTTGCATCTGCATAGTCTCAGCAGTTCCCCCATCTGCCCCTCACTACAGCCCTGGGAGGAAGGCAGGGCAAGAGTCATTACTCCTCTTCCCCTTCAAGCAAACCGAGGCCCAGAGAGGGTCTGTGAGCTTAGCGTCACACAGCCTTCCAGACTCTGCACTCCCGCCACAATTTCACTCCCTGATGCACTCTGGAAGGACTGGCCAGGGTGTGTTTGACCTCAGGTGGCCACATTGGAACAGTGAAGAATAAAAGAAAGTTGTACTTTCTCCCAGCACCCAAATAATTTTAGCAGCTTTTCTCTTGGTTTTTAAGGCTTTGCCAAGCCTGGATATGGAGGGTTCTTATGTGCCTCTGGTTCCTCTGGGGACTCTAACTTGGGCCGCACCCCACCCCTGAGCCACTCTCTGCCCTGGAAATCCTTTGTCCTCCCTAACCTTCTGCCAACAGTGCAGCAGACCAGAAGGTGTGCTCGCACATGCTCTGCAGGGCCCTTTGTGGGGAGGAGTTTCAGGGAAGACCTGCAGGCACTCCTGGGATTGTCAGCAGGCACCAGGGAGGCTCCTGATTTTGTTCAAACCTTGTGTTTTAGCCCCTCCCATGGACAGAAGTCATGTTGAGCAGCTTGTCTAGAAACCAGGGGGTGGGCTTCACTTAGCAGTCGGGGGGCAGCCAGCAGTTCCTGAACTTGTGCCACACAAGGTCTTCATTTGGCTCCATCTGGCTTTCCCATGGGCATCATCTCTGCTGTCCCTTACATCGTCTTGACTCTCCTCTTTGCCGTTAAAATCAGCACTCCTCTGATCTATAGCAACGGAAGCTTTTCAGGCCTCCCGAGCAGGCTTAGTGACTCTCCTGGTGTCACACAGAGGTGGGACCAAAGCCAGTGTCAACAACAACCACTCTGGGAGGGTGAGATGGGGGCAGGAGTGTCAGGGGGCGGTGGCCGAGGTGCCCACTGACCATCCTGTCCTTCCTTGCAGCCCTGCTGTCCTCCTGGTGCGAGGAGCTTGGCCGCCTGCTGCTGCTCCGACATCAGAAGAGCCGCCAGAGCGACCCCCCCGGGAAACTCCCCATGCAGCCCCCCCTCAACTCCATGAGCTCCATGAAACCCACTCTGTCACACAGGTGAGTGGGCATGCGCCCCCAGGGCTGGGTGGGGCTGCTTGGGTGGGTGTTGGGCAGCCACCCCTCAGGCTCCAGATCTTGGAAATGGCCTCTGAGCACCGGTGGGGATGTTATGTTTTCTAAAATGCAGTTGTTTTAAGTCCCCTTGTGTGCGTGCTGTTTCTTCCCCATGAAAACAGA
Organism: Eonycteris spelaea; assembly: GCA_003508835.1. NCBI lineage: Eukaryota > Metazoa > Chordata > Mammalia > Chiroptera > Pteropodidae > Eonycteris > Eonycteris spelaea. The sequence goes on from PUFA01000277.1 coordinate 1,299,607, forward strand.
AGTTGAAAGCGCTGGTCCTACCCAGCCTGACTGCTTCGGGATGAACCGTCCCTTCTTTGGGTTCCAGACTTCTGGTGGATGGTTAGCAGTCCTGAACCCTGTGCTTTCCCACTTTTCCGAGCAGGGTCTCGGGTAAACCCAGAGATACTTAGGGCTGGAAAGGGCTCAGGAAGGGCACAGGGCTGCTGGTCCCACCCCCAGATGGAGACAGAGCCAGCCCAGGCCGACCAAGCAGGAGCCAAATGAGGCTGGGCTGGTCAACACAAGGGCTGGGCTTGCCAGAAGCCTCCAGGTGCTGAGAAACTGGCCAGTCCACCCTGCACCAGCCTCAGGAGGAGCACGTGGTCAGGACCGGCAAGTTCCCCAGTCAATTATCTCCCCGATCCCTTGCTGTGCTGGGGATGCTCTCTCCTAGCGCTCTGTGGGCTGACCCTGGAACAACAAGGCCCGTCATGCTGTCTGCTCTCACCACGCAGGTCCCCTCTGATGACCAGGAGGGGCATTTACAGTCAGAGCTCGGCTCATTACCCATCCTGACTGAGGCACCTGCAGCCCAGAGCTCTCTGCAGGAGATCTGAGTCACACCATTGAGGCGCCGCCTGGAAGTGGGGCGTTGGCCATGCTTCATAAATCGAATTAGAGGCTATTGACTTTCAAAGCCAGAAGAGACTTCAGGGCCCCTGCCCTGGCAGGATGGCCCTTGACACAGGGCTACCTGCCTCAGTCAGAAGCACTGTGCGTGACAGCAAGCCCACCACCCCCACACCTCACACAGGATTACTGCCTCATCCCACTCTCAGCCGGGCCTAGGACCGCTCCAGCTTGTAGAACAACCCCGCTCCTGTGAATGTTTCTTGGATACTGCTGGCCTTTGGGCAGGGTAATTTTTCATGGTGCAGGACTTCGCAGGGCCTTTAATGTCTTGGTCCCTGCCCACTTGATCGTTCCAGTGCAGCCCTGGCATTGTTAAAGTGCTCTCACGCATTTGGGGCTATGGGGGTATCACCTGTGGTTAAGAACCTCTCTTGTAGAGAAGCAAAACCCACCTCCATGCCCCTTCCACCCCTTGCTCCTGGCTGGAGTCTCCTCCATCTGAACTGCTACCGGGTCACTGAGCGTAGGCTGTGGCTGAATGCAGCCTAAGTTACACGCTTGGCGTTTAGCTTTGTTCCATTTTAATTCCACAACACTCCCATCCCTTCAGAATCATCCTGCCTTTCATTATCCCACCTCTCAGGTCCTTCCCAACCTTCTCTCTTCCAAGTCATTTCAGTAAAGCTATTGCTGATGGCAGGCCAGGCCCCACAGCCCCCACTAGAGACCTGCCTCAGACCTGCTTGGCCATGACCTCTCGGGCCACAGAGTGCCACAAATGTGGACCACAGCCAGCCCTTTGCTGGGGTTATGGGGTTAAACAGACAAAGGGTGTCTATGCAGCCGGAGCTGAATCCCATTCATCGTGAAATAGGACTCAGTGAGGCAAAATTGGAAGCTGGCAGATGAAGGCAGGGTTAGGGTTCAGCGACAGGAAAGCTTGGCCTAAGGGTTCAGACGGAGGAAGATGGCCGGGCTAACTGTCAGGAGGCAGCTCAGAGGACAGCTTGAATAACGCAGGTTTGAACCACACAGATCAATTGAAAAGCTGCTTTAAAGTGGACCCACGCAGTTCCAACTTGTGTTGTTCAAGGGTCAGCTATACTTTCATAGACAGGAAGCTCTTCTGACCATCATACTCCACAACTGTGTTATATGGCTTGGAGGAAGCAGTTTTTGCCTTTTCATTAAGGAGACATTGAGCCAGGGTGAGCTTGGGACCCTGGGGTGTTTAGGACTTAGTGCTCAGAGGTACCCAATTGTTTGACCACTCAGGTCCTTGTCTGAAGTCTCTGAGGACAAGCAAACTGGAAAGGGTGAGGGAGCTCTAGATTGTTGAATTTTTGTAGCTTGAGCATTACTGTCCCATTTGTTACAGGCCACAGAGGTCAGCGCCACAGTACCAGGTCTGAGTTGGGGCCTGTGCCTCGAGCCTCTGGGCATATGGTGGCGCTCAGCACCATGAGGAGATGTCAGAAGAGGGTCAGGCTACTATAGCCCTACAGTGTCCCTGAGAGTGATGGTGGTCGGGAGGAATCCTGAGTAGCCATGTCTTGGGTAGAGCTTTGGGGTTTGTGGAGCAATGTTTAGACTGGCTCCCTGTTCAGTCCTACCACGGAGATGTAGGTGGATGCTGTCCTCACCACCACACAGGTGCACAGAGCACTGCTCAGAAAGCCAGGAGGGGCCAGCCCAGGGCAGGAAGGGGCTCGGGCCTATGGCCAAGCAGCAGGACCCCTTCCTGGTCCCTGCAGTAACCGGACCTGCTGCCAATAAACATTTCTGCCTTCCACTTCCACATGTTTAATGAGTGGTTAAAAAAGCTATTTGTGATGAGCACATTGTCTGTATGCAAATCAGTTCTGCAAAGGTAATTAAAAGCCTAATAAATCTTGTTTACACTCTTAATTTGATTACAATCAAACCCACAATTGCTGGGGAAGATTCTGAGACCAAGAGGTGCCATCCTTCCTCTTTCTCTTTGAGGGGTTTGCGGCCCATAGACGGGAGAGGCTCCTGGGCAGGGCCCTGTGCTCCGCTTTGTAGCAGATTGGGGCACAGGCCCTGGAGCCAGGCTGCCAGATGTCAAGTTTCAGCTCCACCGTATTCTAGCTGGGCGACTCTGGGGCAGTTTCATAACCTCTCTGCCTCAGTTTCCTCTTCTGCGGAAGTGGGAAACAGCAGTGCAGGACTTATAACTTGCTCATCACCAGGCCTGGCACAGGGAGCCCCACAGACTAGTCTTATTCTCTCAACCTCAGCCTGGTGCTGTCCAACTCCGATGTGGTCATGTGTAGCCAGGTAGTCTTCTTCCCTTGGTCACATCACCACCTTCACCACTTTCATTTATAGCTGGGGTTTTTTTTGCAGTTTATAATCAATACTTCTTGCACCCAGAAAAATTGTTTAAGAAAACATGAAAACAATGAAAGAAGGGTTGAAGGACCCCAAAATTCTGCTCCGTCAGTTCCAGATTGCCAAGATGCACGGATCTTTCCCTTCTTTCTTATTGAAAAAATTTAAAAAACTCTCCAAAATGCAGTTAGCTACACAAGTTCCTCTCTAAGTTTCACCAAGGAAGGAAAGGAAGCAGGCTCTAGTCGTTGTGATGATGGAGATCACTGTTAATGGGTCCCCTAAATTAAAGAGGGTGGGAGCTGCTGCTCCTCACTGGCTTGTGTTTCATTAGTGGTAACACTGCAGGCTTGCACTGAACTGGGACCAATATAGCCAGATCAGGGAAATTCATTAGGGTCTGACAATACCCTTAATCGGAATTCCTCCTTCCTCTCAAATAAAGTGGCTGTTAGAAGTGCAATGAATGTCTGTAGACACTGACACAGGAGGTGCCTAGGAACCAAGAATCACCCCGCCATCTTTCTGGGCTTCACTCATTTTCTCACATTTAGCAACATCGGTCACTGCCCGTGGAGCTTGCAAACAGACATGTCTACTCTAAATGCAATGTGAAGAGAGCTCTTTATAAAATATATGAAAAACGTGCTGAGAAAACAAGGAAAACGCCTTAGGAGAGTCACTAAAGGGAGTATCCATACTAGGTTTTGAAGTATAGGTAGCAGTTCACTAGCTCGAGAAGGGTGGACAAAGGAACACTGAGGAAAGCCTCAAAGGCTTAGAAGATAGGTTCAGTCGGCACAGATGATAACAACACCCTGTCCCATTGATTACATATTCGCAAAACTTCTAAACACCATCTTTGTGTCATCAAGTAAATATGGTGCCTTCATGGCAGTCAGGCTCTGGAAATAGAAACGTGTAAATACAGTTGAGCAGGTGCCCTCTGCCAGGCACTACACTCAACTCTCCTGTTTTCGTGTATTTCATTCTAGGAGAGTGTTAGTCCCCATTTACAGTTAAGAAAGTTAAGATTGACTTAAGTAGCATGTCCCAAATCATAGAAATCATCAATGGCAGAGCCAAGACTCCCCAAAGAGTCTAAGTCGAGAGCCCAGATAGCTAAACACGGTTCTGCAAGGCCTCCCTCTGCCATTCGAATATTACTGTCAAAAATGTTTCATCGGAGTTCAGACCAAAGCTAGTGATTTGATGTAGGAAGTGTTTTATTCCTGGGACACTATTTGAGTTTTCTCTGCAGCTGGTCTTTGAGGCTAGACTTTATCGTCTGTCCCTTTATGCTGAGTGGATTCCCAAAGACAACTTCCCTGAGAACCCCCAAGAAACTGTACCACCTCTGGAATTCTTGTGGGCTCCTGGGTCACCTTTGTAGTCTGTGCTCCCTTGTGTATAACCATCTTTGTACATGGAAATGCTACCTAATCAGACCCTGAGCTCCTGAGATGGTGGACTATGGTCATGCCCACCTGGTAAGCTACCCTGATGAGCTCTAGGAAGCACCCTGTGAGCCTCAGCTCCTAAGAGATGCTTCTTTTGAGCCCACTTACAGGGATTAAACAAGTTCTTAAATGAGTCACTTCACACAGTTGCTTGCATCTAGAAGCCACTCAGTAAATCATAACAACAGCATCCATAACAGTAGCCACAGGTTTTAGGGTGCCCAAGGTGTGCTGGACATTTTGCCTTACACATGTGAGCTCACTTAATTTCATGACAACTTCTGAGAGAGGGGCTGTTATCATCCCCATTTTACAGATGACACAAAGTGAGTAGTGGCTTCAATAGCTTCCTTCTGTCTCTCTCCCTGGAGGACAGGACCTCCCACTCCCTGGGCGCCGGTGCCCATGTAGTCACAAGCACACTGTAGGTGGTCTACAATCAGAATTAATGCATGGACACATTCATTCATTCTCAGACAGCCCTCTGAGGGTGAGCACATAGACGTGCTATTTCTCCTGGCACTTTGGTTAGCAAAGGTTCCTGAGCCCTGAAGGTGAATGCACTTGGAGCCTAAGATTTGGGGGCTCCTAGAGCAGGAAAGAGGCAGGAAGACTCATTCAGACCCCAGGAACATGAGGAACAAGTGGACCTCAGGCCAATGGACATGGCAAGGCCTTCCTGGAAGAAGTAGCCTTGAGAGGAGGAGCCTGGAAAGGATGAGAGGCATTTTTCAGGTTGAGAAGAGGTGCAGAGGTGGGAAAGCAGCTGCCTTCATGGTAGATTGGCAGGACACCAAGGAGATTCCAGGCAGCTTCTGGCACAGGTGCCTCTGTAGGTGGAACAGGGTTCTTGGGGTCAGTTCTGGCTGGACAGGACTGTGGCTAGGGGCAGCTTATAGCCTGAGGCCAAGTTATGCTAGATAGAGGGTGTTCAGAGCTGGCAGGATTACTAAGAGTGGAATTCTCAGATCCCAGGGGCTCTGGCCTCCCTCTGCACTGCAGCCAGGTATGATGGACAAGAGAAGGGAGGTAGTTCCCAGTGGGCAGCTCTGAAATGCCAGGGACCTCTGACCTGGGCTGAGCCTATCTGGTTAAATAGTACTTTCCAGAGGAGGGAAGGGGCCTCAGGACAACCTCCACAGGGCCCTAGGCCTTCTCTTCATCAGCCTGGGTCCCCTCCCACCTTGGTGGAGCCCAGGAGCCTGGCTTGTTCCTCCTTAATCCTTGGGCATGGGGAACCGGGCAAGCCCCCAGTGGTGATGTCTGAGTCTGGGCAGAGGCATCGGCAAGGCTGACTGCCACGCCTGCGGGGGCGAGAGCCTTCACTGCTACAGCAGGAGCTGTCTCCCCAGGAGATGAGTCACAGCCCTGTCGATGCGGCTGCCACTTCTGCTTCTGTAGCAGGTGCGAATGGAGGCGAGCAAGTCCCAAGACCGCCCCTATGTGTGCGTGCCCATTTCTTCCCCACATGTGCATAGCAGCATGCCAGCAGGCTGATGTCCGTGCACACATAGGTGTCCCATATCCCACACCGGTGCGCACCTGGTCTCTAGGGTGAGCCTTCCAGCCAGAGGGTGGGTTGCCCAGTTTGGGAACATTGGTTAAGTTCGCTTCTCACTGAGTCTGAGGTGGAGGGGGCAAAACAGGAAAGAGCTGGTTTCCGCCCACAGGCCCACCCACAGAGCAGCAGGCAGTTGGAGCTTGTGGGCCTGTGTAGTATCCTGGTGAGCCGGGGCCTCCCCGCCTGAGGTGATGAGGCAGCAGCTGCTGGCCCCCAGGACTCAGGAGGGGCTCTGCTGGGCTCTGGGGGCTCCCAGGGGACTTTACTTCCTGAGTCTGCCAGGCATCAGAAGCGGTCATCAGTCTGCGGGATTGATGGGAGCTTGTGGGGCAGTTCTGAGACGAGAGGACCGGCTTCAGTTGCCGAGAGTCCTGGGTTCAGTCCACTTGCACATAGCACAAGAGGGGCCTACAGGAGAGCGGTTGTCGAGGGGTCTCCTCCCCTTTTTGTTCAGAACTGTAGCCTGGAGGGCCTCCCAGGCCCTGGCGTGCCAGCCCCAGGTCCCTGGTGACTGACCCCCGGGAGAGCGGAGGTTCTTCCAGCCCAGCTGCACTGAGCTGCAGGCTCATTTCTTATTTTCCTATGCTCCTCTGCCCCAACCCACGCTCTCTGGCTCCCAGGTCCCCAGTCAGTCTCCCCAAATGCAGAATATCAGTTGTCTGTCACCTCTGGGCCACGTCCCCTTTCCGATGACCCATGATCTTGTCTGGCTGGCAGGGCCCGGGCAGGACGGTTGGGTTCCCTGAGGACAGCTCCTCTCCCCCCAATGCTATGCCTGCTTTTTTCCCCCAGAAGTCATGAGTAATGCTAAAGTCTGTTCACTTTCCAGTTGAGAAAGCTTTTTGTCTGCATTCTCCTCTTGGAGCCACATCAGGCTTATGCTGCCAGGGCCTGTGTTGTTCAAACCTACCTGACCCACAGTAAATACATGTGTTAAACCATGACCCGGGGCTCACATATTTGTATATATAGAAATCAGGACGTAGGTTCAAGGATAACATCCTCACTATGTGATCACACTTGATTGCTTTTTTTCCCTACCCCACCCCCGTCATGCTGGTTTGATGTCATGACTTCATACTTCATGACCAGCATCTTGAAAACACTGAGGGTGGAGGGCAAGGTACAGTTCTTATGCCGATTTTTTCAGATGAGGGGACTCAGTACAGTCAGGCTTGGAAACTTGCACCAGGACACCGAACCAGGAAGGGGTAGGTCTAGACTAGTATCCAGGGTATCAAAAAAAGCCAGGGTAAGGGTAAAGAGAGTGGAGTAGGGTTGCTCTTACACCAGGGGATTGGGGCAGGCCTTCCAGTGACTCCTGAGCAGAGACAGGAAGAAGCCAAGGGCTGGCCGGGCACACAGGATATACAGGCAAAGGGAGAACCATTATGCCACACAGTGACATGATTTCTCCTTCAGTCTGACCACTTCTCAGGCACCTGCCAGACTCGACCTACATTGGCAAGGGCACTGCCCAGCAAGGAGCAAGCACAAAACCAGGCCCCCAGCTCCCCTCTGTGTCTGTGGTGCACCACCTCCCTCCTAGAAGTCCTGATCTGGGCTGGTTCCCAACACCCCACTACAGCCTCCCCAGCTTCTAGGGCTTGCATTGGCTTCCCGCTGGTACAAGGTCTCTAGGCATGAATGAGATCTGTGCCTTCTGTTAACTTCTTGTGATGAAGACACAAGCCTAACAGAGCATGAGATGCTCTCCTACTATGCCTCCCTCCTCCAGAGTGCCTCTATCCCCACCACCACCTTGGCCCTCTGGTACCCAGCAGTGCTACCTTGCAGGCCTCACCCCCAATGGGATGCCATGGGCCAAGGTGGGACCACAGATGTGGCACTCTGCTTTTCTGCCCTTTCTAAGGCCGTGTCTGGGATTTTCTCTCGGCACTAGGTGCTATAGAATCTGCAGGGACAAGGCAGCACCAACCCAGCACACCCAGGGACCAGGACCCTGCCAGCCCCTTTTGGAGCTATGCTCTGGTCCTCTGCCTGGGGTCTGCTGGACCTCATTCTCCACCTTCACCTCAGCAACTGATAGGAAGCCATTATTGAGCATTTATTGTGTACAGGGCAGGGTAAGTCCTGGCTTCTTATGTTTGAGGATTCCTCAGGAGATATCACCAAACAAGGTGGGCACTGCTGGGCTAGCAAGGTGACTGGGAAGACAGAACAACTGGGGGAGCTCCGGCAGAGTTGGGAGCTAAGGCGGAAGCAGAGTGGGTGGGATCAAGGTAAATCATTTTACGGTATGAGTTTGGACTCTGCCTTGTGAACAGTGGTGCCATTGATGATCTCTGATTGTGCCCAGTGTCTTAGGTACTGAAGGCAGCTTAGCTTGGCAGGGATGCACACAAAAGACTGGGGTGGAGCAGGGAGGCAGTACAGCAGGCAGGCAGGCCTGTACCTGTGATCTGGAGTTGGAGAAAGGTAACAGAAGGAAGCTCCTTCAAGGCCAAATCAGCTGGGCTGGGTGGCACTGCCATGAAGGGTTGAGAGGAAGTGGGAAGAGCCAACACTCTGACTGAGGCCCTTCCAGCCTTTTCTGAGAAGTTTAGAGGGGAAGCTGGTGCTGGGGAACAAGAGCTCTCTCTGGAGAGCCACTTTGAGTCAGAGCGTGGTTAAAAAGAAGCTTAGAGGGCCTGTGGGTCTCTCTTCTTCCACCTTGGTAGCATGGCCTGTGGACTGTGGGCTAAGGTGGGAGGACAGCTATGGGGTGGCACCTCTGCAGTGACAGAGGGAGAGGTGGTCACTCTTGAAACAGTCTGTCACCATGCGAGACCTGCACTGGGCACTGTGCCAGGCCCGGGGGATCCAGAACTGCCTCGGCTTGGTAGGAGCTGCAGAGCATTGTGGGGTGATGGGGCATGTCCCATCTGAGTCGTCTGCAGACCCTGGGACTGCCCTCTGTTTCCCTCTGCAGTGATGGGTCTTTCCCCTATGACCCTGTCCCTTGGCAGCAGAACACCAACCAGCCTCCTGGCTCCCTCTCCGTGGTCACTACAGTTTGGGGAGTGACCAACACATCCCAGAGCCAGGTAAGAGCCTGTACTACTCCCAGCCACAGCCCTCCAGGCGGGACCATCCCTCAAGCCCTGGGCCTTCAGGTCACCATGCCATGCCAGTTCTCCTTGCCCTCCAGGCTCTACCCAGCCGAAAGGACAACACTGAGGGCATACCCAACTGTGGACACACCTCCACCTAGGATGGGTCCGAACCTGCCTCTGGAGGGCAGCAGCTGGCCCTGGGCACGGCCCCATCCTAGTGCCTTTTGGGGGAAATGGTTTTCATCTGACAGACAGACAGCAGGAGGTTCTTCCTCAACCCACCTTTACTTTAGTTGGATAACAGAAGAACTTTCTGCGTATTAATGGCCTCGGGTTTTTAACATAAGGGGTCTTTGACTTGGATGACCTGGGTCAGATTGCAGCAACATGTTGAGCCTAAACTTGTGACAAGCCCATAGTCAACCCTCCGTCCCACTTTTGTGCCTTCCTTTTCCTCCACTCCTTCCCACCCCTCCGCCACCCTCCCACCCTCCCACAATTCCACCAGGCCTCTGCCATGGCCATGAGGAAGGCTCAGGGCTAGTTGCTACCTAGGAGGGAATCATTGGGTTTACTTGTGTCTCACGCCACAGACACCCTTAGCCAGGATCCTGCCACCCTCCATTGCTAGCAAGTCTGCTTCTCTTTGCCTTCACAGAGCAGCTACACAGGGCCTCTGTGTGGCTGACCCTGTGGGTGTCCAGGCCCCTTAAGGGATGGAGGGTTCAGAGGTCAGAGGTCCAGTGCCTTCCTGCCTGCTGCTTGGTGCAGGCTCAGCCTTACCTCATTCTGGCACAGGCTGAGGTTCTATCTATGCTGCTTCCAGGCTGGGTTCCCCTCCAATCATTTGTATGCCTAGAACAGTAAATGTGCCCCCTTATTTTCCTTTCCTCTGTTGTCTTCTTTCTGTTTCACTCCACTGCCCCCACCCCACACACACACACACACTTCTTGTTCTACTCCATGTCTTTTGGGGTTCCTGCTTGGTTGACAACCACTTTCTCTGCCAACAGTCCTTGGGAATCCTATGGCCAATGCCAACAACCCCATGAATCCAGGCGGTAACCCATGGCGTCAGCATGACCACCAGCAACCCCGTCTCAACTCCCCCCAGTTTGCCGGAGCAGCAGCAGTTCTCAGCCAAGGCTGCCTGCGCAGCCCTACATCCAGCAGAGCATGTACGGCCGGCCAACTACCGGCAGCGGGGCTCGGGCCAGTGAGCAGAGCTGGCCAGGCAGCAGCCTTCAGAAGCGGTGGACAGCCCTGCTCTTCTCCCATTGGCAGAAGAGTCTAATTTAAATCCCAGTGCCATGCTTCCTGGCCTGCGAAGTATGGGCAATCCCAGGCACTTCTGTCATCCTCAGTTGTCCCATTAGTTGAAGAGACACAGTCATCCCCCATTCTTGGGACCCGTGCTCCCCAGCACAAAGCAGCTGGGTGGTGTTTGACAGCCATCAGGCCCATGGTGATAGAAGGATATCATTCCTCAAAATGACTCTTCTCCTCATCTCTTTATAAGTCAGAAGACACTGAGAGAGCTGAATCAGGAGAGTTCAGGAGAAGCTCTAGATGGGGGAAGATCAGCCCTGCCATGCTTGGTTATGGAGGCGTAGCTATGCAGAGGCTGAGAATCCCCTGGTTCAAGAGGAAGGGAGGAAGGGTAGGGAACTGCAACAGGGCACTCTGGAGATGTGGGTGGGGCAGAGATGCCCATGCCTCCTCTTGCCACCCTGCTCTGTCCAAGACCACTTCCTCGGCCTCACCCTTCCCCAGGGCTGACCGAAGCCCTGCCAGGTGGCAAAGTAGGGCTTGGCTTGGTGGTTAAACGCAGTTGCCAGGAACATCTGGAGCTGCATCCCCAGCCTGCCATTCACCTCTGGAGACATGGGCATGTTACTCGGGTTCTCTAAAACTTGGGGTCCTCCTCCAGAAGATGGGCTGAGCAGGGCAGCCGAGGTGCGGTGATTCAGTGCACGTGAAAGTGAGCTCTGGCCAGCACCCAGCCAGGTCTCCAGGAACACAGCGGCTTAGTGATCACCAAGTGGCTTGAAATGGCCGCCAACCCAGAAGAGGCCCCTGTCCCCTCTGCGCTCTGCGTCTAGACACCTCCCTCATCTGTGAGCTGGGAGCAGGAAGGCCTAGAATGGCCTCATCCTCTTTCTCCCAGCCCAAGGCTTGCTGTGGGTTCATCTTTAGATTCAGGCCACTCTAACTCTTTCCTTCTTTCCCTCGCAGTTACCCTGGGGGTCCTAATGCTCCTGCAGGCATGGGCATCCCTCCGCACACCAGGCCGCCTGCTGACTTCACTCAGCCGGCAGCCGCCGCCGCAGCAGCTGCAGTGGCAGCAGCGGCAGCCACAGCCACGGCCACAGCCACGGCCACTGTGGCAGCCTTGCAGGAGACGCAGAATAAGGATATAAACCAGTATGGACCGGTAAGGGCCCCGCTAGTCCTGGTCCAGCCTCACCCATCAGCCAGGCAGACAGCCCCTGAGAAATCAGAGTTGGGGTGTTGGTGCCTGTGGGGCCATGTGTGCTGAGGGAACTTATGGGGTCAGAGTACTTTTGGGGTTTTTTGGAAGCACACTGAGGTTGTGTGTTAGGATGTGGGTGCGTCTCGTCTGTGGTTGGGTGTGATGTTGTGGGGGTGTTTGGGTGCCTGTGTTTGTTCTGCGTGGGTCAGAGGCTCCTGTGTCTGCATATGGGAAGAGATTCCGTATTGCTCTCTGGACCCTTATTCACTGAAGACTGGACCCAATGTCTAAAATAGCCTTGTCACCAGTCTGTCCCCTGGGTGATCTCTGAAGGCCAGTGTTCTAGTCAGCCTGTCTGAATTCTGCCCAGGTCCGAGCTTCAGGGGGCAGAGGTGGAAGCTGGGGCCACATCAGACTTTGTGGGTGGAGGGTGTATCTCCATTGGCCAAGGACCTAGGGCGGGGCCCGGGCTACCAGGAAAGGGGCTCCTGCCTCCATCCTCATCCACCTCCATCCTCCCATGCCCTCCCCGCTCCTGCACCCTCCTCCCCTGTTTCCTGCCTGCCTCCCTGGAAATGCTGCCTGTGCATTGGAGTGACTGCTCCCCACCTCCTAACACTTCTCGGGCTGCATCTTTCCTGTGCGGCCTGCAGAGGGCAGCACTGAGCCCTGGAGTCTGGCAGCCCCTGGGGGCCTGGGCACCAGTGCATCCACACAGGAAAGTGCCCCCCACCACCACCCTGAGCCTCCCACCTCCCCACCCTTCCCTCCCTGCACTTTCAATGCATGTGGCATTTTATTCTTTTTTTTTTTCTTCTTCTCCCGTTGAAGGTCTGTTCCTCTTTCCAGATGGGTCCCACCCAGGCGTATAACAGCCAATTCATGAACCAGCCCGGGCCTCGGGGGCCTGCCTCCATGGGGGGCAGCATGAACCCTGCAAGCATGGCGGCTGGCATGACACCCTCGGGGATGAGCGGCCCTCCCATGGGCATGAACCAGCCCCGGCCACCTGGCATCAGCCCCTTTGGCACACATGGGCAGCGGATGCCCCAGCAGACCTACCCGGGCCCCCGGCCCCAGTCCCTTCCCATTCAGAGCATAAAGAGGCCATACCCAGGAGAGGTGAGTGTGACAACAGGCAGGTGGTGGGTAGGGTGGGAGGAGGGAAGATCCTGGGGCTTGAAGGCAAGGAGATGTGGGCAGTAACTTGAAAAGGGCATGGATCAATCTTTGGGAAACCTGGGTCAAAAGCTAGCACCTGAGGAGCCAGGTGCTCCTGGGTTAGGACCAGCTCTGCCATTTCCCAGATGGAAGACCGAGAGTAAGTCACATCACCTCCTGATGCCCAGCTTTTTATTTATAAAAGGCAATGACACTCTAACCTACCTCCTAGGGCTGCTCGGGGGACTTCAGTAAGGAAACAATACATGAAGCTCTTCACCCTGGGCCAGTGTGGGTGGGCACTTAACACTAATAGAGGCCACCACTTGCTATCTTTTGTCTCAGCACAAACATTAACTGGGTCACTTTGGTCACCCACACAAGGGCTTCTCCACTTCTCTCCAAGAGTGAGCAATGAGACAAAATCCTGTGAATATCTAAATGCTAGGCACATCCGAGAAGTGCTTGGAAGGCAGACAGTGTGTTTCTTGGGGCTTGTCTCTGTCAATAATCAACTGCTCTGTCAGGAGGAATGCTGCCTCTCAGGCTGCCCAGCCAGCTTAGCCAAGATATCCGTGAAGATTTAGGGAAGTAAAATCCACACTTCCTGCCCTCCAGGAACCAAGACTTCAGCAGGAAAGATAAGGTCTAAGCAGCAACCCACAACAGAATGCACAGCAGCTGTATGGAATTCCACATGAGGTCAGAGAAGGAGGACTTCCTGGAGGGGTTGTCACAGGGCCTTCAGTGAGCACTCTGGAAATGAGTTGGCAGCAAGTGGCCTACCTGGGACAGCTGCAGAAGACAGGGACCCTAGGGTTCTGACCTGGTGCACACTGCTCTCAGGAAGCCTGCCTTGATTTCTCACCTGGACAAAGCCCCTTCCAGAGCATTTATCCCAATGCTCTGCATACACGCCTATTCTCAGGTGGGCTTCACCCCCTTTGTCTCAGAACTGTGGCCTTCAGTTTGGGCTCGCAGTGGCTTTAAAGCTCAAAGACCTTAAGATCCTTGAAAATCTGAGATTCTCCTCAGCATCCACCTTAGCTCGGGTTAGAAGGTGGCTTGGCCACTGGCGAAGATGTCCTGAATCCGGGAGGGGCGAGATCAGGGACTTCCACAATCACTAAGGAAGCGGGCTCAAGGCCTGACAGTCCTTCATGTTGGCACCAGTTAAGGGAGGGGTCAGAGAAGGAAATTGGCTCCTGAGAGCCTAGCTGTTCTCAGAGGACCTTGAGCTGTTGGCTTCACTTCCATGTGCAGCCCCCATGTGAGTTCTGCGCCCTCTCTCCGCCCCCTCTGTGTTCAAACTCCTGTCATCCCTATTGGTTGGGCTATAGATGCATCTGTAGTCCAGCCAGCAGGGCTGCTGGCACCCAAGGGGACATTCACAGAAAAGGCAATAGGATTCCTGGTCATTAGCCTGACGTCACCCTGTACCAACGGCAGTGTCATTTTCCCTGGCTTACCACACACAGCAGGGCACACCATCTACCCAGCTACAAAATGCCTGACTCTGGGCTGTAATGTTGGGTGGTCACAGCCTGCAAGGCCTGACCCTGTCTAGGAAGACTAGCCTCCCCTCACAATGGCATGCTCATAGAATCTTTCAATTGTTGGACCCTTAGGATGAGGTCTGGAGTCAGGTCACCTAGTCCTTCACAGGACCTCCTTCTCTAGTCCGGTGGGCAGGCCCCAGCCTCCACTTCCACTCCTCCAGAGATGTGGTGGGGACCTCACTGTCACACAGAGCAGCCATCGTGTCGCAACCCTGTGAGTTGGACAAAGTTCTTCAGCACTGACACAGAAATCTCCCATCCTCAGGTTCTTCTTTTACTCATTGAACAAGTATTTTCCCCTCAGGACCTTCCTTCATTCCTTGAGCAAGTATTTATTGAGGGCCTGTTCTGTGCAGACACTGGGACAAAGCCATCTTCTGGACCTCTGAGACCAGATGGCAAGAAGACAGCTAATAGACAATAAGTTTCAACAGACAGGGAAGAAAAAACCACTGACCTCTCAGGACATAATGGCCCGGGGTGTTTGGGAGGCAGGTGGCCCTGATGGCCTCTTATCTTGCACATGGCAGCTAGAAGGTAGAGACCAGCATGAGCAGAAGTGGCGTTGTCACCTCGTAGGTCTCCAAGGACAGTGACCCTACCCTTCCCCTTCCTGGAGCTGTCGCCTCTTCTCTCTAGTGCCTCTTCCGAGAGGGGTTGTCTTGGCCCCTCAGCAACCTGGTTCTCCTGACATCTGCATGGAGGGTCCAGAACTGAACACTGGTGTGTCCTGCACAGTGTGGAGTACAGGAACTGTGCCTTCCAGAGTTGGCTTCAGAATTCGGGTTGGGGCAGGGAGGGGGAGGTCATCTTTCTGTAGGCACATCCTGTTGTCTTCGTTCCCTGTCACATACCAAGCACTAGAAGAGATACAAAGGGGACTTTAGAATCGGGTCTCCCTCAAAATGTCATGAGCAAGAGGCTCTGAAAGTACCTCACGGTATTCATGGGGTGTGATGCTTCAAGAAAGACAACTTTGAACAAGATGGGCAGAACGTAATGTGTCTGGATGTCTGGGCAAGAAAGGGCTTCTGGCATCATCTGCTTTAGCCTCTCCTCTCCAGGTGGGGAGGGCATTTTGTGGGTAGAAATCAGTGGGGACAAAGAGGAGGTGAGGCAGACCTGACATTCCAGTGAGTGGCTTGGCTGAGTGACTTGGTTCTGAAACACTGATGAACTTTCCTCCCTCCTTTCTCTGCCACCACAGCCCAACTATGGAAACCAGCAATATGGACCAAACAGCCAGTTCCCCACCCAGCCAGGCCAGTACCCCACCCCCAACCCCCCACGGCCTCTCACCTCGCCCAACTACCCCGGGCAAAGGATGCCCAACCAGCCGAGCACCGGGCAGTACCCGCCCCCCACAGTCAACATGGGGCAGTATTACAAGGTGAGCCCCGTCACCCCACATCCCCATCCCCACCTGTGTCATCTAGGCCTTGGGTGTCCCCTAAGGTCTCCAGGAGGCTGGCAGAGATTTCTGGATGTGTCCTGTGCTCAGAGCTATGCATACAGTGACCAAAGTGTCAGACTGGCTTTTCTAGGTTCCTATTCTCATGGGCTCAAATGATGGTTTTCCTTCTCCTTATATTGTTACAGTACATACAAGATAACAATAAAGGAAATACTTTTTCTAAAGAAAAAACACCCTGAATTGGTTAACATTTTATTCTAAACTTTGTTTCCTCTACATGCATATGGACATCAACATGTTATATAGTTATTATGGTTATAATTTTGACATGAAATCTTCGCATGTTATTTATTATGACAGTGTCTCTGTGGTTTTCACTTCTAATAGCTGCCTAACATTCCACTGAGATAATGGTGCCATATTTTATCTTTCCCTTTCTATTGGACATGGTTTTTTTTTTCTGATTTTACACTTTTGAAAAATAATACCGTTGGATAAATATCTTCAGGTATATAGCTTTTTCCTTCTTTGGGATTATGATAAAGTACATTCTCCTGAGTGAATAAGATTCTGGAAATATTTTACATTTATTTGCCAAGGAGTCATGCCAACTTACAGAACCATCGCCATGTGGGGTTACTAGTTTTGCTCCAAGTTCACACTAAGTGTTTCTATTTATATAAACTCTTTTGCTAAATTAATAGTTATAGACAAAGCATGTTGAAATGCTGTCCCCAGAGGGTAACCTGCTCTACCCTTACCCTGATCCCACCCCAGCACTGGGTGAGGGTGGGGGGCACTCCTCAGCATCCCTGCTGCTCCCCGCAGATTTTCATTACAGGAGGCAGAGCGGGTTTCTGGTCGCTTTTCTGCCTTTTACTCACAGCACTGTTTATCTTGCTTTAACAGCCAGAGCAGTTTAATGGACAAAATAACACCTTCTCGGGAAGCAGCTACAGTAACTACAGCCAAGGGAATGTCAGTAGGGTAAGTTCCAGTGTTCGTTTTCGGACTATAACCCATGTGCCATTCCTGCCCCCACCTCTGCATGTTAGCAGGGCCCATGGATGGGGGTGCACTCTAGAGTCGCCTGCTCTGGGGCGCAGAGATACCTGGACAGAGAATCTGCAGGTCTGGGTGGGTGGGTGGGCCAAGGACAGGTGTGGGCCTGGCCAGTCCTGGAAGAAAGCAAGGGTGGGGACAAAGAGAAAGAAAGAGGGGCTCCTGGGGAACCAAGTGTCCCATGATGGTACAGACTCAACTCCATCTGGGGACCCCAGTGGGCTAGGGTAGGGAAGGAAAGTGTGGCCTAGAGTCATTCATGATGCAGGCAGCAGAAACCCTGAGCTTAATCCAGCCCTCCTCTCATTCCATGGTTATATTAAACAAGTCCTCCAGCACCCTGAACCTGGGTCTCCATTTGTCAAATGGGCTGGGGTACCTTACATCCCCCAGGTAGGGGTAGGGAGACCCTTCCCAGGCTTACTTCTCTTTCAGTGAGAGCAGAGGCCTGAGTGTGACCAGGAGGAAGGTGTTTCCTAGGGGTTCTCTTCCCTCAGCAGAGCAGGGCCATAGCCCTAGGACTCTAGGGTGGTTGGGGTGTATGTCACAGCCACGGCCCCTCCTATTGCTATGACCCCATAATCTATGTGTGGTTTCTCTTTCCTTCCAGCCTCCCAGGCCAGTTCCTGTGGCAAATTACCCCCACTCACCTGTTCCAGGGAACCCCACGCCCCCCATGACTCCTGGGAGCAGCATCCCCCCTTACCTGTCCCCAGCCAAGATGTTAAACCACCCTTCCCACCTGACATCAAGCCAAATATGAGCGCTCTGCCGCCACCCCCAGGTTAGTGCCCCATTCTCCCTCCCCGTGTCTGGCCAAGAGCCAGGGGCCTTGGAAGTTGGACTGCATGTGGGGGCTGGGCATGTGGAAAGGGGAGGGTTTGAGAGCAGGTAAGTCCCACGCAGGAGGGAAATCTGAGCTGGGGCTGGGCTGCCAACAGCCCTCTTCATTTCCTGCCTGAATGCTGGGAGGAAAAGCAGCTATGAAAGGGCTGGGAAGGGGAGCCCGGGGCTTCCAAGAGCAGGGAGCCTGTGGGTAAGAGGGGATGCAGAGCCCGGATAAGTGAGATGTGGGACACGGGGGTGGTCAAAATGGGGTCAAGTGGACTAGAAGAAGTGATGGGCTCCCTGGTGTGCACTTGGGCACACAGCCCAGCTTCTGTGGCCCTATTTGTACCCACATTGGAGTGTTCCTCCTAGCGGGCAGCCAAGGGTGTCATGTGGGTGAATGGGTCCCATTCATGGTCCCAGAGCCCTTGCATCTGTGTGCCTGTGGTGGCCAGGGCATGTGGCTCACTGACTCCTCCCCCGTTCAGCCACCCACAACGATGAGCTGCGGCTCACGTTCCCTGTGCGGGATGGCGTGGTGCTAGAGCCCTTCCGCCTCGAGCACAACCTGGCTGTCAGCAACCACGTCTTTCACCTGCGGCCCACAGTCCACCAGACGCTGATGTGGAGGTGAGTGTCAGGGTGGGAGCACAGGCCCCAGCTGGGTGGAGGCGGACCCACTAGTGACATCCCTGAGCCCTGGCATTGCCCTGGATCGCTGGTAACAGCATCTGCCTGCCACCTTAACTGTTCAGCATCATTGATTGGACCTTCTATGTGCAAGGCCCAAGGGATGTCATGGTTTAGGGGAGACAGACAAGCACCCTTGACATAGTGGCCCAAGGGCAAGGGAACAGCTGTCACTCCCCCCAGTTCTGAGAGAGTGGTCAGGGACAATATCCCAGAGGAAAATGTGGCTAGCTCAGACCTGAAGGCTGAGCACAAGGATGTTCGATCAGAGGCCCTGCGCTGGCAAGAGGAACTTGAGAGTGGCACATTGTGGCCAGAGCCAGGAACGTAGAAAGATGAGGCTAGAGTGGAAAACAGGGTTAGGGGGAGAACCGCAAGCCCTGCAGATTGCAAGGGGCTGGGCACCAGGTGGGGCTGCTGCTCAAACACCAAAACATGCTGAACTGCATTGGCTGAACGTCCCCTGCTGGACCAGGCCCTGTGCTCCACGCCTTCCACACCTTATCTCCTTTAATCTTTTGCATGGGCAATGCCTGTCCCATTAACAGTGAGGAAACTGAGGCCAGAGAAGTTGAAAGTGGGATGTTGGGATGAATTTCAGCTAGCTTGTTGCCTCGACCACTCCGAGCAGGCTGCAGAGAGGATCAGAGACAGCTGGGGTAGGTGTAAGGGTACAGGGCCTCAGGCAGGAAGGCGGAGAGCCCCCTGTACAAGGGCCCTGCTTACCGGTCCCTCCTTACACATGAGTGCCCTCACCTGAGAGGCTTCCTGTGGGCCTGGCCACTGGCCCTGCTTAGTTTTCATACATATGTGGTCTCTGTTGGATTCAGTGCCATGTCTTCAGGGCCCACCTTTGGAGGACTGAACTAGACATGATCCTGGCTTGGGGTGTATCTACCAACAGGAGCCTTGGGGATGAGCATAATCAGCCTTTTGGCTAGCCTTTTTTTGTCCCTCTGTCCCTATCCTGGGGGAACAGGCATCATCATAGGCTGAAAGGCCTGGGGAGATTTTGGTTACAGCTGTGGGGTGGTTAGGATGAATGGTATGTGGGAGTTATGGTGTAAGTGGTTGTTGGGATGGATTTCAGTCAGAGATGGGGGCAGGAGGAATATCCAGGGTGAGAGGGGAGAGCATGCCGAGGCTGGGAGCGTAGTTGCAGCCAAGGATGGGATCCTGAGGAACTCACGCGGCTGTGGTAGGTTAGTGGTGTGTGGCCCAGCCAGGCATTACCAAGGCTATAGGCAGCCCACTGGCAGAGCCACCCTGAGCCCCACCCTGTCCCCAGGTCTGACTTGGAGCTGCAGTTCAAGTGCTACCACCATGAGGACCGGCAGATGAACACCAATTGGCCAGCCTCAGTGCAGGTCAGCGTGAACGCCACACCCCTCACCATCGAGCGTGGCGACAACAAGACCTCCCACAAGCCCCTGCACCTCAAGCATGTGTGCCAGCCGGGCCGCAACACCATCCAGATCACTGTCACAGCCTGCTGCTGCGTGAGTGTCTGGGCGGGGCTGAGAGCTCAGCGTGGGGAGCCCGAGGTCCTCTGCTCCCTGGTTCTCAGCTTTGTCCTTGGGTCTTCGTCCCCCAACTCACAGCCACTGAAATGATTTTTCAGAAACGCTCCAGAAGTGTGTGGTCGTCCCCTAGGGCTATGGAATAAAATCCAAACTCGGGTGGGCCTCCAAAGCCACCATGCTCTGGCCCTTTCCCTTATCCTACAGCCTCCTCCTGTTCTGCACTTTCACCCCCACTTATCCCTGTAGGCCCCTTCTTTCTGGACTCCTTCCCCATGTCTACCACCTTCTTCCATCTTCCTCTTGTGAAATTCTTTGTCCCTCAAAGCCTCATTGGCAAGAAGTTTTTATATTCTTATCACCTTTTTCTCAGAATCAACTCCACCAAGTCTGGAATTACTAACTCTCTCCCTTCACCCAACCTACTCTCTTCGAATCGCGCATGTGTGTGTGTCCCTCCAACCTGTGACTCGTTGCTCTAAGACCATATCTAAGCCACGCCTCTTTCCCCAAGAGAGAAGGCCTGGCTCACAGAGCTTGCTTGGGGACCTTCATGAAAGTAGGTTGCCTGCCCTGCTCTGGGGGACACAAGAGAGAGGAGCTCTGATCCTGCACTATGAGCATCAGGGCTCTGAGGCCTCTTAGAGATAGGAGTCACAGGACTAGGGATGCTGTCAGAAAGGGGAGCCTAAGAGGAGGGCTTGTTGAGGTGTGCAGTCCTGGAAGGCTTCCTGAGGAGCAAATACAGGGATGCGCCCTCTGGGGAAAAGGTAGAGGGCAGATGGTGGGGCACAATGGTTGGCAAGGTTAGGAAATGAAGCAGGCCCAGTTCTGATGCCCAGTGTCTCATAACGAATCTCGGGATGTTTCAGTGTCATAGTCTTGTTAGCCTCCAATAGCGGCAGCTATTCCTAGGTGGCGAACCCAACCTGAGTCACCTGGCTCACAGGTCCCAGGGTACATCTTTGTCCTTGAAGCTCTCTCTTTCTTGTCCTGGGGGTCCCGCTCCTAGAGTGCATCAGTGTGGACATGGCCTCTAGGGGCTTTAGGGCATGAAGCAGCCTAGGCCTGCAGAGTCTGCAGGTGGGGAGGGCTGTGGGGACCCTGGGGCAGGGCTGAGCATCCACTCTTCCCGCAGTCCCACCTCTTCGTGCTGCAGCTGGTCCACCGGCCATCCGTGCGCTCTGTGCTGCAAGGCCTCCTCAAGAAGCGCCTCCTGCCCGCTGAGCACTGCATCACCAAAAGTGAGTGTGAGAAGCAGGCCCCAGCCCACGTGAGCACCTTCCACTGGGACTGACCCTTGGCTCTGTGCACAACACCCCAGGGCCCTGAGTTCCTTGGCACTGACTCCCACTCCTTCTTTGGGACCAGGGGAGTAATGAGACAAGTGCTGTACTTTAAGACCCGGTGGGAATCCTGACCCACCTGGCTCATAGCACAGTATATATGAGGCAGATTAAAACAAAACACCATGGTATAGACAGTCCCAGCAGCTTCCTGAAGGTGATCACCTAGAAAGATGGGAGGAACTGGGGAAGGGGCTCTTCCCTGGGCGGGAGGCATGGGGTAGATTCCAGGCTGGCCTCCCAGCCCCAACAGCTCATGCCTACCTCTGGAAGGAAGGACTTGGCTCAGATCCATTCCTTTGGAGGAGACCCCCAGGTGACCACTCCGCGGCACCACACAGGGAGGTGCACTGCTGCTCCTCTCTTCTGTTGTGCTTCTGCAGTTACCCTCTGTGCCCTAGAATCCCGGCAGGCAGTTGTCCATTCCCATTTCCGCACCTGCACAATAAGTGCAAAACTGCCTGAGGGGGATGCGCTGACCCAGAAAGTCAGTGAAGTGCAAGACAGGGTTTCTACAAGTTTTTCAGAAAGTCCCCTTCCTGCTGAAAACAGACCTCTTCTGCAGAGACTGGGGAAATGACGTGGCCACCTCCAGGGGCACATGCACTCCCCACGTGTTGAATGTGGGGACTGCCATTCCAGAGTGCTAGGTGGCCTGGGGCATCCAGCAGTCCAGGCTCCCCTTTGACTATGTCAGGATGCGCTGCAGTCATTCCTGGGACCTCCCAGTTTTGGAGAGGTGGAGAACCAGGGCATGTTCCAGCCACATGAGTGCATACGGGGCATGTGCAAAGCTGCCCTGCCCTCCTCATCTGCCTACCTATGCCTCCTGCCCTGCAGTCAAGCGGAATTTCAGCAGCGTGGCAGCCTCATCAGGCAACACGACTCTCAATGGGGAGGACGGCGTGGAGCAGACGGCCATCAAGGTGTCCCTGAAGTGCCCCATCACATTCCGGCGCATCCAGCTGCCTGCTCGAGGCCATGATTGCAAGCACGTCCAGGTGAGCCATCCCATAGGCGCCACCTGGAATCTGGCTATGATGAGAAGGGGTAGGCAGAGGGGTAGCAGAGCCTATCTCTGATCCCCTCCCCATGACGTCTTGATCATCAGCAGCTGATTTCACTCACTCATTTTAGCCATCATTTATCCTTTGAGCATCTTCTCTGCATGCTCAGGGCTAGAGCCCAGGGGGCTACAGAACTAGATTTAGATAGTTCCTGCCCAGCCAAATGTCAGATGCCAGCTGGAAATCCCGCACATATGGCCAGGGCTGGTTCAGGACCTGAAAGCAGAGATGCCTCTGCCTGATCCCTGCTGTGTTCCAGGTCCTTGCCCCGAGCAGGTACTCAAGAAATGGGTGGAATGAGTGACAGTCACAGTTCAGGTTGCTACAGCAGAGCATTGTGCAAATGCAAGCAGCGCAGGGTGGTGAGAGTCACTGGGCTGGGGGGTCAGGGAAGGAATCCCAGAAGAGAGATGTGAGAGGCCATCCCCAAAGAGCCTGGGTGTGAGCTTGCAGAGTGGGCGGGAGGGAGAGGCTCTGGGACCTCATCCCCATCCTTTAACACAGCCTCTGAAGACTTCCTAAGGGGGCAGGAATCTCCCTGCTTCCCTCCAGGAGAATATGGTGGGCACAGTGGACATCTGGTCACTTTATTTGACACACACACTGATGAACTGGATCGCACATGTCCTCAGTACCTGGGCTGGTGCAAAAGCCAGAGTCCACACTGCCCCCAGCCTCAGTGAGAGGGACTGTCACAGGCAAGATCAGTTAGGGGCGGCTACAGGGGAACCATGAAGGCTTCTTGGAGGATATAGGCATGGGAATGATGTGAGGAAGGCTTGGCGAGGCGTGAAGAAACTTGGCGTGGCAGGTGTGCTATATGAGCAGCAGAAAAATGACGTGATCATCACCCTACCCAACAGCCAGCCCTGGGTGTCTCCCACCGCGTCTCCCTCCCTGGTGAGAGGTCTTCATAAGGGTCTCAGCGACAATCGCACTTGCATTGAGGCTGTTTCTAAGTCCTGATCTTATCTGTCTGTCCATCTGTCTGTCTGTCGGCCTCCACAGTGCTTTGACCTGGAATCATACCTGCAGCTGAATTGTGAGAGAGGGACCTGGAGGTGTCCTGTGTGCAAGTGAGTGACACCCACCTCAGCAGAGCTCCGTTGACCTCCTCTTGGCCCTGCTCTTTGAGGTCCAGCCACTTTCATCTGCCCTAAAAGCTAAAGAACCCAAGTACAGCAGAGAGGCTCAGATGGTGGGAACTGTACATAATCCCTTCGTATCAAGCTGTCACAAGGCCACCCTCTCCTGTTAGTGCCTATAATAGTGACCAGCGGCAGGGATGGTGTCATTATAGTGACCAGCAGCAGAGATAGTGCCATTAACACAGAGGGGAGGGGTAGCTTTTCCCTCACCCGCCAGGGTCCAAGACACAAAGACCAAGCTCTTTCCTCTCCTTTTCCAGTAAAACTGCTCTGCTCGAGGGCCTGGAGGTGGATCAGTACATGTGGGGCATCCTGAATGCCATCCAGCAGTAAGTGAGCCTCCCCAGCTAGGGGAACATGGGGCAGGGTGGGGAATGCCAGCCTGGATTGAATAAGGTGAGCACTAAACATCCCTGATACCCCCCCCCACCCCTTCCCCACAGGCTGGCAGGCCACTTTCCTACATCTCTCACCTTTCTGGGAGTTTGCCCCTGGGGCTTCTGTACATGTGGGCAAGTAAACTTTCCAGAACGAACCAAACTAGGCCAGTGCTCAGTGCCCTTGGCCACATCCTGGGTGGAAGGCTCCAGGGCCAGCAGCCACTTACTTGCTTTTCCTAGCATCCGTCTCTCCATCTCTCAAAAGATATAAAAAAGATGTAAAAATTCCCTACACCTCTATCATAGGCAGAGCCCGGAGAGAATAGGGGCAGGGGCCTGGGCAAGGACGCCTCAGTTCTGTCCCCTTGCTCCTCGCAGCTCCGAGTTTGAAGAGGTCACCATTGACCCCACGTGCAGCTGGCGGCCAGTGCCCATCAAGTCAGACCTACACATTAAGGATGACCCTGATGGCATCCCCTCCAAGAGATTCAAGACCATGAGTCCCAGCCAGATGATCTTGCCCAATGTCATGGAGATGATCGCAGCCCTGGGCCCTGGTCCATCACCCTATCCACTCCCACCTCCACCTGGGGCCACCAGCTCCAATGACTACAGCAACCAAGGTAGGTGATGCCAGACAAGGAGGACAGCTCCAAGTCCCACAGAAAACAGGACTTCTGTGCTAATGGTGGCAGGTGTTGGGTGGAGGGTGTGGTGTGAAGACAGAGGCAACATATACCCCCCAAAACAGCCCTGTGTCACTGGACTTAGGGGTACAATGGCCTATGTACTGCCATCGTCTCATCTCTATCCAGCGTCCTGGTTCCATCTGGCCCTGTGGGTTGGTGTCCAGCTGGGAAGCATGACTGAAGAGCTGCCCTGTGGCCCAGCCTCCTGCTTTTCCCACCCCACCCTGATCAGCCTCCTCTCCTGACTCCTGAAGCTCCCAGGGACAGCTCCTTGACTCGGGGCAGGCAGGTGCCAATCCCAAGCCTTCAGAGCCTGCTTTGCTGGGGGCACAGCTGTCACCTCTTCCCCAGTCTGAGTCCTCACCAGAACCAATAGAACACTCTCACCTGGAGTTCTTGTCCCTCCCCCAGCCCTTCCCTTTCTTGTGACATCTATATTGTCCCTATCCCTGCAACTCTCACACCCTCCCAGGGACAGACTCCAGGGGCTTGGAGCTCCAGCCTTTGGCTACTGAGGTCACCATCACTACCCTCTTATTCTCTGCTGCCCAGACCAAGCTTCACCTGTACTGCCTTTGGTTCTCAGAAAGTACCTACCCCCTCAAGCACAGAGGGTGACAGCTCCCCAATAGGATCCTGCGGTTAGGTCTCCAGCACTCCTGGATGATTACAGACCTAGAGTGGTTAGCCCACGCAGCCAGAGTCCACGGCCACATGCTGGATGGAGCAGTGGCCAGAAAGGCCAGACAGCTGGCTTCTAATGGCATCATCTTGAGTCTGATGAAGCTTTCTTCATGAACTTGGCAGATGTTTACCTCCCCTTCTGGACCTGGGTTATCTCAGTGATGAGGTGCAGCCATGTGAGAAGAAGAGGTCTGAAGAGCTAGCTCAGAATATCTGTGGAAGGCTGAGACTGGGGTCTCATTCCACGCCCCCCCACCCCCACCCGCAGGAGCTAGGCCCACCCCTTTCTCCCACTCTGCCTCTCCTCACAGCTGTAGAACAGCACATGCCCTGGGGGCTAAGGCCCTCTGGAGAAGGCTGCATCACTGCCCCATTGCACAACCAGGAGGCTAAAGCTGCGGGAGCCTACTCTGGCCTCGCAGAAGGACAGGACTTGGTTCTTAATTTACATAGTACCCGTCCCCCTGGGCTG
The DNA here is from genome assembly GCA_003508835.1 of Eonycteris spelaea. Taxonomy (NCBI): domain Eukaryota; kingdom Metazoa; phylum Chordata; class Mammalia; order Chiroptera; family Pteropodidae; genus Eonycteris; species Eonycteris spelaea. Next base: position 1,325,126 of record PUFA01000277.1, read on the forward strand.
GCTGTCTGCCCTCTAGGTGACCCTCCGACCCCCACCATCTTGTTCTCTCCCAGGCAACAACTACCAGGCCATGGCAACTTTGACTTCCCACATGGTAACCCTGGTGGGACGTCCATGAACGACTTCATGCACGGACCTCCCCAGCTCTCCCACCCGCCAGACATGCCCAACAACATGGCCGCCCTCGACAAACCCCTCAGCCACCCCATGCAGGAAACTGTGAGTACCTCTTCCTCACCCCACCTCCCCACGCCCTCAGCCCCTCTGTTGGGCTGACGGGCAGAGGGCTTTTCTGGGACCTTTCTAATATTTGCCTAGCTCCCTCCTGAGAATTGGGTCTAGGGGCTCAGAAGGAAGTGAGAGGCCCAACTGAGGCTGGATCATGGCCCATCAACGTCCTTGGACTTACCCGTTTCACCAGGATATCGGATTCTCAGGAGATGGGGAAAGCTTCAGGCTCTCCCCATATGCACACGTGTATGCATGCATACCCCCATGTACAACCCCTCCCACACCCCCACGTGCAATTCCCTCATTTACACAGTGACTTACTGTAACCCCAGCTTACACTGACTTACTATTACCCCAGCCATCTAGAATTTTGTCCCAAGTCCAGACTCTTAGTCCCCAGAGGCCCGAATCCTTGGTACTACTGACTCTTACAAAAAGAAATGGCTGGGAAGTCTACTTACCCTGAGACTATTTACTTCTAGACCTGCTTTACATATTAACATATACTCTGCATTGCTGAGAAGGCCTCTTGCAGGTAAAGGTTTCTTGTGCCGTCCAAAGGCCTCCCTTTCCTGTGGCTGCAGCAATGGTAGGAGGCTGGCCACCTCTTGAGACCTCATCTAGGGAGCACTGGATGATTTTGTTTGATTTAAGATTCCTAATCCTGTGCTCTGGGCCAGGCCTTGTACCAGGTGCAAGCAAAATGGACACAGGCCTTGTGCTAATGGAGCAAAAGGTCCAGCAGGGCCTGGATGGGAGAAGAAGTTGGGGTTTTGGGAAAACTGAGGCCTGAAGACTGAAGTCTGAGGCCTTGGTGATTCTGTCTATTTCTGATCCCTTACCCTAGGGAAGAGGAAGAGTGGGAAGAGGCTGGTCACTGAGGGCCTGGCAGTGGATCCTGGGCCATAACAACTAGAGGGGAGGGTCCAGGGCTTCCAGAGAAAGGTCCTATTTGGTAGCAGGTTAGATGGTCCTACACCAGAAGGTGCCACTCAGGTCCTCTCACCCTCCATCATGTGGCTGGAAGGAAGGGGTCTCTGGATTATACTTGTTCCATACTCATGACATGGAGTTGGCTCTGCCACTGGGCCAGGGCTGTCTGTCCTGTAGGCCACAGCCACCTGATTTTTAGTGACAATGGCAGTTACCCAGGAATCCAGGTGATGGGGCAATGTGGCAATTTTCCCTCGCAACCCCAGAATGCCAGGTTGGAAATAGCTGCTTTCGTGGGGGCTTCGGCCACATTTTTACAATTTACTTTCTGCCCCTTGGGGCTTCTAACTTCTGGGTGCCTCTCTCCTGCCCGCCTTCCCCCACCCTGCTCCCCAGGACCTCAGCATTCCACACACAGCATTCCACACCCACAGCATTCACATCCTGAACCTTCGCAATTCCCAACACTGGAAAATGGCAGCAGGATGCCATATATTTCCTGTGTCCAACAAGGCTTTCTCCTGCCTTGTTACTCTGAACCTGCATTCTTCAGAGGGACCTGCACTTATGAGTTGACTTCACAGCTCCCCCCACCAGTATGCACTGTCTTTCCGCATTTCTGGGCTCTCTCTAGATGGCAGCTGGACTCAGAAGTACAGATGTACAAAGTTGGGTGGTACAGTCACAGATAAACTCCTCCCTCACCTGCCTCAGTGGAGCGCGAAGCTGGGAAGGATTCCCGTGCGCGCAAGGACTTACGAGAGAGCTCCGACAGGTGCTGGTTTGCCCAAGGACTCTCCCATGCCAGGTGGCAGGTTGACAGTTCTACCAGCAGGTCCCGAGAGCACCTGCCCTTCAGGTCCTGAGACAATCCAGAAGATGTCAAAGTCAAAAAGGACGGCTGTGTCCAGCGACTGTCCTGGGCTAGGCTACCCCAGAACAATGGACATGGTGGGGCATCCATAGGTATGGGTGGGGGTCAAGAGCTGGCCTTATTGACAGCAGTAGTGGCATCCTCAGCCTCTCTTGGTCCTTCTTACCTCATGTGCATCCCACACATGGTGCCTAGGGGTTACCAACCCCACAGTGTATGGTCATTCTCTATTCTCAGGACCCAAGCTGGAGGGTCACTGTGCTATGAGGGGCCACCTGGACCATGGGCAGAGGTCAGCCCACAGCCTCTGTGGAAACAGCTTTCAGGAGAAACAGGAAGAAGAACTAGGGCCTAAAGAAAATCAGGAAGGGTACAGCTGCCATTTTCAGATTCATAAAGGAAAAAGTAGTGTTTCTGTGGGACCCAGAAGATGGGGAGGGAGGGGCATACTAAAAACCAAGGAGTCCTTTGGTCCCCGGGCTGGCTACCCTTTGAAGCGAATGGCCTAGCAAGTTAGTGAGCTCCCCTTCACCAGTAGAGAGGTGGGGGGATGGGATACCTGCCCCTTAGAGATGCTGGGAGTGGGGTGAGGGCTTGGATTCAGGCTATTTCTCCGAGATCTGAACTCTAAAGGAAGGGTGCTTGGAACAGCAAACAGACTAACAGGGAAAGTTTAAATTCTACCCACCACGTGCTCCCACCCATAGGCCATATTCAGTGCATATGTGCAAGGGAGGGCCTGGGTCCTCTAGTTCATCTGTCAGAGAAGTACGATCTGCCCCTACCTGAGCAAGGCACACCCTTGGTGAGCCCTGGTATCCTAAGAGATGTGGAGGTGCCTGCCTTCCTCAGCACCCTAGGGGTTCAGCCTATAGCTTCCTGGGTGGGTGGCCAAAGAGTCTGGCAGTGTCAAAAGGCCCCTACTCTGTTCCTTTGACATCAACTCAGTTTCATCCTCCAGGGCAGCAGGCAGGGCTTCTATCAAGGCTGTTGGAAGGAACCTGCGTGCCCAGTATAGCCCCGGCCTGGGGCCCACTTGGGAGGCGCAGACCCACTCCTGAGCTGCACGCCTGCCCCATGCTGTCTGTCCATGTCTGCTCTCCACTGCCCAGGCCCTTGGGGGCCTGTACCACGCTGCCAGCAGCACCCTCTTACCTCCCTACTCCCTGGAAACATGCCCATTTTGCTTCTTCATCCCGCCCTCGCTGTTATTCATTGTGGTGGTGGTGTCCTGGCTCTGGAGGTGGAGGGGCTAGAAGGGCCTGGGCCCCACTCTCAGCATCTGTGCTTGTCCAGAGCCCCTGGCCGCCTCCCTTCCGGCCCCACGTGGCCTGAGAGGTCCCTTCCTCCACCTTCCTCTGCACAGCCTCCCTGACTGGCAGTTTTGGGGGAGGATTTTGTTTGTTTCTCTGCAAAAAAAAAACAAAACAAAAAAAAAAAAACATTCAGCTTTGTAAAGGGGTGGCTTTGTTTTGGGGGTTTGTTATTTTCCTGGTTTTGTTTGGTTTTCATTTCTCCAGGCATCTCGTTGCTGTACCTCGTCACCTCACCTTTCTTTTCTCCTGCTCTCTCCTCCTCCACAGATGCCACACGCTGGCAGTTCTGACCAGCCCCATCCCTCCATACAACAAGGTTTGCACGTCCCACACCCCAGCAGCCAGTCAGGGCCTCCATTACATCACAGTGGGGCTCCTCCTCCTCCTTCCCAGCCTCCCCGGCAACCGCCACAGGCCGCTCCCAGCAACCATCCACACAGCGACCTGACCTTTAACCCCTCCTCAGCCTTAGAGGGTCAGGCCGGAGCGCAGGGAGCATCCGACATGCCGGAGCCTTCGCTGGATGTAAGTTGGGGTCTCCACTTGCCTTGGCCTGGGACTAGGCCTGGCGCCTGGGACCTGCCCGAAGAGCAGGGGTGGGCGTTGAGGGCTCAAGGCCCGGGTGGAGGAGGTGTAGCTGTGAGGGGGTGCGTGGGTGGTGGATGGGCCCAGCCAGCCTGCCTCCCCTGGCTCTAGAACCAGGGAACCCCACAATGGGGGAGCCTCACCAAGGGCCCGAACATTCCCTGCCCCACCCTGCCAGCCCCTGCCCCCTATCCCCTTGGCCAAAGCCCTACAGTCCAGCCCTGACCCGCCTTCTCCCCAGGCCCTCTTAGAGTCCCTCTGGGCCTGGGTCTGGAAGCAGCACAGGAAGCTCCCTGCCCTTCTCCCTGCTCCCCTCCTCCTATCCCTCTCCTCCCACATTGAGCTTGCCATCTCCGTGTCTGCCACACTCTCTGGCCCGAGGCAGGGGAGGGGCTGGAGTGACAGGGCCCCTCTGTCTCGCTGGTGTATGTCTGTCTCCAGTTTCTTGTCCGTGTGTTATCCATGCCCTGTGCTTCTGCTTGCTCCATCACTCACTCTGAGAGAGGCCCCTGATGGGGCGATAGTAAAATCAGCCTTGGGTCACATGGGGGTTACTGAGGCAGAAGTGGGTAGCTGAGAAGCAAGGGTCTCCACCCTTGAGACCCGGATGATCTGGAAGGTGGGAAGGGGTACTGTGAATGCGGGGGCTGGGCAGCTGGCCAGGGCTGGACAGGAAGGAATACAGAAATTGCCCCTCCCAATCCAACATCTAGGCTCTAGATTTTCAGGAAAGAGGCCTGCCCTCTCCTCAGTCACTCCTGTTTTCACGTCACAGCCCCACCGTCACCGTTGGCCCCAACAGTGTCAGTCTTTGTAGTGAATGGGTTTCACTCCGTTGTGCGGCCATCTTGAATGCTCACCCAACTCTCCTCCCCAAACCAGGCCAAGGGTGGGGTGCGTTTAGACTTATGAGGATCCCCCATGTGACAGGAAGACTCCAAGGACCTCACAGTAGAGGGCAGGAACAGACAGTCCGCAGCCTCTGCCCAGGGGCCACAGGAAAGGAAGGCGTTGTCAGCTAGCCATAGGCTCGCCAAGGAGCTGTGAGCTCTTGGGATCCCGAGGTCCAGGGTGGTAGAAACTGCAGGGACCACCCAACCTACATGCAAAGTAGTTTCTGCTGGGAGGCCCACTCGCCCTGTAGCTCCTCAGGGAAATGTGTTAGGGGCCTGAGGAACATTCTGATCATGAGGAAGCTCTTGACCCACCATGGGCCTTCCCAGCTGGTGGGCTTGAAATAAGCATGGGTGTACCCCAGACCAGCACAATGGCCTAGATGCATCTGGGGACAGCCAGCAACTGTTAGTTTCCCTGTTTGGGCCAGGACCCCGGGAGGCAGGTAAAGGGCAAGTGAACAGACGTGGGGATGCCACTGCATTCCTTAGCTAGCTCCTCAGCCAACACCTCATCTGGGCTTCTGTACTTTTTTTCCAGCTCCTTCCTGAACTCACAAATCCCGATGAGCTCCTCTCGTACCTGGACCCCCCCGACCTGCCGAGCAATAGTAACGATGATCTCCTGTCTCTCTTTGAGAACAACTGAAGCCCACCCTCTGTTGGGGCCATCCCTCCCCACTCTGCTCCTTCCCTATCTGTCCCCCACATACTTTCCTGCTGGGAGCCCATGTCCTCAGACTGCCCCTGCTGCAGCCTTCTCAGAGCAGAGGGGCGGGAGGGTGCACTCTGATGGCTGTGTGGGTCTGGAGCCCATGCCCAGAACAGGCCCCGAAGATGACCCTCGTGATGGGGAGCCAGCCGGTGAGAGGGCACACACTGACGATGACTTGCTGGTCCCTCTGTGTGTGCTGATTCCAAATGACCAGTGGCCCCCAGGTTCTTCCAGTTTCTAAACTGTAACCCTGCCTCCCTGCTTCTTGGCCCAGAGCCTCCTTCAAGTGACTGAGCCTGAGAGAAGGCCTCCCCGAGACCCAAGCAGCCCCGAACCTTGGAAAAGCAGTGACAGTTGGCTGCATTGAGAACAGCCCACCCACCACCGCCACCAACACACCACCCCATCACAGAAAAGCACAAACCTCTGGGAAAGAGAACTCTAGGGGCCAAGGTCATCATTTTGACCCTGACCTGTAAGCCAAGATACTGTATAAACACTCTCTCTCTCAAAGCAGAAAAAGAGGACAAGATTCTGTTTTTGAGAGAGGGTGAACCATTCCTGCTTGGGGACTGGTGGGAAAAGGGATCAGGGCCTCCTCAGAGCAAAGACAACACAGCAGGTGGCTCCATGACCTTTGGACTCCAGCCTGGGCCCAGCCTTGGGGGCAGAGAGAGCGTGTACCCAGCCGTAATTATTGTGCCCTTAGTTGAGGGGCAGGGGAATGCCTCCAGGTGGAGTCAGATAGGAACAGCAACTTAAAACTGCTCCAAGCCACTCCCTGTTTTTAAACAATAATGTAAAGCTACAAAGTCATCTGGAGAAAAGGAACATTGGACTTGGACAGCAAGCAAACCATTTCTCTACATGCGTTCTGTTTCCTCCCTCCTGCTTCTCGCCCAGACTGTTACATGGGACACTCACTTCCCTCTGTACTGGTTCCCCTTTGTCCTCCCAGATGGCAGGGTGGGATGGTGGAAAGGCAGGGGAGACATGGGCTAAGCCCGCACTCGGGCGCACGTGCGGGCTTAGCAGCAGGAACCCCAGCATTGGTATCTCTCCAGCTCGTCTGTCCGCCTGTCCCCGTGCTCAAGGCTGCCCATGTTAGTTGGGATGTATCCACGAGCATCGAGGGGCGTTTCTGTGGCTGCCCCACTTCACTACCAGCCTCTCATTCCCTCTGTGCCCCTCTGCCCTCAAAAGCTTACCCCATACTCCTCACTTAAAGAGAAGCAGCCTCTGGTTTTCCCTCACCGCTTTGCCCCACCCAACTTACTGCTCTCCAAGTCTCCCAGGTATCTTGTACGTCCGTTTCGTTTCAGGCTCCTCTGTGCTTCCCTAAGCCACGTGGCCTGGGATGCTGCTGGGCTGTCGGGTCACTTGGGTCACATCTGTAAATTTGTTGCTCCCTCCCTTCTGCTTCCTGGGGCCCTTTCCTGCTCTCCTGTCCACCATGCGTGTGCTCAGTCTCCGTCTCCCTCTCCGTGGCGGGTGGTCCCCAGCACTCCTCTGGACTTGATCGGATGGGCAGCTCCAGCTGTCGATTTCCAGTCACTTTACCAGACGCCAGCACAAGGTTTTCTGTAGGAAAGCTGCCATCGTCTGCCCCCTTGCCTTTTTTCCTTTGTCCCGCCGTCGAGGTTTTTTCAAACAGTGTGGTGTTCAGTATGCAAATCAATTATTTTATGAATTGCTTTTGTAAATATCTTTGTGAATATTTTAGTATTGTCTTTGATAATATTCAACATTTTCATGACCTGGTTATAGCCTTTGCTGGTGTTTTTAAAATACCTTGACTCAATGACAAAGACCGAGTCCTTTTTTTAAAAAAAAAAACAACAACAAACAAAAACAAAAAAGCAACCAGGGCTATTTGTACAGATGAAGGGACGAAGAGCATGGGTGGCTAAACCATGAGTTAGACAACCAGGCCCCCCGCTGTTTAGAGCCATCCCTAGTTGTCTGGTGGGGACAGGGTGGCTCCAGGTAGCATATGGCCATCCTTGCCCAGTGGCTGATAGCCCTGGCGGGTAGCCACACTGTGTTGGGCCATGTCGGAGTGTTCCGCCCCAGACAGACTTACAGATGCCTTCCTTAGAAGTTCCTGCTTCCTGCCATGCTACTTTTTCCCAGAAAGGCCTGGGGTTCATTCTCGTTTTTATCGGGCTGTCCCCACTCTGTTCACCGACCTGTCCACCGCTTCCTAGTGTAGAGGGTGGATATGCTCCCCGCAGCCCTGGCCCCAGGCACCTCCCTTAGCCATCTCTGTGGAAGCCGTGGCTCGGCACCCGAGGCAGGTTTCCCGGGTCCCCTATTAAGCGAGCCTCCACCAGCAAGTTCGGCAAAGAACTTTCCTGAACCATGGTGCCTGAAGCCTGTGCTCAGGGGATGTCCTTTCGGAGTGATTTTGGAGCCGGGCCAGGGAGCGAGGGGAGGCACAAAGGCATTGGGGGCTGGGAAAGCCCCAGCGGGTGACAGACTCAGATGACGACAGCCTCCCCAAGCAGGGGCGCTTCTGAACTCGGGAGATGCTTCCCCGATCCTTTTGGACAACTACTTGGAGCCATAAGTAACCTCAGCAAAAAAGAGGCCTCAGCAAGCCACTTCTCCATGACAGGCATCCAACCCAGGCCATAGGCACGTTTTTGCTGCCACTCCACAAGATGGACGGGGCGCCGGCTGCCAGGCGGGAAGGCCCAAGTACAGGCAATCACCCCATCTTCTTGGTTTGAAGCTTTACCCATGTGTCATGTTCCCTGTAGCCATTTTATTTTTTAAGAGACTTCTAATACTGTCTCCCTAATGGAAACCCTAACCACCCCTCTTCCCCCAGAGAGCTACACGTCTGCTCCCTCAGCCTGACCCATCCAGATAGGGCGATGTCAGCAGCAGCGACTCAAAGGACGTGTGTACATATGTAAATGAGAAATAGAGACATGTTAACAGATGCATTCATTTCCCTTGGAATGTGTATTGTTTTTATTTTACAAAACAACAAAGGCTTGGAACGCCATCTTCACGTGAAAAAACTAGATCCTGTTTGTTAGCGTTTGTGAGGTCTCCGCATCTGTCTCACTCATGTAATATACTTGGACCCTGTGTGGAAAAGGAGTTTTCGTTCTGTTTTGTTTTTATTTTGCCTACATGTACTATTTAGCTTCAGTGTACTAGTCCTGCCACCTGTGTATTTTAGGGTGCTATGGAAATGATGAAAAGAAATGGGGATTTCAGAAGAAAATTGTAACCAGATTCATACTTTGTATAATTTTTGATATCATGATCGCAGGTGATCCACACGTACACACATGAACATACCCACAGTGCAGCCCGAAGTGACCCACAGGAATCGTCATCGTCTTTGTACATCTATGTACAATGCAACCATTTCATACTTTAAACTGGTCAGAAAAGTAATTGTGATTTCTAGTCTTGCAAAGCTGTATGTAGTTAGATGATGTGACAACCTCTAATATTTATCTAATAAATATGTATTCAGATGAAACCTGTATATTAGGTGTTCATGTGGTTATTTTGTATTTAAAGATCAAATTATTTGACTATTGCTAGACATTTCTATACTCTGTTGTAACACCGAGGTATCTCATTTGCCCATGTTAATTTTTTTCTAAATAAATTGACAAAAACGAAGGTTTGGCGAATTAGCTATTTTGTGAATGTTAAGGAGTGGTTTCGGTGTTTTTGTTTTTGCTTTAAACAACCACCCCTGCCTGACCACCCTGAAAAAAAAAAAAAAGAGCAGAGAGAAGGGGAGAAAGAAAAAGAAAGGAGAAAGAGGAAGGAAAGAAAAAGGAAGGAACAGGAAGAAGAAAGGGAAGGAGGAAACAAGGAAGGAAGGAAGGTGGTTCGGGTGTAGATTCGGAAGAGCCCCTGCCGTAGGTGTCCCCGGAAGAGGCTCTGGAACCTAGGGTGGGAGTGTTCATAGCCCAGTGTTCATAGTCCCACCTCTGGTGGGACCCTGGTCTCTAGCCCCTGGGGGTGAGATAGGCAGGGAGAAGGCCCTGGTGGGGTGCTGGCCCATCTTGTAGCAACCAACCTGGTGGATTTTCTCCATTTAAGGAACAGGAACCTATTTCTCCTGTCAAGTCCAGAGGGCGCTGTCCAAAACATTCAGAAATGAAGAACTAGAAGCACAGGCATCACAGAGCCTGGAGTGTTGACTCAGCCACTCTCCCTGCTGACTGTGTTCTCTGGGTACCCTACTCCTCAGCATCCCTGCCCCCATCTCCTCTAAGGGGACCTTGGATTTCCTTATTTCTGTGACTGCACTTTAACGTGGGGTTCTGCTTCAGTCCCTACCTAGGTCACCGTTCTTACTGTCCTTACAGCCTCAGCATCTGACACAACTGACTGTTCTTCCTGTGTCTCACTGAAGTTTGGGGAAGTGAATCTCAGAGTCCAGCAGCCAATCAACGTCCCTCTTCCACTGAGCTGGGCAATGGGGAAAAATGGCTGCTGTGGCTTTCCCTCCACAGGGACCGGGTGAGGAGAGGTGCAAAGGATGGGGGGTCTGGCAGGCACCTCAAAATATATCTCCTGGAGCATGTGTGGGAATGTGTCTGGAGGGTGTGAGACCTAAGTGTGATGGTGTGTGTGTGTGTGTGAGTGTGTGTGCGCGTGCGCAGGAGCAAGCCAGTATGAGGGGTTCATGGTCACATCAGTGACAGAACTACCTGTGACAACTGAGTGCCTGGATTTCTCCACCTCTGGGGCTTCTCCAAGATGGCTAGTTTCTCTTTTTGGTGAGAGGTGGAAGGTGAGGAGAGAAGTGGAATCCTGGTCGCTAAACTGCAGGCACTGCCTTCTGGCAGCATCACTAGGGTAGAAAGCATGATGCTGTCTCTGAGTGTCTTCGAGAACAGACACTTCAGAGAGGAGGAGTGGGGGGCATCAGGGAGAGCTTTGAAAAAAGGACTACCCCCGCACCCCATTGCCTTAGAGCAGTGCTTCTCTGCCATCTGTCCTTGAGCGACCCGTGAAATCAGTTTGGTGGATTGTGATCAACACTTTTAAATGAAATAAATGCGGATAAGAAATATCAAGAGCACTCTACAAAATGAGGGTGAGGACCCGTCGTGAAACTTGTTGCAGTTGTGTGTATCTGCTGAATCATGATGTAAAATTAATTCTCACTTGTGGGCTGTGGTTAAAAAAAGTTTGAATGCCATTGCCTGAAAGGCAGGAAGTGGGCAGGGGTTGGGGAAGGAGAGGCAGGGCAGTATGCTCCCTTAACTTCACAATAAACAAATCTTCCTGGCATTCTACTTTAGAGCTTGAAGCAGCTAAATGCAGTTCTGTGACTTCCTTGCAAGGCTGCACTGAGACCCTGCTGTCTGCCCCACTAATGCTTCCTGAGATCGGATACTTTCTTCTGTGGGCCTGGAATGAGAAAAACCCTGTCCAGGGCAGCTTGGAGTTCAGTACCCCTCACTGCTTCCCTTCCCCCAACCTGGGGCCACTCATCACATCCTCCAGCTGACGGGTCATCTTGGGTTTTTGTTCTCCCTAATCCACCCTGCAAAGCTTCTACCCTGAATCCAATGACTGCCCTCCACATAAGGCCATGGGGTATTGGGGAAAGTCATTTGGCCCCACAGGAGGGTGCTAGGACAATTAGGGGCTCCTCAGGGCATGGTCTCCCTGCCCACTCATTCATTTCCCTTGTCCTCTGCTCCAGCCTCCCGCTCAATCATGCCCACCTCACTCTAAGCAGGGTACCCAACATTGCAAAACACTACTAACTCCCCCACCTCCCACAAACCTACCTCCCTTGGCCTTATCTTCTCCGCCCAGGCCCACAGGATGTGGTATCCCTTCCACAGTCAAAGCTAGCCCTCCAGCCTCTGACATCACCTCCTCTCCTGCAAGGGACTTCACTCTATCAGCAGCCCCTTTCCTGTACCCAGCTCTGGAGCTTTGGGCCCTGACATTGAGACATCTAACAGCCTGCACCCCTTTTCTGTCCAGTCTCCCTACTACTTCTCAGGCAGACTTCTCCATGAGGAAACTGTCACCCATCATCCTTGATGCCCAGTGGCCTATGTCTCTGAAGTCCTCTGAGACTTCTCTTACAAGCTCACCTATGACCTCTGGTTACTAATGTTCTTGCTGCTTTTAGAGACTGAACCGCACATCTGCATTTGACTAATGCCATTTCTTTCTTGAAATTCTCTTCTCTTAAGTTCCATGACAATCCCTCCTTTGGGTCTTCGGTTCTCCTTGAGTCCCTCTGACTGTGCCTTCTTGGTCACTTTCACGGGTTCCTATAGAAACTAGGTACTGTGATGCTCCTTTGATCTTTACTGGCTGGCACACATCCACCCACAGCTATGGGTATTGGCTGCCAGCAGCTCACAACTTCTCCTCACCAGAGAATTGCCCTTAGCGGACAGGCATGTGCATGCATGCACCCCTGTCAGGAGGCCCACAGCCTAAATGTCGTCAAAGAACAGCTCTTCGCTGGACGGCGGTCAGTATTCCACAGTCTTCTCTGCTGGGGCTGAGGACACGTGCTCCCTTGACTCTTTCGCCTTCCCTGTTCTGTCTCACTGTCTCCCTAATCTCAGGTTTCCTGAGAGCACTGTCTAATAAATCACAAGATTCTGAAGACCTGCCTCAGACTGTACTCCTGGGAACCAGATGAATACAGAGGGTACCAGGCATGGGCCTGGGTGGCAGCCTCTTAAAATAATATGCCGGAGGCAGATCACTGACCAGGTTGGAAGAGTCGTGGGCATGGGGTAGCCATGCACCTGCTATGACTTTCCCCTGCAGAAACCTGGGATGACACACAGGTGACAGGACTGTACCAGCTGGTACAGAGTCTCCAGCATTTGAGAGGTAGAATAACAAACTATTAAGAATATGGAATTGAGTGGCTATTGCTCAGTGTCACTGATTTATTAAAGTAAGAAAATTACAGTCTCATATTTCAGTCAGTGATTTAAAACAGAGTGTGAGAGTTCATGAAAACCTCTTGGCGGGAACGATTGAAACACACTAACTCCTACAGCCAGAGGGGAGAGTGAAGACCACCGAGGACTTCATCGTAGGAGTGGCAGAACCTCAGAAAAGGCTGAATGCTCTGCAGGTCTCCTAAACCAAAATCAGTCCCCTGCTAGGGAAGGAGTGAGCCCCCAAGACCTGGGATGAGATCAGCTGCACCAATACCACTTCATTGGCAAATATCTATTGTCCATGGCAAACATCTTTACAACCAGCTGACAGAGGGAGAATTCTCAAGCTTGGTTCACAGCTGAGGCAACTTGGTTATGTGAGTGCAAGCCACAAGTGGACTGAGCCTGCACTACAGCTCCTCTCCAGGGTAGCCCTGAAAGACCGTGTGAGAAGGACTCCTTCCAGTGAGCAGAGATGGAGGCAGTGACCTCGTCATCTACTTGGCGTGGAGACAGAAGTGACCTGAGAAAAGGATATACATGCACTCAGGGGCAGTGGCAAATGGCTTAGTTGATCAGAGGCCTGGAAAGAGCAGGACTAGATCAGGGACAGGAGGACTGGGAAGAAGATATGTGGATAGATTGCCCCCCGTTCTGGGATGCAACACTAGACTTCTGGAGGTGCATGCCCATCTTTACCTGCCTACCCTGGAAACTGCCACCTGTCTGCTAAAGAGCAGCCATGTTCCGCCCCCACAACCAAACTCCTCCCAGCCAGCTAGACCAGGAATGGACACGTGACCCAAAGGATTAGGTAGAGCCAGTGACTAATCATATTATCTCCCTCACTTAAGAATTTGGTCTGAGACACAAAGACTGCAGGATGGACACCTGTGGCCCCAGCTAGGCCAGAAGCCTGGCCTCCTATCTGACCTCTTCCTGCTCCTAAAGGCTGTTGTTCAGCTCCATCTTTGCCTGGGACTCATTTCCTCCCTCCAGACTACATGTCTACTTACTCTTAATGAATTTTCTAATATCGAAAGTCAAGTCTTCTGACCCCTGTTACTAGACCCAAAGGAGATGTCTCACTTTTAATCAGAAAGATGCCTGTTACAACTGGAATACATATCAAGATATGGCCCCAGCTGCAGTGAGCTTGAGAAATTCTGAGGTCCCACCAGTGACCCTCTCTCCCTATTACTACTGCTCACTGTCCAGGACCCGGTGTCATTCCTAAGAGGCAATAACGACTGCCCCAGCCAGAGTACTGCTGGTGAAGAAACACCTAGACTCACAGCCCATGCCCAGCAGCCCCCCAGGCTCTGTCTTTAGGGTGATTTTATAGTCGTATACTTGATGTGGCTCCTGGTTCCTGGAGTACCAGCCCTCCTTATTCCACAGTACTAGTTTTTTATTTGTTTTGTTTATTTGGTTGTTTGTTTGGGGTTTTTTTGAGATCACTTTGCTTCTCTTTCTGCCCTTCTCTGATATGTAATCTGGGCTATGCTGCTGTAAGAGATAAACACTGAATTATCAGTAGCTTAATACAATGCCTATGTTCAGCTTAATGTGCATGTTCTCGGTTCGGCACACTATGTGGTCACTTATGAACTCAGGTTCTTCTCACCTTATGCTCTGCCCTCCTCTAGGTCCTAGAGTTCTCTACATTTGGCTGGCAGATGGGGAAAAGCAAAGGGGGCCCTTAGGGAGTGAGTTTGCGGGCCAGGCCCACATTCTATTGACTGGAGCTCAATCACATGGCTACACTAAGTGCAAAGGTAGCAGAGAAGAAGTTCAGACAGAAGGGAAATGAGTATAACTCATTAGGCCTGAAGAGAGACTCCTAGGGAAAGAGTCTGATTGGTCTAGCTGGGTACTGGGCCCACTTCCCGGACTAGTCATTGTGGACCGGAAAGCACGGTTGTGTCAGTTCGCATGGATTTGATAAATACCTTGCCAGTTACCTTTTGCTGCATGACAAACAGCTATTTGTTAATAGTGGCTTAAAACAACTATTTTTGCCTGTGAGTCTGTTGGTTGAGTGAGCAGTTCTGTCGATCTGGATCAGTCTCATCCAATCTCATTTGGCTCACTCGTGTGTCGCTGTCAGCGGGCAGGTTGGTTTAGGATGGCCTTACGCACATGTTTGGTAGTTGGCTTGCAGTCAACTGGGGAGATGGGATAACTGGGCCATATGTGTCTTATCATCCATCATGCTAGCCTGGGCTTCAAATGGTGATGGCAGATTTTGAGGGATGAAAAGGAGGTGCACAAGGCTTCTTAAAGCTCAGAACTAACATTTCATTGGTCAAAACAAGTCATCGGACCAGCCCAGATTCAAGGCATGGAGAAGCCCACTTCACTTCTTGATGAGGAGAGATTCAATGTCATATCGCAAAGAGGTAGAAGTAAAGGGAGGAAACTGCAGAGTAGACAATTGCCCTACCATAGCCCGTTTCTGCTACCTGGTTCGTGGAAGCTGACACAACCCTACTTTCCAGTTTACTATTACTGGTTTAGGGGTGAGTCCAGAACCCACCTGGACTGATCAGAAGCTTTCCCTGGGATTTTCACTCTGGTGCTAGGATGGAGAAACTCTTTTCCTCTGGTTATGAAGCTATGAGGATGTGAGCCTGGAAGCAAGTGGCTGTCACGTCTCAGACCACACGGAGGAGGCTTGCAGTTAGAGGCCATGAAACTGCCACACAAAGAGTAGCAGAGAAGAGTGACAGAAAGAAAAAGGTAGGTAGCACAGAGACCCTCATTCTAGTATCTCCCATTCACACCTGTCTTCCTCAGTTATATAAGCCAGTAATTCCTCTTTTCTCTAAGCTAATTTGAACTGGATCTCTGCAGGCACTGCTTTAGCCACTAGAGAAACAATCTGAAAAATGCAGCTCTTACTTTTTGTTGGCCTAAGCCAACAATTGCTGCACTGATGGGAACAGGGTACATTCATGATAGGGCCATGAGAGAGATATGCACTTGGGCAGGGATGGTGCCAGCCATCCCTTCTCCTAGCTGTGCCATCCTCCCTCAAGAAGAAGGTGAGTTTTCTGAAGCCCATAGGAGAAGGGACTTGGGGACTTGGAGGCTCTAGGGTCCAACTGGGGAGTCTCAAGGCCTGGGATCATAGCAACCACTTCAGGACTGAGGATCGTGGGGTCTAGCATCCTGGGCTTTTTCAAGTTCTTACACACAGAGTTCATGCTCAGAAATTTCATGGCTTCACAAAGTAAGTCTACCAGTGTATATGTCAGCCAGGGAGCATTGGGTGCCAGCAACAGAAACCAACTCTGATTACTATAAGGGAAGGAAAAAGGAATTTGTTGGTAGGATGTGGATGAGTTGAGAGGATGAGGGGAAAAGAATGGAAATGAGCTTATAATACACAGGAGTACTGTTCCAGACGGGCTTGGGAGCAAAACTTAGTAACTTTAACAGGCACAACTGTAGGGAAAAAAATGAATGAATTCCAACTGTTTTTCCTGTCCCGATTCATATCTTGCAAGAGAGCATCTGATTGGTCAAGCTGAGGTTACAGGCAATATTGTCCTTGACCCTACCTCATCCCACAGACCTCTGAGGAAGAATGTGGTGGAAAGTGCCTCGGGGACTCCTTTGGTTTACACAAGGGGCCTACAACCAACAAGTCCAGGGCCAAATCCAATCAGGCTCCTGTTTTTAGACACTATACGCTAAGAATGGTTTTACATTTTTAAGTGATTACATTGTAAATGATTTTGTAAGTGCTTACATCATAGCCTTTATTTTGCCTCTTGGCCCACAAAATCAAAAGTATCTGGCCTTTAAAGAAAAAGTTTACAGATTCCTGGATGACACAGTAGGGCTCAGAAACTGGATTCATTGATCCACAAAGACAGACATAAAGGGGAAAGATTTCTTCCAAAGGAATTCTCGAGAGTGATGTTAAGAAGGGGGAGAATTGTGGAAGGCAAGACATAACAAAAGTCTAAGGTGTGTGTGTGTGTGTGTGTGTGTTGTGTGTGTGTGTGTGTTGTCTGTCTGTCTGTCTGTCTACCTGTCAGTCTATCTGTCTATTGGTCTGTCTTCACACTGAGACGTCTCTCCGCCAATTCTGTAGTCTAGGAAGAAATCCAGGAATTAAAGAGAAATGATTTGGACAGGATACTCTTCACTGTCATTGTTAACAGAAGAGGCGTGTTGCAATGTAATTTAGAGCAGAGAGGAGTGGGAACTCTCTAAATATCAAGTAACATCAAGGTCACTGTCAGGAAAGGTCAAGTTCATGTAAGGTGCACAAAAATGGATGTTCCTTGTGGATCTGGGAATCGCGCCACTATGTATGAAGTCCAGCTATCTGAAGCTGCCACACGGGACACCGCATGCAAAATGAGAGATGCCTTGGAGCCCCAGCTACAGCCCCACCTGTTTGAGTCTTTTCAGCTTAAGTACCAGACATGGAGTGAGAAAACCTTCAGATGACCCCAGCCCAGCCACCATCTGGCCCAGGCCAGGAGACCCTGAGAGAGAAGTGTATAGCTGGATCCAGTCAACCCCAAGATCCATGAGCAGATCAGTGATTTTTATTGATTGAAACTGCTGTTCTGGGCTGTTTTATCATGCAGCCACAGGATACCAGGCCATCAGAATAAAAAGAATTCATCTTTGCCATGCAGGATGTGCTGCATTTGTTGTTACTTTAGAAGAGCGCAAGCTTGGGAAATGCAGGGATGGGGGCAAACTCTCACCATCCTCCCCACACATCACCCCAAAGCGAGTCCAGACAGGACCGCTGGGCTCCACAGTAGTGCAAGAACTCATGAAGGGCCCAGGTTTCACTGTGGCTTCAGAGAAAGATGGGATGTCCCAGGAGAAGGGGATGGAGAGAAAGAGAATGGTGGGCAGAGAGGAAGAAAGTAGCAGAAAGTGCCTGTGGACAGCTTTTCGGAGGCCTGAAAGGGTCTCTCCTCCGTCTGTGAGAACAGCACTCTGGTGCTAGGATGGGCCCAGTGCCTGATTCCTCGTCCTACCCCCAAGGTCTCTGAGACTTCGAAACATTCACCCAATTCCCTTTAGCACCTTCTCAGGGCCCCACACATAAGGGAAAAGCTGGTGAGGGGCTGTAGCTGCATGCTGAGAGAGGTATCTTCTGGGTCCAGAGGGGTGGCAACTTTTGCCTCACTGTGGCCTCTGAGCTGAGCAGGGCCTCCACCTGCCTCCCATGTGGCAGAAACAGGAGTACGTCCTGTGATCCTCCTTTCTCCAGGCAAAGGAGGGGATTGGAAGGAGACACTCTGTCCCAGGGTTCAATCTGGAGGGCCCAAGGTTTGGTGCCCACTGGAGGAGGGAAGAGCTCCAGAAACAACTGAGTCCATTGGCATAATGGGAGCTTCCTGCCCTCCTGCCACAACAGGAGAAATGGGGATAGTTACAAGACGATAGACATATGATCCCACCAGTCCTCAGGGGCCTGACCCCAGGCAACCAAAGAGAAATGGGCTGGAGAGACCCAAGGTTGCAGGTTACAGGGAGGTCTCGGATACACCACACTGTTTCCCAAAGACCCAACCCCACCACTGCTGCTGCCAGAACAGACCAAAAGAAACATGTACATAGGAGCTAAGTGTCTGCAAGGCCTTGGAGATGTCACTGTGAACAGTGCTTTGAACCACTGTTACCACCTGAGCATTAATCACACCATTGAGGAGGCTACAGCAAGTCCCTCCCTGTGGCTTCCCTTACAAACTGCATACCTCCTGGGAGAGGAATCTCAGAGGATGACTCCATGCTCAGGTGTCTGTGGCTCACCTGAACCAGTCTGAGAGCAAGGAAAGAGGCTCAGGAGACACTGTGGCTCCTTGACAATCCTGCCACGTGCTGCCCCAGCCTGAGTAAAGGAAATGCCCACAGGTAATGATACAGAGCACTAGTCCCTGGTCCATGGTCCTGGCTAGGCCTGGAATCACTTCCTGGTTTGCGGACACTGATCCTTAGCCTTCAGAGCTGGCCAGGCCACAAAGGACCTGCTGAGGACAGAGAGAGACCAGCTTCCTGTCGAAGCTCTACAGACAGCTGTGTGACCTCATGCAATCCAGCTATTCTCTCGACGTTCAGTTGCCCCATCTGAGTGGGCATCCTTCCTTCTTAGCTCATCTTCACAACTCCTCACTTACTGAACAGGGAAATGAACAGGGAGATGAGATCAGGGCTATGCGAGGGATGTGCACATGAAGGAGTCATTGTACTTGATCTAAAACCCAGAAGAGCTAGTTCTGGGTCCCCACCCTATGGAGCACCCAGCATTGGAGGGGAGGCACACCACCTTTGACTTGTGAAAGTCCAAAGGGATTAGTGTTGAAACAGACCATAGAGGAGCCCAGCAGGGCAAGGCTGGAGACACAGGTTTCACATTTGCTGAGTGCTCAATCAGCATTTGTTCATGCAGGCAGTCACATACACTCTATTTTTTGTGCTCTGGTTTTTTGCTGCTGTACTGCCAGTGCCTAGAACAGAACCTGACACACAGCAGATACCTAATAACGACTTGTCATTTGCATGAATAAATATATGAACAGAGGAGGGGTTAGAAAAGGCTGTCAGGTGAGCTGGACCACAAAGAATGAGTCAAAATGAGGTGAAACAATTGGGAAGATAAAACAGTATTTGCACACACTCAGAGGTGTGCCAGTGTACAGTGCATCTGGAAAGGGCTGAGTTTCCACTGTTCCTGTAGTGAAGAGTGATGGTGTGGGTGAATCTCAGTCTGAGAACTTGGATCTTTACCTTGAAGACAGAAGAGAGCTATAGGGGCTCACTGGCTAATTAAATGGGGTAGAGTTTTTAGAACAGCTTTATGTAGATACAACTCACAGACTACATAATTCACCCATCTAAAGTGTACGATTCAATGGCTTTTAGTATATTCACAGAGTTGTGAATCACCACAATCCATTTTTAGAACATTTTCAAGTACCCCAAAAAGAAATCCCATCCCCATTAGCTGTCATTCCTTAACCTTCCCATCCCCTTAGCCCTAGGTAGGCACTAATATACTTTCTGTCTTTACAGATTTGCTTATTCTGGACATTTTACATAAATGGAATTATACAATATGTAGTCATTTGTGACTGACTACTTTTTTTCCTTTTGTTTCCTTTTGTTTGTTTGTTTGTTGTTTTAATGTTTCAAAATTTATTTTTTAATTACAGTTGAGATACAGTATTATGTTAGTTTCAGATGTACAACAGTGTTTAGACATTTATAAATCTGATGAAGTGATCAGTCTAATAAGACTGGTACCCATCTGTGACTAGCTTATTTCACTTAGCATGTTTCTAAGGTTCATCTGTGTTATAACATGTCTTGGCATGTACTTCTTTTTATTGCTGAATAATATCCCATTGTATGGATTTATTGCATTTTGTTTGTAGACATCAATTATTTAGATGTAATTTTTAAAAAGATCCTTTGATGGCCAAAATAAACAAAACTGACAGCATTGAATGTCTGCATGGATGTGGAGCAACCGAAACTCTCATATATTCCTGGTGGGAGTTTGTAATGCTATGACCACTTGGAAAGTTTGGAAATTTCTTATAAAGATAAACACATATCTACTACATATCCTAGCAATTCAACTTGTAGATATTTTCTCAAGAGAAATAAAAGTATCTGTCCACACAAACATTTGTAGCACTTTTTTTATAATAGTAAAAACTGGAAACCTGTCCATCAACAGGAGAATAAACAAATTGAATTAAGTTCATAAAAAGGAATTTTATCCAATAACTCACAAGAGATGGATGAGGTTGAAAAACATTATGTAAATGAAAGAAGCCAGACATAAATAAAGTGTAATTACTTGAAATTCTATTTTATCTGATTCAAGAACTTACAAAACTCATCTGTGGGGATAGAAGACATAATAGAGGTTATTTTTGTGTAGGGTAGGTAATTGAAAGGGGATGATGAGAATGTTCTTGATTGCAGTGTTGGTTGAACAGGAATGTACATTTGTCAAAACTCTTCAAACTCTACTCTTAAGATCTGTATATTTCATTGAGTGTAAATTATACTTGAAGGAGTGGCGCCTCCTGGAAGTGTTGAGGAAATTGGACTGAGAGACTCAGGCTAGAGCACATGGAGGGAACTCTTGCAGTCTCTAAGGCAAGGGGCTGTGGCCTGGACCTGGGGCAGGGGCTGAAGAATAGGGGGAGGGAGGGTGGGTGAGAGGGATGCTAAGGAGGTGGAGAAGACAGGATAGAAAGGGCATTCCTGCCTGGCAAGAGTGGGGATTGTGGGGAGGAGGAGGTGAACATGACTCATGGGTTTCTTTCTCTACACCTGTCATGGCTTAGCTCTCAGTCTGTTCCTGCTTTATCCCATGAGCTTCCTCCCTAGAATCTTCCTATGTTCAGTGCTTCCTGTGCTCTACTTCTGGTTGTACGGAGTGCCCTGACCTGACTAGAGGCCTTACCAGATCTTACCTGTGTCAGCATCTTGTGATGCTTCCTGACTCATGGGAAAAGCACAGATGACTTCAGCTCTGTAAGGTCAGCAGAGTTGAGCCCTTGGGCTTTCCAAATGTGCTTGCTGTGCTGTGAGGATGAAGGCATGGGCTTACCATCCACCTCAGCTCAAGGGTAGTTTGGGGTTCCTAGGGAACCATCAGGAGCTCCAGTAAGAACCACCCGGGAGGTTTAGCTCAACCTCCCCATGTAACAGAGGAGCAGACCAAGGCCTGATAGGCAGGATAGTAGTTCAAAGCCCTCCATTCTCCCACTTCCTTTCATGCACCTCTGATTTTAGTTGAGTGGGCAGCTGCCGGTACAGACCCTTTCCTCCTGGATACCCATGGGCAGGAAACTCACACAAGGTGGAGTTACCCTGCCTTTCAGAATACAGCTTGATAGAGTGAGGAGGCACAGAAGCCCACTCACTCTGTGTGCCTCAGCAGGCGAGGTGTGTGGTGGCCTGGGGCAGAGCTGGTGGGAAAGTCCCAGGTGAGTGTCACCCCACTGACATCCACCTTGACCTGTGGACTTCCCTTAGGAGCATCATCTAATCCAGCCCCTTGCCTCAGCAAGGACTCAATCTCTTCTCAGACAATTCCTCTAAGATGTTTTATCCTGAGTCCCAAGAACTGTGCCTCTTTGAGGGTGTCAAGGAGGGAAAATATTCCTCTACCTTTCAAGGTTCTTCTGGCTGGTCTAGTAATCAAATTGACATGGGACAGATTATCAGGACAAAAACAAATTCAAGTTTAATAATACGTATACCTCCTGGAGAGATCCAGGAAAACTGAGTAACTTGCCAAAATGGCAGAAGCCATCACTATAGGTACCACCTTCATGTAAAGACAAAAGATGTTGCTGGGGGTGGGGGGTGGGAAATGGGGGTGGGAGAGCAGTTACAGTAGGTTACCAGGAAAAGCACAGCCAACAGAAGTAAGAATGTTATGCAGATTTAAGTCCTTGCGTTCCAGCAGACAGGAGACCCTAGTACAGTGAGTGAAACACCCTTGCATATGACACTGTCCCTTATAAGTGTAAGCGTCCTTTACAAAGGGTAACTCTATTTGGTTTTCAGAGCTTCCCTCATGTATGCTGTTTTGAAAATTAACAAGTCTAAAATAATTAGTATCCCCAAAGGGAATATTTTAGGTGGCAAACTCTGCTCCCCCTCAAGGGTCATAGTAGTGCTTCCTTTGGGCTCCTCCCTTTACCCCACTTCCATGATGGGGCATTGAATTCTTCCAGCTTAAAATAAACTTGGATGTATTTTTTAAAATGTGTTGTTGAGGTATACCATAAAAATATAATGACTGCACATGTCATCAATGCAATCTACTGAATTTTACACACATACCAACCACCCAGATCAAGATATAGAGCATTTCCAGAACTCTAGAAGGCTACTTGTACCCCTTTCCTCACCCCACCCACTCCACCCCTGCCAGAAGTAATCACTATTCTGACTGCTCTCATTATAGATTAATGTTATCTACACTTGCACTTCTATAGATGGAACCATACAATATACACTGTGGTTTTTTCTTTTTTCTTTTTTTTCTTTTTCTTTCTTTCTTTTTCTTTCTTTCTTTCTTTCTTTCTTTCTTTCTTTCTTTCTTTCTTTCTTTCTTTCTTTCTTTCTTTCTTCCTTCCTTCCTTCCTTCCTTCCTTCCTTCTTTTCTTTCTTTCTTTCTTTCTTTCTTTCTTTCTTTCTTTCTTTCTTTCTTTCTTTCTTTCTTTCTTTCTTTCTTCCTTTCTTTCTTGCTCAATATAACATCATTATATTACCCATTTACATCAACAATTTGCCCTTTTCTATGGCTGAGTGGTATTCCATTGTATGGATATATCACAGAGAATGTATCTGTTTTACTGTTAATGGACATAGGATTGTTTCCAGTTTGGGCTCTTATGGACATTCATATAAAGTATTTATGTAGATGTACATATTCATTTCTTTTGAATATATGTGTAAGGAGTAGAATTTCTGAGTCATAGGTAAGCATATTTTTAGCTTTACAAAATAAGTGCTAAACAGTTTTCTAAAATGATTGTACCAATTTCTACTCCTACTCACAACATATGAAAGTTCCAGCTATGTCACATCCTCGCCAACTCTTTTTTATTTCTAGCTGTTCTAGTGGCTGCATAATGGTATCTCCCTGGGCTTTAACTGGTTTTCCCCAGATGACTAACGATGCTGTTGGATTTTTTGTGTTGGTTTAGAGGAGTTCTTTATATGTACTGGATATGAACTTTTGTCAGATGTATGTACTGTGAATATCTTCTCCCAGTTTGTGGCTTCCCTTCTTTATTTTTCGTTTTCCTAATGATGCATTTTGATGACCAGAAGTTACTAGTGTTAGTGAAGTCTAAGTTAGCCATCTTTATGTTTAGCACCTTGAACGTGCTCTGTATGAAATCTTTGAGAAGCTGGGTTTTGTGCTGGCAAAGGATCGTGCTGGCTTCCATTCTGGCCTTTTTCTAGTGCCAGGTTCAACCAGGTATTTACTCACGCAGCCCTGACTGTAAAGTCAGCTGTTTATCAGTTTACCCACCCACCTATCCCTCCATCTACCCACTCACTACCCCCATCCATCCTCTGCCACCACATTCATTCATTCATCTATCTACCTATTGATGTACGCAGTATTTATTGCCATCACCATGAGCTTAGTGATGACAGGTAGTAATAAAATGACATGGCGATGGAGTTACTGAGATAACAAACCCCCAGGAGCTTATGATCCATGGGACTAGTGCAACATACACAAAACCCTTGAAAGATTTCTATCTGTCCTCATGCTATCCTGAAATCTGTAGCTTTCATTCATAAAACACCTACAGGGCTGACAGGAGCCCTCGTCTCCACAGACAAAGCTCCTTGTTCTGTGATACTTATTCCATTATTTGTAGATAGTCCCACTGCCACAAGGCTGAGCTGCAAATAGCAAAGGTGATTCTCACTTCCCTCAAAAAGGCTCACTATCTACAAGATCATTTTAGATAGTTGGCCTTTATTGATGCAGCCTGAGATGGTCAGCAGCCCTGGACTTCCATTGGCTTAAATACCACTTGTGACCAGCCTGTACTCAGAGAAGTATTCCCTAATGTGGGGGCACCTCCCCCAGGGCTAATTGGCCATCAGTGTATGTTGAAGGCTGGGCTTGTGGAATCAGCAGGTCGCCCAATCTGGAAGCAGAGAGGCAGGCTGTGTGCCTGGGCAAGAGTTTCAACAGTCTAGCAGCACTGGCCAAGAGGGAAATAGGGGTTGCGTTGGGGGTTGAGGCACAAGCTGCCATGCAGAAGGGTGGTTTCCTTCCAGGCTAAAGGGAGTGGACTCTTGTTCTCTGTTACTATGCCTTAGGTCAAGCTGTGGCCTAGGGCTTTAGGTGATGCCTAGGGCTAGCAGTGCATATGGGAAGAGAGTGTGTACCCCTTTTGGGAGGCCCTCAGTTAGCCTCTCGCTACTGACTTGACAAATGTACCTCAGTTCTCAGGCTGAGCCTCTGCCTGCCTCCCACCCCTGACCTCTTCTTAGGGACATTGGCTCAAAACCAACAAAAACAAATGTTGAGCCTGCCAGCCCCGACCCTGACCAGCCAGGCCCTGGTCTCCTCTCCTCTCTGTGATCTGAGTGCTCGGAACCCCTGGCAGGCCTGGCTGCTATCCTGATTACACAGCACCTGCCCCCAAGGACACTGGCTCTTTGTTGGAGGAGATGGCTGCGGGGATAGCCCTGAGGAGGGGCTCTGCTGAGCAAACCAGGCTGGCGCCAGGCAGGACAAGGGGCCTCCACAGACAAAGCCTCCTATACAGAGGGCTACAAGATGGGGCAGGGCTTTGAGCAGCAGTCTCACCACAGGGCCTGATGGGACTGGAGCAGAGATGGAGGATGGGAAAATGGCAGACCCCTAGGCCTCAGCCACAGGACCTCCACCAGACCAGCACTGTCAGTCACGCAGATGCTTCCCTCTTCTTTACCCCACCTCTCTGCCCAAGTTTGGCCTGTCACACAGTAACCCTGCTAGGTCTGGCTCAGTTCTGGCCCTTCACATGGTGACTCTGCCAAGTCTGGATCAGGAAACCACATCAATTCCTACATGGGTGACTGGACCTGCCTCTCTGGTCCCTCAAGAGGCAGAAAGAGCCTGAGAACCCCTTTGTCCGTTCTTCTCCCAAAGCTTAGGAATAACAAAGATTCCCTGACCTGAAGCTAGTGCCTCATGGATTTCATGGCTGTGCTGAGAGGCAGGTCTGGGCTGAAAAGATCTTTTCCACCGTTTCTCTGTGCCAGGCACGGCAACTCATTGTACCTTACAACAACCTTCAGAGGAGGTGCTGATAAGAACAACATAAAATAACTCCCCAGGTTGAGGTCCAAGCTGACTCCAGAGACTGTGTCCCTGCAGTGATTGGTGCAGTGGTGGAGGGGGTCAGGTAGGAGGGTGGAGGCCTTAATGATCAACTCAGGAATCTGCTCCTTATCTCACAGGACATAGGAATTATAAGGGGATTTCACAGGGGAGAGATGTGTGTTTTAGAATGATTGCTCCAAACACCATTTGGGCAGAGAGACCTGAGAGGAGTTGTCTTGATAATCTAGGTGACAGCCATGAAGGGGCACCCTGGGTTCTCCCTTAGGGAAAGTATCCCAATTTAGTGGCAAGGAGTGGAATGAGCTGCTAGACTACCTTCTCTGGGTAGCCCCAGCAACTGCATACAGTAGGGATAGGAAGTCCTGGACATTTGAGTCCAGTGGGGCTCCTCTAATAGTCACCTGTGGTTGGGAGCTCCCACTTGGTGGGCCTGGGCTTGGGCAGATCTGCATGGAAGTCTATCTCTGCCTAGTCCAGCTTCTCTCCTCTGTCTCTTGGAGGCACGTCTTCCCCAGGAAATCTCTGTCTCAAGCTCTGCTTCCCAGAGGACCTATGGGACCTCAGCAGTAGTAGAAGGGAGGTGGACTGGAAAGAAAGTGCATCTCAGTGTTCCACTTACTGATGTGTGACCTCAGGGATCTCATTCAGCCTCTGATGTCCCAGTCTCCTCATCTGAAAAATGGAGCTAATGATCTCCAGAGTTGATAATCTCTTCCTCATGGGGTTATTATGAAGATTTAATGATTGAATGAATGTGAAGCACTCAGCACTGTGCTTAGATTAATTAATTCACACAGGTATTAAGATTTTAGCATTTGCTCCACTTGTAATGAATAATTTGCTTTACCATAAGCTTCCTAAGGCCCAGGTCATTCTTGCTCTCCAGCATATGCGCAAATCGAGCACAAAGCTTGACACAGAGTGGGCGCTCCGTGAAAGTTTGTTAATGAATGGATGAATGGGAACAAATGAGATGGGACAGGTCAGAGAGAAGGAAGAATCGAAGGTGATGCCTAGTTTGACCACCATCCAGGGCGAATGATGGTGCTGTTATTTAATATCTGGAAGGAGGACGGTTGGGGTTAGAGGGGTAAAGGACCTCACTGGACCATAGTGTCTGCAAATCCTAGGCCTATGAGGGAGGGGCCAGACTAGGGTTCCTGTCAGCCCTATAGGTGTCTAGCAGATCCTTCCAACAGGATTCATAGCTAACTAACCACCCCAAAGCTAGTGGTGTGAAACAATAGCAATCACTTATTATTATCATCTCTCATGGTTCTTAGGGTTGGCTAAGCTCAGCTGGGCAGTTCTTACTCATGGCTATAAGGGGCTTTCAGACAGATGGTGGCTGGTGCTGAAGTCCTCTCAGAGGCTTCCTCATGCAAAAGTCTGGTATTTGGGACCTCAGCAGGGGCTGTCAGCTGGAGTGCCTTCTAGGGCTTTCCATATGCTCTGGGCTTCTGTATAGCATGACAGCTGGGTATCGAGAGCAAGAGTTAGGAGAAGCCATGTTGCCTTTATGGCCTAGCACAGGACGACATGCCATCTTACTTCTGCCACATTGGTTAGAAGTGAGTCACCGAGGACATCCTAGATCCAAGAGAAAAGGAATAAGACTGCACCTCTTGATGTCAAGAATGACAATTAAATTGTGGACATGTTTTAAAACCATCACAGCATGGAATCACTAGGAGTTCAGCTCCACAAACTCTAGGATAAGTTCTGTTTCTTTCTTTCTTTCTTTCTTTCTTTCTTTTTCTTTCTTTTCTTTTCTTTCTTTCTTTCTTCTTTCTTCTTTCTTCTTTCTTTTCTTTTTTTTGGTCTCATTTCTAATGGGGACATTTCAGAAGCTCAAGTAACAATTGGCCTGGCCAAAGAGCTCAGCGTCTGTGGCATGTAGTTTAGCCTTAATAGTAGCTGCTTAATGAAGAAGAGAACAAATGCATGAGTAAGGAAGAGAAGGAGGGAGAATGACCCAGGGCCTGGGCAGCCTGAGACCAAACCTGCCTAATCTTACACTCAGTTCTCACATTTGGACCATGTCTTGTCCCTCAGCCTTCTGTAGGTTCTAACTCTATGTCCTAACTATGCTAGGCCCTTTGGGCTGCTAAGCTGGAGACCTGCTTCACTCTCCCTGATATTTGGCCCTGGCCCTGGCCCCAGGTATGAGGTCCTGCTGTCAGAAACCCTGTTATGGATGATCATCACCTGCCAGTGAAGACTCCAATCAAATCTTCTGCAAGATTCTACCATGCATCGGTCAGGACCTCCATCCCTGTAGGCCTTCTCAGATGACAGCTGGTGGTTTAGACTCTCACGTATCTGCCCATCAGAGATACTCAGCCCTGCTAGATTTTTCCTCCATCGCTGTCTTATCCCAAAGCCCTTCCATACTCCCTCTGTATGCCTGAAGAATTGGGAGTCCGAGCTTGAGAATTGAGAAGAGTTCAGAAGTCCTGGGACAGAGTGAGAGCATGGACAGAGAAGAAACAGGATGAAAGATAAAGCCCTAGGAAATCCATACAAAAGGGCTGGGCAAGGGTCGGTAGGACTGAGAAGGCAGTGAGATAGGGCGGCTGGATAGGCTGGTGAGAAAACAGGGCAGCCTTGGGTCCAAGAGAGCAGCCTTTGATGAGGTTGTGTTGAAGGGCACCAGCAGCTGCAAGGATGGCCTGAGGAGCCTGTCATGGAGAAGAGTATGAGTGGGGTAAGGAGTGTGAAAGCCAGAGAACAGTGAACTGAGGGTGAGTGCGGAAGGTGCGGGCTAATAAGTCAATTGCCGTCTTAGAGCCTACCTATAAACCTGGAAATCTTGAACTTACAAAGTAAGACCCCCTCCCCCGGGAAACTTCTCCAGTTGGTGAAATGACAGCCCAGAACATTCCAGCTTGTGTGGGTGTTTCTTCAGAGCAGGCACCGACAGAGGTCTAATTCCCTCTGTGATCCTCTAATAACAACCTGGGTCCCCAAGTCAGAAAAGCATGTGAGGTCTCCAAGTCCTGCGAGGTCCCTTCACCATGCCCGTCATTGCTCAGTGGGACCCTGGATACTCTGAGAGTTTCCAGACTAGAAGTCTTCAAGTTGTGCAGGTGGCATCCACATGTGTCATGCACAATGAGAGTAGAGAAGCAAAGGAGACCTGGTAGCTATCACTGAGGAAAGCACCAAATAACAAGAGTACTGGAAATAAGGATGGTGGTAACAACTATGCATCAAGTGCTCAGTGTGCCAGGTGAATTGCCTTCGGACATCATCTCGTAACAGCTCCCGAGGCTGGAAGCAGAGGTCTATATGCATGCTACATCTAGGTGTACATGTGTAAGGTTAATCTATGAATCAGGTTCCCACCTGGCATCTACATGGAATTTGATTATATCTGGGGCTGTCGAACTGGTAGGCCTGGTGTACTAAAGGCCTCTTTGGAGGAGGCTGGGGAACCTCCTGGGTTGGGACTAGGGCCAACTTGTCCAGTAAGAAACCTCTGTCATCAGAGAGAAGGACAATTCTGAATTTATTCTCCGTTTGTAAACAGGACTGGTTCTCCAGTCCTGCCTCTACTGGGCTCATGACTGAGTTTATAGAGGTTTAGGAGTCTGCAAGTACAATGGGAGAAAAAGGAGAAAGCTACTTCACTCAAACCTTTGTAAGACGCTGAGGCCCAAGTAACCCTGCTGTGGGGCCCTGTTATGGGTTAAATTGTGTCCTCTCAGAGTTCAGATATTGATGTCAAACTCCAGTCTCTCAGCAGGTGACCTTATTATGAAATATGATCATTACTATTGTAATTAGTTGTATGATGAGGTCATTGGGGTAGACCTTAATCCAGTATGACTAGTGTCTTTATATAAGGGAAATTTGGACAGAGACAGGCAGGCACAGAGGGAAGACGATATGAAGAGACACAGGAAAAATACAGCCATCTACAAGCTGAGGTGAGGGGACCGGATCAAATCCTCTCACAGCTTAAGAAGGACCAACCCTGCCAACATCTTGATTCTTCTGGTCTTCAGAAATGCGGGACAAATTTCTGTCATCAAAGGTCCTCAGTTTGTGGTACTTTGTAATGGCAGTTATGGTGGATCTAGCAAACTAATGCAAGACCCCAAACAAGTTTAGGGAGGTCTCCCTGACCAACTGATGGGGGCACCCAGAAGAGTAGGAATAGCCCTGAGCAGGAGCAGATCCGCTTGGGGGTACCTACGAAATCTCCCTAGGGGCAAGAGCAGGAGAGCTTGTGGGGAATGTGGTTGTGTGGGTCTCAGTATCTAGTTACCAGGTGGAGTAGGATCTGAGGTATCATCAATAGCATAATCTTCTTTGTATGGCCACTTTGGCGAGGTCTGAGTAGACATTCTCCTGTAAAAGCACAGTGATATCATCGCTGTTCAGGGATGGAGGAGACTACTTCTGGTGGCAGCAGACCCACAAGGTCAAGAGCCCAGTAGGTGGGAGGAGCCATGGTCAGGTGTTAGTTGGCTGTCTGCAGGAAGCGGATGCTAAGACAGGATTAGACATGAAAGACATGTTATTAAGGAAAAGATCTGTGAGAGGAAATGGAATGGGAGAAGGGGAAGCCTGGGAGAACTGTTAGACTGTCAGTCAAGTTTAGCTTTGATTGAAGGAGAAAGGGAAGGAAGGAGGGATGGGCAAAAGAGGATTGGTTGGATGGAAGCCTCTTACATAGCCCTTTGGGGAGTCCTCTAAGAAAATCAGAGGGGTCTGCCTCTCCCCAGAGTGGGACTGCCTTAACACTCCATCACACTCAGTCATTGGCTGGGGCATGGTGCAGAGGCAAAAGAGATGATTGATGTCACAGTCCAGGAGCCTTGCAGGCAGAGATCCAAGTGATGCTTTCTCACTGGGACAGTCAGGGAAGGAGGTATGAACAACAATGGAGCACTATGGAAAAGCTTGAGGCATTTAGGGGTAATTGATGGACCAATGCACAAAGCTGATAGTGCTAAAATGATACTCCATACCTTTTATGGACATGTCTTCCATCACTTCCAGTGAGTTTGAACATTCTTTTTTACGATTATTGGACATTTAATTTTGCATTTTGTGAACTGCCTAATCGTTTCCTCTATGTGTTTTCTATTGAGGTGTTAACATTGTTCTTGTCAGCATTCATAAACAATTTTAATACTAAAGTTACACATATATTGCAGATATTTTCCCTGGTTGGTTGAAAGCTCTTTAATCATGGAATGGATATGAGTTCTGGTTCACAACTATAAGTAGGCAAGAAGCACAACTACATTTACTTTTCTATAACTGAAAAAATTTTTTTCAAGCTCCTATTTGAGCCAAATGGTGGGAAAATTTTTGAGTAATTTTGGGGAAGACTCTTCTGCCCTTTCTCCCAGCATTGACTCTAAGGTCCTAAGGGTACAGAGTGCCAAGATAGTGGAGTTGGGGCATCTGTCAGAGCTTTCCTGGTTGATCCCCTGGTGTTTACTGTGGTCCTCATCTCCCTCTGGCTTTTGGCCATGCCACACCATTATCTTGTCCACCTACAAGGCCTCCAGGTCTTCAGGCTCTTTGGGTCACTCTGGGCCCTCTTGCCTCCCACACGTGAAATCTGTCCATTGCTGCCTCTCCTGCACCATGGCTGGGGAAGGGCTGGGAGGCCCACTTGCCTAGACTCTCCATGCACTGGATTCTCACACCTTTCCTGGACCCTGCTCAGAAACACAACTCAGGATTCCCCTGCTTTCAGATTTTTCAACTCATCCACAATTTCTCATATCCCTCTGTTAGTCCAACTTACTTGCTTCCCTTCCACAACTTTCTTCCTCAAACCCTAAGAGTCCCAAGCTGGTAGGGGTGGATGAAGGTATAGCCTGGGTGGGAAGACTGGCTGAGCAAACATGCATATTTTCCAAACCAAATGGCTGTGTCCTGAGGGTTTTCTGGAAACCTCTAAGCCAGTATTGACTTCTTTGTCATTATTTCTGAAGCCCACCTGCATGGGTGTGTAAGGGGTGGGGCATGGGGTGACAGGGGGTGGAGGGTAAAGACAGTGAGGAATACCTGGCAAATAAATACAGGTCACTCTGCTGCAATTTTGTCCTTGGTGACTTTTAAAGTACAGATGTTTAAAATATGCACCACCAAAGAGTTCCATATTTTTCTTAACAGTTCCTTCCATTTGCTTCTATATTTCAAACACATTTGGGGGGGGGGTTAGTGACTTAAATTTCTTTTTATTACCTCTCAATTTCTATGGGACAGAAGTTCGAGAGCAGCTTAGTGGGATGGTCCTGGCTAAGAGTCTCTCATTATACTTTAGTCAAGGCTTCATTCAGGGCACCAAAGCTTGACCAGGGCTGGAAAATCCACTTCCATGCTCTCTCACATGGCTGGATGTTGACTGGGGACCTCATTTTCACAGCGCTTCTCTTGACATGGCAGCTGGCATCCCCCTGAGTGAGAGATTCTAGAGAGGTAGAAAGTAAGCAAGACAGAAGCAACAGTATCTTTTATAACCTAATCTCAGAAGTGATATACCATCACTTCTTATTCTGTTGTTTATAGTGCGGGACAATATGGGAAGAGACTACTCAGCAAGCATGAAATTCTAGGGAGATGGGTATCATTGGGACCCACATTGGAAGCTGGCTACCACAACACTTCAAGTCACCTACTCCACACGTCTTGACTGGAACTCCTATACTTCTAACACTTTTGACCATTTTGAAACCAGTAACCATAAACCAGTATTCTCTTCTGGCTGTTACGGTTTTTGTGTTGCATTTCATTCACCAATATGCCAATAAAAGACTTTGAGGTTATGCTCTGCTCTTTCTGCAACTCTGAGCTGCCCGGACCTAAGGGGACTAAATCAGTCTCGAACTGGAAGGAACCTCATGGGTCACTTGGTCCAATCACCCACTCAAGTAGAAAGCCTCTCTATGGCATCTCTGATGTTTCTTATACACATCTAGTCATGGGAGCTTACTACTTTAAAGCATAGTTATGTGAGGTCACTGATTGATAGAAATTTCTTGTCTAAATAGCCCAAATCTGGCTCCTGCTGGTCCTGCTTTAGGCCTATGGAGCCCCACTGTTCTCTCTGCCATGATGGGTCCCCATCACCCTGGAGATGGCATATTGTCCACCCTTCCTCCACTTCTAGGGAACAGAATTGTTAGAACTGCTCCACACACCTTTGAATCACAGGGGCTCCTGCTCCCCTTCTGGCTGCACCTTCTACTGCATTTGCTGGCTTGTCCACGAGCAGCTGAGGCCTACGTCATGATCTCCTGATGCGCTTGGACTACCCAGCGCCAAGGCCTGTGACATAGACACGCTGTCTTGGGAATGCAATCTGTGAATAGATCAATTTTCTGGCCACTGTTCACCTAAAATCTGAGATCTTTATTACATAAACTGGGGCCTCTCCCAGCCTGACCTGTACCTGCTGGCCTTTTGTACTAAAAGTCAGCAACAGTAGTGACAGAGGAGCCAAGTTTTGGGATTAGAAAGAGTTGAGCCAATTACAAGCTACTTAGCCACTTAATGCAAGGGGAGGCACGTGTAACTTTAGACAGTCTACGCACCTTCTGTCAGCTTTGGAGACCTCATTTATAAAGAGCAGTCAGCACTAGTACCTGTTCTTAAGGGCCATGTGAGGATTAAACAATAAGGTTGTAAATTCTTACCATGTGCAGTTTATGAGTGTGCAATGAATGACAGCTATTTTTCTTATTATCAAGCATCTAAGACTCTAGCACTTATTTTAATTGGAATAAAACACAAACACTTGCCGTCAGTGGTGGGCAGTATCAATTAGAAGTTAGACAATGTCGATTAGAAAGGGATTTATTCTAATAAATGAGGGAGAAGCATCAATATTGGTAAGTAGAGATTAAGAGGGTCAAGCCAATAGATTCAAGAAAATTACACAGGTCAACAGGAGAAACAGATCAAAAAAGGGAAAGGAGACTGCAGAATAGGAGGCTGTTTTCTTCCTGCAACAATAGGGCAGAGAGCCCAGAGCTCAGATAAGGTCTGCCCAGGTAGCATTTTAGTCTTGGCAAAGGCTCAAGCCCCACTCCTAGGGAACCTGGTTGTGCAGGCCTCTCCTTAGGATAATGACACTAATCAGTACTGGTTAACAGAGTAGCAGATGGGATACACATGGAGTCTAACTCAGGCCATGCTTAAGAACCTCTTGAGTCCTGCCCACCGGATCCTTTTCCTATTGACTCTGGGCAGGAACTGTGTAAATAAATTCAGTTTTTATATGTTGCTCACCTGTACTAGTGAGTGCCATTCCTGCAAGGCTAGAAGCCAATGGTAGATTCTCTATGGCAAGAAGGCCCAGCCAGGGGGAACAGTACAGGCTTTGGAGTCAGTCAGACCCTGGGTTCAAATCCAGCTCAGCCATCTGATATCTGTTGTGGGCTTTGGGCAAGCTGTGGGCTCCCTCTCAGCCTCAGAGCCATCAACCATTACAGGCGGGTCCACAGCCTCTACCTTACAGAGTTATCACAGGACTAGATGGGACTGAAGATCTAAGTCATCAAGCACTGTGTCAGGCTAGCTAGAAAAAAGCTGCATGGAGGGAACGATATCCGGTATAGCTCAGATAAAAAGCTTCACTTGGAGACCACTGATTCCTGAAGAAAGACACACAGCCAAGGGGATTTGGAAAGAATTCAGTCTCTACTTCACACTAGAGTAACCCTGGGCAAATTGCATATCCTCTCTGGGTCTCCATTTCTTCATTTGTAAGACAGCAATAACAGTCTCCACTTGGTGGGGTCCTCCTGAGTATTGACTGGGGTGACATCCCCAAAAGTGCTTAGTGCAGAGCCTGGCATGGAGTCACAACATGAGGTACTACCCCTTCCCAGGGGACACCGAGATGCCATGGCCAAACTCCAGCTACCCCAACTCAGGCCCTCCTGCAGGGCACTTCCTCCCAGTTGCTTCTCTCTCTCAGGATCCATGCATTCACCTTCAGAGGAATGAGACAAAAAGAGCCCATTCCATATCTTCACCAAGACTGAATGGCCCCATCTCTCAGGGCCAGTTCTCCCTGACTGTGCTCAAGAGGGCTTTACCAACAGTGGCTGGTGACACAAGCCAGCCGAGATGGCAGATCATTGACAGGTTGCGTGTACAGCAATGGGATGGGAGTTGGCCTTTAGAGGGTCTTAGCCGAGGGCAGGACGTGCTGGCGTCAGTTATCTGTTGCAACAGTAAAAGGCTTAAAACAATAAACTTTTATAATCTCACATTTATTATCTGTGGATCAGGTGTCTGAGTGTCGTTTAGCTGCTGGCTCTGGCTCAAGGTCTCTGAAAAGGTGCAGTCAAGCCATCAGCTTGACTGACTTCACAGGCTGTGGATCAAAAGACATTGGTGGCTGTGAAGATACTTAAGGAAGCCTCCAAATAGTACACATCAGTAGGTGTAAGGATGGCATTATTATATTATTAAGAAAGTCTTGGGTGAACAATAGTAAAAACCACCCATAAAATTCCCACAGGGGTGTACCTTAGGGCTCATGTCCACGGGCACAATATCAACTACTCAAAATTACTCTTCCCACCCTGGTTCTGACTCCTTATCAGGCCTCAGCTTGGTGACATTCATTCATTCATTCATTCATTCATTCACTAAGGCCCTAGGATGTTCAAAGCCCTTCACCATGCCATTCTCCTTAATATGAACAATTCTGAGACAAAAGCATCATTAACTTCTCTTTACAGATAGGAAAACTGAGGCTCATAGAAGCCCAAAACAAGGTATCTGAGCTCACACCTACATGTCATTTGGACCAAGTGTTTCCTCCTTGGGTCAGGATGCATGGACCCTGCTCATAAAGTGGCCCCCTCACCCCAGTCACTTTACAGCTCACAACCTGGCTTCACTGGTATGAAGCACATACAAGTATCTGAATCATTTTTCTTTCTCTTTTCTTTTTCTTTTTTTTTTTGTTTTGTTCTCTCTCTTTCCCATGAGGCTGTAAGTTAACTTTTTTGTCTAATGACCACCATATTTTCAATGTCTAGAAAGGTATCAGGCACACTACAGGGATGTAGATAATAGCTGTGGAGTAAAAGAACAAATGAGTAAATGAATGAAATGGGAACCCAGGTCTCCAGCTGAGTTCTTCCTGACTCCAAAACCCATACTTCCAAGAACTGGTGCTTTCCCCAGGGACTACCACCACAGTCTTTTCAAACTCTCCCCATTGGTGGCACCTTCTCAGGAAGCTTTCTTCAGCCCCCAGTACTGTCTAGATTACAGTGGACAGCAGATACACCCAGAAGCAAGTTTCTTCTACTCCCCTCTGTGACCAGGTGGGCTGTACAAGAGCCAGGTGGCTGGGAGGTTAGCCCTACCCTGCCCTGGTAGTCTCACCCCGGGGCCCATGCAAGTGACTGCTAAAGCCCAGCTGGACTCTGGAAGTTTCCCCAGACCTTCCTCTAGCCACTGTGCCCACCACCACCCTGGACCTTGAGGGAAATCTTCCCCGTCTGCCTCTCCCCGCCTCCCACTGTGCTCTCTTCAGAGCATGCTCAGGACTGTGGTTCCTGGAAGTTACAAAGGGAAGCTGATGCATTCAGCCTGACTTCATGAAAGCTAGGAATGCCATGGGGGACACCCCCGAGCGTGCAGCAATCACATTGACTTGTTCGCAGACTCTGGCTGATTTCTGAGCTCTTTCGGGTTCCCTGTCAGATGCTCATGAAAGATGCTCTCCTGGACCCCTAAATTCCCTCAAATAGAACCAAGAGAAATGAAGCCCAAGAATTCTTTCTACCTAAGGCACAGTGTCCCAGTGACTGATACTGGCAATGATCATTCATGAAAACCCCACCCCATGCCCGCCCCTGGTTCTTCCTAAAAGGCTCTCCAGGTCACCCAGAACTTCAAACCCAAGACAAACACAACATTCACCCCTGCAGAGCACATGGGCTGCCTGGCAGAGGTGTATTCAGCAGCACTTATAATCATGCTGCACTATAACTGCCTGCCCCCATCCTTGTCCTTCTGTATCCCTAGGGTAAAGCTCAAGCCTGGCACACAGTAGGTACTTTGAAAACATGTCTGCTGTGAATCTTGTGGAAAGGGCCCTAGTGAGAGTGAAGAGGGGAGTTTGACCACAGTCCCAGTTCTTTCCAGCTGTGTGACCATGGGCAGGTCCCTAGCCTCTGAGCTTCAGTTCTTTCATGTGTACAGCGGAGATCGGTGAGTGCAAATCACTAGGTCAGAAGCCCCATCTAGGTTGTGAATATGTTGTTTCTGGCTCTTTCAGTGTTTAATTTTATTTTAAAATTCATTCCCAGCACTTAAAAATTGAGAGATTTCCATAAAACCTAAAGTTTTCAACTTTTATTGAAAAATTAGGAACTTGGCTATAGTAGACCCATAGTCTCACATATAATTGGCTGGTCTGAGCAGTAGCTGCTCCTTTACTTGGGGTGCTTAGACACAGTGGCACTTCGCCTTACTCACTAGAGCCATACTCAGAATGTTCCGTCTAGGTATGTCACCTGCAGACCCCCATAGGCATCTGAGTTTGCAATTCCTGTATGCCATCTCTGAGCCCAGCATGACCTGACTGTTCTTTGGCTATGTGAGGTCAAAAGACTGGTGTTACAGGGTCCCCAGGTGATGAAAACTATTAACACTGTGAATAAGAAGCCACTGGGGATGAGTGATACAGTAACTGTTGTTCCTGAGGATGACACAGAGTCTATAAATAGACTCAGAGCCAGGTGAGTGCTGACACCTGTCTGGTCTCACCTGGGCCAGATGTCCTCAAGGGCGGACATGTTTCAGTTCATAGCTCAGCCTAGAAACTGTCCTTATTCCTGATGTCACGGATGACAGCACAGGTAGAAGTGGCTTCACAGCTGAATCTGTAAGGGAAGTGGAACTTTTCTCTGGCTTGGGCAGGAAGGTAGTGATGATGTTTGATTTTCCAAACAGGGTAGAAGGAGTAACATGAGTAAAGGAGGCTGGTTCTCAGACCAAGGTCTAGGGATGAAGACATTGTACCATTAATGGATCCCCAGTTCTATCCAATAATGTTAGACCTCAGCCTAGCCTTCAGGGCCTTCTGCGATTGCCAACATCCTCCCCCACCCACCCAAAGCCTTTCAGCTCATGGTCAATATGGCAGCTTTTCCTTAAAGGTTCCTGACCTCTCCCAGATCTGGGCTGGCTTTGGCTCACTCTCCCTCTGGAATCTCCTCTCCACATCTTTGTGTCTCTGTCCCTCAAATGCAGCTGTCTCCAGGTTCACCCCTCTAGGAAGACATCTCCCTGGTCCCCATCCTCCACAGCCGCCAGCCTAACTCCTCAGTTTCTATATTGCTGTTGTCTTTTCAAGACTTGTCTTCTTACCCTTTCTACCCTGTCTCAATAATCAGCTCTCTGATGACACTGAGAGGGCTGGATATATGTGATGATCCCTGATCATGGAGTCAGACAGACCCCTCCCAGCTCCAATACTCCCCCAACTCTTGGGACCTTGCTTCCCCATCTGTAAAATGAAACTGCCTCGGCTGTAGTAGAGAACAGATGGGCTAAGGGGGGGAAGGGCTTTGAGAACTAAAGTGGTTAAGTGAATGAAAGCAGCTTTTCTTGGGTAGGGCTGTTCAGGAAGTAAGCTTGCTCCCACTCAGGCCTGTTTCTAATTCAAGGCACAATTATGAGAAAGGAGGAGCCATTTTCTGGACAGAGTGAGGCCCCATCCTCAGCTGGACCTGAGGAGAAAATGGGCTCAGGATACAGCCAGGGCTTCACTGAGTGACGAGGCCCTCCTAGGCCAGAAATATAGAAAAGGAAATCGTGAACTTGCAGAAAAGGGCCAAACCAGCATTCCCATGAAGCTAACACACTCTGCTCTGACCTCATGAATTTTCTTGGGCCAGCATTTGCTGCCCAATTCCTTCCTAGGAACTGATTCAGTCTGGGCAGAAAAGCTCAGAGGTGGTCCCACTTAAAGTCCACCTGACTCCAAGGCCCAGCCACCACCTTCTTCTCTGACCCCTGAGACCTCTGAGCCCCTGCAGCTGAGACCCACTGCTGTCTGAGCCCCAAAACCTGAGCAAAGACTGTTCAGACTCTGTCCATCACTGATGCTCATGGCATAGTACTTAACAGTTGACAAATTCCTCTCTCTTGTTCATTTTATCCTCGGAAAATACCTGGGAAAAAAGCAGGGAAAGGATTATCATCACACTCTTATTCTCCAGAGGGGAAACTGAGGCCCAGAGGGGAAACTGAGGTCCAGAGAGGCCTGGCACAGGAACTCTAGGATTCTCCTAGCCCTGGACAGTGCCTTTCTCTCTCTGGGTCACAATTTCCCATCTGGAGGGTGCAGGTGTTGGTCTACATGCTCTCTCAGGACCCCTGATTGTTATTCACTTACTTTGGGCCTCCCATACCTTCCACTTCTGTGAAGCCCACCTCAGCATTTGGGGTAAATCCCCCTTCCTGTGGATCCTACTCAGTTCCCTTTCTATTCTTGTATTGATTTTTCACTTTTCCTTGCACTCCCTATGGAATGGACTCTGTGCTGTGTTACCTGCAGATTCCGTGCAGTCCGTGGAAGGTCTGTTTCAGGTGAGTGGGGGTGGGAGGAGAGCCCACAGTGGCTGCCCTGGTTTCACCAGGCCTGTCAGTCTGTGGGGTTGAGGAGAGGGAGTCAGACTCAGTTCTGGTGGAGGGCTGGGGGCCTGTGGGAGCATGACAGGCCCAGGCAGAGTTTCCAGTCTTGCAAGGAGAGAGTCTGCAAACAGGCCTAAGGTAGGACAAACATGTGGTCATCAGGAGAGGTGTCTCTGCCTGTCTCTTCCTGCCTCCCCTCACTCTAATCCCACCTCTCATCTCCAACTTCCTTTGACTCTTAGTGCCACCTTCTCCCTGGTCTCTGTCTGCGGGTCCTATGGGGGGGAGGGGTGGTCTATACAAAGGACTCAGACTTTTGTTATATTCCAGTAAAAACATACAGATGCTTATATTTTGGAATTAAACACGTTTTAACATTTTTTCTCCTTTTTAAAAATTTCGTCTATTGGGACCTTCACAAACTGGAACCACCAGCCTTCTATTGCGAGGTCGTGCCTGTCTCTCAGATCTCTGGCACTGGTGAAATTCAAAGGACTTCACGCTCCAAGGCCCTGCCGGCAGAGGTCGCCCGAGGACAGGTCCGAAGGGGGCGGGGCGGGGGCGGGGCCGCGAGGCCTGCCGGCCAATAAATGCGGCGGCGCGCGGCTCCGCGGACTCGACCCTCTGGGCGCGCGTGACCTTCGCTTCTTTTGTTTCCCTGCCCGCACCGCTGGTCTCGTGCCCCGACCCGACCTGCCCGAGCAGTGATGCTGGCGCTGCGGTACGGCCCCCGCCTGCTCGGCCTGCTTCCGGTCCCGCGCTCCTTGCCGCTGCGCTTCCCCGCGGCCCGCGCCTGCAGCGGCAGCAGCGCTCGGGACCCGTCCTCTTCTGCGGGGAACCCGCTAGTGTACCTGGACGTGGGCGCCGACGGGCAGCCGCTCGGCCGCGTGGTGCTAGAGGTGAGACCGCTGGATTGCACCGCACTGAATTGGGCGTGAGGGCGACCCCGGGAAAGCCCTGGACCTCGTTCCGGCGCTGTGCCTGGCTCTCTGAATGACCTTGCCTCTCGCTCCTGGGCTCGGGGTCTCAGTTTCCCTGTCTCTATAAAGAGGCGTCGGATCGGTCGCTTCCGGGTCCCTCCGAACTTTGGAGCAGTGGAGGCGGGGAGGCACGTGTGGAGGAGAAAACCCAAGGTCAGATCGAAGACGGTGAGGGCATGGCCCGCTGGCAGGCTCAGGGTCGGCGAGAGGCTCCGTGACCTTATGGTGTTGGAGACTAGCCCCGAGCTCCGAGGTGGAGGTCGGGGTCCGAATCCGGGCGGTCAGGCGGGGCTGGTCGTTCACGTGGCCGCCTTGCGTGAGGCGGAGCGGGGCCGCACCCCTCCCCTCGCCCCGCCCCGCCTTTCGCCTTCGGGCTTACCTTCGGGGCGCTAGGGTGTTTTGGGACCCCCTGCCTCTCCGCAGTGCGAGCCGGGCAGGCAGCTGGCTCCAGCCACCAGGTGGACCCCAGGATCGCCCTCCTTGGAGTCTGGGCAGTGTGCCTGGAGCCCTTCACCCCAGCTCAAAACCCAGCCACCCTCCCAGGGGCACACTCAATTCTTGCCCCTGACTCTTTGGGCCATTTTTTAAAAAGACAGAGCAAGAAGCAAATAGTCAGAAAATAAAAGAGAGAAGAAACTCTGTGTAGCCTCCAAACTCGGCACTCTTTTGAATGAAGGGGCCTCAGTTAAGCCTATTTCCTCTTCTGGAACATGGAGAGCCCCTCCTTGCTCCTGTCTGTTTTAATGGTTTGGTGCTAAGGTGGCTTTTGAAGTTGGGAGGCAAAAAGCCAGTTTGGATGGGGCTCTAGCCTCCCCTTACTCCTTAGTCATACTGCCTGTCTCTGAGCCTCAGTTTCTCTGCACATTGAGGAGCTTGGACTGGCTCCTTCCCAGGCCCTCTTCAGGCCCTGAGTCTGATGCTTTGGGCCCAGCTGTGCTAGCTTTGACAATTCTGCCTAGGGAAGTAGGCCAGGATGACACTGTGAACTCTTCTGACAGGTTAGGAAACCAAGGCTGTCTCCTCCTAGCCTTGGGTTCATTTGGAAGCAGCTGGCAGAACTGATAGTTGCTTAGGCTGCCTCCTACGTAGCGCTGGGAGTAACAGGAATGGAATGGCGCCTGGTGTTTTCTCCAGTCTCCTTGGCCACTGTGGAAGTTGAGTGGTGAGAAATTTCCTTCACCTGCTTCTGGACTGACCATCTTCTCTTGTCCCTCTTCTCTCCCCACAGCTGAAGGCCGATGTTGTCCCAAAGACAGCAGGTAAGACAGTGCCTGGGGCCTCCTGAATCTGGCCTAGGTAGAAGAGAAAGGGGCAAGGCGAGGTGGGTGGGCTGGCAAGAGGAGTCTGGGCAAGGAGACCTGGGACCAAATGGGAGTTCTGTGTATAGCTCAGCCACTGGCTGCACTGGGGCAGTTTTCTGTTGCTCTCTGGGCCTGAGTGTTGGCCCTGCCCACCAGTCTGGTGGCAGCTTCAGTATCAGTAGAAGGCACATGTAAATTTTCCTGGGACAACTCCCTCCCTCCTGCTTCCTGATGTGGCAGGATGGTGGTTTGCAGCCTTTCAACTCCCTGTCCACTAACTTGGTAGTGGAACAGATAGGAGTGTAGGCTCTGCCAC
Organism: Eonycteris spelaea; assembly: GCA_003508835.1. NCBI lineage: Eukaryota > Metazoa > Chordata > Mammalia > Chiroptera > Pteropodidae > Eonycteris > Eonycteris spelaea. The sequence continues at coordinate 1,366,696 of PUFA01000277.1, forward strand.
TGATGTCAGAGAATGTGACTTGTCCCAGGTTACACAGGCAGAGCAGACCCACGGGACAGACCTAGGGTCTTCCACGGCCTGCTTACCTGAGGGATTAGAAGGGATTCTTCCTGGAACAAGGTGCAGCTCCTGGAGTTGAGGCCTGGCTCTTTTGACCTCCTTCTTTTTACCCTCAGAGAACTTCCGAGCCCTGTGTACCGGGGAGAAGGGCTTTGGCTACAAAGGCTCCACATTTCACAGAGTGATTCCATCCTTCATGTGCCAGGTACTGTGGCCCCCTCTGTGCTTGGGTTCCTCTTCTGTAGGTGAGGATAATAAATGGGGCCACTTCACAGGGGTGTTATGAGATTTAATGAGTGAGCATGTGCCTGGTCCTGGAAAGTACTGAACTATAATTACTCTGTTGGTCTGTCCTCTTGCCCTGAAAGGCTAGAGCTTGTCTAGGCTTTCATAACTTTTCCCTGCCCTAGAAGTTAAGCAACAGGGCAAGCGGCAGGACGGCCCTGCCCAGCTGGGTTTGGAAAGTTGAACCTGTGGAAAGAGCACTGGCATTGGGTATGGTTGTGCATTGGGCATAGGTCTTAAGGCTTTGGAGGATCAGTACATTCAGACTATGTCTCTGACTCTGTCCCTGTCACACTGAACACTTGACATTGGAGAAGAAGAAGAAGAAGTGAAGGGAGAGAGATGGGGTATAGACAAGAACACACAGATCTGGACTAGAGCTTCTTTTTCCAGAGAGGAGCATCTCTCTTGGTTAATGAATATGTTATTTAGTCATATGTCTTGTCTCTTTGTTAAAGCATTAATATTACTGTGTCAGATGTTTGGGGTAGGTGATGACAGCAAGAACTTCCCAGGGGTCAGGACCTAAGCTACATTGGGGGTTGTCCTCTGTTAGGTCAGCCCCTGCTGGGTCAAGGGTTCATGCCCTGAGGCCTACAGATGTAGAGGCAGGGGTAGTCCTTTTAGCCTGAATTCTCTCCCCATCCCCTTTACCCTGCCCTGGTGACTGTCATCATATTGTGGTAAGTAGCAGTGGGTTGGGCTTGCTGACATGTCAAATGTGGCGAGTGCCTGGAGGGACAAGGAGTCTATGGCATGGGACAAGCTTGGCCAAGCCCTGTGCTTTCTGCTGCAGAGGCTCCCAGCTCTGCCTGAGGCTGTAGATGTAGCAGGAACTGAAGCAGGTGTCCTGAGCTGGGCTAGGGCCTTCTTCTGAACAGCAGCAGGCAAGGGTGGGGACTTTCAAAGCTGGAGGGCTCTGAGGCATGAGGTGGCGGCACCATGGGCCCTGTGCCAGTGTTTTGAATTGTCCCTCTTTAGGGACAACTTATTAGCATTTGTGGATGTTTCAGCCAGGCTGGTCAGGTGACCCGATGATCCTGTCTCAGGAAAACTGCAACATCGCCATGGCTGGGGCTGGCAACCACTAGGCTCTTCTGGCCATGGAAGCATCAGGCGAGCCCTGAGGAAGGATGCCAGCCCTGGGTGGACTCTGTCTTGGGAATGCAAGGCAGAGGGAAGCCACTAAGTCTGGTGAGGGGAAGATGTCAGAACAGAGATGGGGCTCAGCATAGGAAACTGGCTCCATGCCAGCTGTTGCTGCTTCCCACACAGCAGATGTGGAAATGGGAGCCCTGGACACTTCTCTGTTTATTTTCTCAGAGTCGTGGGTAGAAAACTCTGGGTCACTAAGAATTTTGTCATTGGCCACTAGATCTTTGAGGATCATTTAAAAACTTTCTCAGATAAAAAGTGAATGATTAGGAAACCAGGCAGAAAATATTTAAACTTTATTTTACTTTCGTTTATTTTCCTTGTTATTTGAGTAGTTCATATGTTACTGGATGTTTTTGACCGCTTTGCTTGAAGGGCTTCTGGCAGGGTGGGTCTTGGGTGGATTGAGGGACCCCAGCAGTTCAGCAGCACCCTCCTGCCAGCCCTGGGTGGCAACCACTCAGAAAGTACTCTGCGCTTGCAGGCTGGCGACTTCACTAACCACAATGGCACAGGGGGGAAGTCCATCTATGGAAGCCGCTTTCCAGATGAGAACTTCACACTGAAGCACGTGGGGCCAGGTAAGTAAGGGGTTGCCACTCCATGGTCTGCGTTCCCTGAGTTTTGACCCCGCTTCTACCATGCCTAGCAGGCCAGGGAAGCTGCAATCTGGTCATTAATTACTACAGGGGTCCCCAACCCCAGGGCCAGGACTGTTTGGAACCAGGCTACACAGCAGGAGGTTAGTAGTGGGGCAAGTGAGCAAAGCTTCATCTGTATTTGCAGCTGCTCCCAGCACTAGCATCACCATCTCAGCTCCACCTCAGATCATCAAGCATTAGATTCTCATATGAGCACTGGTCCCAGGTGCCGAAAAGATTGGGGACTGCTGAATTATGCAATATACAAGGGTGCGCCTGCCTTCCTTAAGCACTCAGTTGATTTGTTGGGTTTTCCTAGAGCTTTTTCATTCTGAGCTCTCAGTTTAAAAACAAACTGTTCTTTGGGAACTAGGTGGGAGTGAGGGCCTTTGAGCAAACCCCCAGCATTGTGTCACATTTAAGACCCAAGGTACAATGCAAAAAAAGTCTAGAATTAGTGCTCAGGTCCCCACTCTGGCTCTACTTCAAGAGCTTCCATTAGGCCCCTTCCTCTTGGGAAACTGCTTGTCTGCTGGGCCCTGGTTCTCTCCTGAGCTCTAGAATCTTCAGATTTGAATGTCCTTGATGCAGTTTGAGCCATCTGCTCTTTTGAGTGAGATGCCTTCTGGGTCAGCGTGGCTCACTCTTGCTTGTCTTTGTAGGTGTCCTGTCCATGGCAAATGCAGGCCCAAACACCAATGGCTCCCAGTTCTTCATTTGCACCATAAAGACAGACTGGTGAGTTCCCCGCTTCTGGATCCTGGGCCTCCACACATTTAGCTGGAGGAGGGTTTTGTGTGCTTTCAAGGAAAGGTAGTTTGGGGCTAGACTATCTGCTCTAGAACAGTAGCCCTCACCAGGCCTGCATGTCTATGTGAGAGGAAGTTCCTGAAAGGACTGAGAGAACTATGGGTTGTTCTTGCTGCTCTGTCTTAATTAGGCTTCCTGTTGTTGCTGTTGGCTGAGTGTGTGCGCGTGCGCACACACACACTCATTACTACATTTGGGAAATGCTGCTGGACATATCAGGTCTCAAGATGGCCTGTAGTAGAAGCCTGTTTGCCTGGTTTAACCTGTTGTTCCCTGGGCTTATCTCAACCACAGAATGCACCTTGGGAAACGCTGTGGTAGACATTTGGATGTCACACCAGAGTTTTCATCAGGCATTAGCATAGGTCTGGTTAGCCACCAACCCTTAGAGACCTCTTTCCCATATGCCCATGGATTTTAGAGATGTCTTCTCTGATAAATATTCCACTAAGGGGTAAGTTTCTCTGCCCAAAGTCCCTCGTGTCCCAGCCCTAGAACATCTGGGGACAACAGCTGGCTAGGAGCTAAGACTTAATAAGGCCCATTTCGGAGGACTTTAGGGAGACCTGGGTGGTAGGTGGATACTAACCATCTCTAGCCTCCAAGCCAGAAGGAACATGGATGTTGGCATTGGGCAGGTCGTTGCTAGCTCTGCCCGCTCTTTACGCCTAGTGGATCCTGCAGTTCTTCCCTTGGCTATAACCAGTCTTGGCCTTGCTGGCACTGCGCTAAGCTGCCCTTTAGATTCTTGGAACTCGAGTTGAGAACTGATCCAGACTTACATAGTTTCACCACCCTTGTTATCTTGGCTCTCACCTCATAATTCATGACTATTAAAATAGTTCCATTTACACAGACCTTTTTTTTTCTTCAGCGTAGTTCAATATCCTGTTATCAACCTGAGCAGAACAAGAATAACTCACTTTTGTAGATGAGGTTACTAGGCAAGGTCACACAGTGAGGGAGAAGGCAGAAATGCCTCAAGGGAGGCATCCTCCTCTGTATTTTGGGGACCTCAGCAAGGCTTGATATCGGGAGCTTTGGGGAGTGGATCAAGCTTTTCAGTGTGAGTTCCTTTCAGAACTGCTGTTTTTGGTGGGTAGTTCCATGAGCAAGTGACTATGACATTAGTTGACATTGCACTACTCTTGATTCTGTTCACCGGGCTTACCTGTTCTCACAGGTTGGATGGCAAACATGTGGTGTTTGGCCATGTCAAAGAAGGCATGGATGTTGTGAAGAAAATAGAATCTTTTGGCTCCAAGAATGGGAAGACATCTAAGAAGATTGTCATCACAGACTGCGGCCAGTTGAACTAACCCCCTGTGGCCGGGGCACTTGGCCGGCAGCAGCTGCACATGTGTTGACTCACCTAGGTGTCTGCTTTGGGTTCCCAGCAAGTTGCCCCGTCGAATTGCCTGTGCTTGCTCCACCATGGCCATGTGCTCGAGAAAGCCCTCTCAGGAATGTCAGACCTTCTCAGTACCCACCAACCTGTTCCGCAAGCCCGCCCTTCTCATGACCCTGTTTCTGGACCCCTGTGGTAGACATCATGTCACCACTCCTCATCAGGCATCAGCTGTGGTCATCCAGCCCAAGTTCACCTGTGCTTGGACATTGGGGGGTGGTGATGGGTTAGCTTCCAGTGCAGGTTCCTGCCTTGTCCTTGACCAACTAGAAAAGCTGGTTGCTGCAAAAAGTGCTGTTTTGGGTCTGCTTATTGGTGTCGTTCTAATTGGAATAATTTAATTAACAAGACTGCCTGGAGATGAAGCTGTGACACTATCCAATGCAGTGGTATGACCTAAGTTGGTGGCCCAGGCCACAGAACTCTAGAACTTGGCCTCTGGAAACATGATTGAGGCTTTGTGAAAGGTCTCATGGCTGAGGCCTTTTATCCCAGCCACTCTGAATCCCGTCAGTTTGCTGCTGTTGTTTTCTGAGGAGAATCCGTGGGGGTAAAAGCAGGTGAACCTGAGAACAAAGCCACTGTGAGTTGTACCTAGTCAATGTGAATCCCTGTGCGGAAAAAGGAAATGGCCTGTGAGTGCTATGGGCTTAGGAGAAAATAAACGTGTATTTCCTAGTAGGCTTTGATTTTTCTGTGATAATTTAAATCTACTTTTTATGTATATAATATACTTTAGGAATATTTGTTGGTGTTCACCTTAAATAAATCCTATTTTTCTATACAGACTGGTGTCGTGGTTTTTGGAAGCATGTCTGTAACCCAGCCTTTATTAAGTTACCCTCTGTCTGGTACTGTGCTGAGGGCATTTCCATGCATTGTTTTATTTAATCACCCCAGCCACCCATGAGGGTATTATTATTGTCATCCTGTTTTACAGGTGAGGAAATGTGCTCAAACTGTCTCAGCACCCACAGCCTATCCGTGAGCAATGGCTCCGCCTTGAATCCCAGCTCTCCTTGGTGACTCTGAGCCCCAGTTTTCCTCAGCTGCACAATGGGGAGACGGTAATGCTCACCTCACAGGGTGGCGAGAGTCATATGTGATGTGTGTAAAGAGCATAGCTAAGCCCTCTGGAGTGACAAGGATGATGACATTTTCCATGCGTCAGGGTTTTAGAGAAGGATCTGTCATCATCTCAGGTTAGGCGTGGACTTTATTATCCTGCATGTACCATTTAAATTTGGAATGAACTTTTAGGTGTTTCTGAATTCACAGGGAAGGCAGAATAGGATGGAAGAAGATGAAGAGCTTCCTTATAAACAGCCAGATATGGCACAGTTCGAGTAATAGTTATTGCAATCTGTTCACAATGTGACTAGAATGCTCCCTGAATTAGATTACGTGTGGTCACAGGGCCTTGTAGTCACTCTGAGTCAGTGGCTGGAGTTGGGTTATTTGGAGTATGGGGTTCCAAGTCAGGTTTTGTGAAGTCACAGGTTGATGCAGTCACTGAGTCATGGCTAGATTGGGTCACTTGGAGTCATGGAGAGTTTCCGTGAAGTCAGTTCACCTGCATGGATTGGGAGCACAACTGGTCTAGCAGCTTATAAACAATTCTCAAGAGCCTTAGGGGTCCTCAGAGTAGAACAAGGGGGAGACAAGGTGCATGGGCCTCTGAACCCCATTTTCGATAAGGTATACTCTATTTTTTATCATTGGGGCTCTTTAAGGAATTCCATTTGAATAATGGGATATTGAGCCAAGTAATTGGTCACTGCTCATCCAGTCCAGCATTTTACAGATGGGTAAACTGAGGACCCAAGAGGGTCTATGATTGCCCAAAGTGAACCTGTGAGTCAACTGGCAGAGCAAAGGCTGGAACCCGGCCCTACCAGTCCAGAGGTTTTCTGATGGAGGCCTTCCAGACCAGTCTGAGGTCACACTTCAGTCCCTGTGGAGTCTTCTCTTGACCTCTAGGGACTCCAGGGAGGCAGCAATGCTATTGACAAGTTTGAGGAATAGCCCCTTGAGACATGATCTTTTGGCCCGTGATGATTTCTGTGGGGCCTCAGAGTCACATAGCCTGTGGCTCTTGTATTTAGTTCACAGAGCTTTTCCTTTTTAATGAGTGAGTTTGTGTGTGTGTGTGTGTGTGTGTGTGTGTGTGTGTGTGTGTGTGTGTGTGTTGTGTATCCCTCCATCTAGTAGGAGCTGATATATGGGGTTTCCTATGATGATGCAGGAATTTCCTAAAAACTGAATTTGCTGAAGATGGGACTGTTCACTGCAGTTCTCTTTCCAGCACTCTGCACAGGCCTGAGCCTGATCTCATTTCTTATATAAAGCATGACCTAAGTAATATACAAACAAGATATTGACTTGTTGCTGGCACATGGTACCTAATGCATGAATGAGGCAGCAAGTCATACAAATGCTCTCAGAAATATGTGATGCCATGTAAACCATGTATTTATCTGAAATATTTTTTCCTCAGACTTGTGATAGCTTTTCAGAATGACTTCATTGCAAGGTCTCTCTCCCAGGCCTGCACTAGATGCTGAGGAGAAGGACTGGGTACAAGTAGAGGACCCAAGAGAGCCTGCGGTGAACCTTGCGTCCTGGAGAAAGACATGAAGCCATGCTCACTTTCTCAGATTTTCCTCTCCTAATCCACTGAGAGAAGGGAAATACTCTCTTTACCCCCAAGGTGAAGTAAAAGCTCACTGGCTGGAGAAAAGGTAGAAGAAAAAATTCTATAACCCTCAGGGATGGACAAGGAACCATCCAGGGCCCAAGATCCTATATTGATACCAACTGGAAATCAGTTACCACTGCAGAAAGGGGCAAACTCACACCCAAGACACACCTAAAACTGAGGCTGGACCACAACAACAGAGAGCCCTCCTGCCCCCACTCCAAGCCTAGTCTACAGCTGTAGAAGAAGGCAAAGCGTGGAGGGAGATACTTCCTATGTTCCAGAAGGCCAAGAGTGGAGTGCAAACACTGAGAAAACCCTTTAGCACCCCAGCTCCAACTCAAGCACAAGGCACCACTACAGGAATTTGCACCTGTGAGGCTCTGAAGGCAAGGACAGCAACAACAAAACCCAAACCCAGCTGAACTCCTGAATGGATCAACTCAATTCCTACAATAAAGACCTGCAACAAGAAGCAGCACTCCCATTTTCAGTGTGCATACCATACCGCTGCCTCTTCTATTGTAGAGCAATGTTCAGCATTCAATGAAAAAAATGAAAAGACACAAAAGAGAATGAAAACAACCCACTGTTAATAAGTAAGGTAACTGACAGTATCAGACTTAAATATAACCCTGTCAGAGACATTAAAATAACTGTGATTAATATATTTAAAGGATCTAATGGGAAAGGTAGATACCATGCATGAACAGATGAGTGATAATTTTTAGCAGAGAGAAATGATAAGGAATAATCTAATGGAGATGCTACAAAAAAAAAGTTAGGATACCAAAAATGAAGAATTCCTTTTGATCAACTCAGCAGTAAATCTAGCATGGCTGAGGGATATGTCCATGATTTGTCAAAGGACTGTAGGTATGACACCAAAGTATAATCAACAACAACAAAAAATAGATAAATTGGAATTTACCAATGTTAAATTTTTAAATGTTTGTGCTTCAGAGGATACCATCAAGAAAGTGAAAATTGACTCACACATGGGGAAATAATTGCTACTGAGGTAATATAAAATGGTTCAACTTCTTTGAAAAACAGTCTGGCAGTTTTTCAGATGATTAAACATAAAGTTAACATATGGCCCAGCAATATCACTCCTTGGTATATATCTAAGAGAAATGAAAACATATCCACACAGAAACCTTGTATACAAATGTTTATTGGAGCATTATTGATAATAGTCAAAAGATGGAAATAACCCAAATGGTCTTCATGGGAAAATAATCAATAAAAGGCGGTATATCCATCCAGTGGAATATAATTTGGCTATGAAAAGGAATGAAGCATTAATGCATGCTACAACCCAGATGAACCTTAAAAACATATGCTGAGTGAAAGAATCAAATCATAAAGACTATATATATATGATTCCATACATACAAAATGTCTAGAACAGGTAAATCTATGGATACAGGAAGTAGATTAGTGGTCGCTCAGGGCTGAACGGGTAAGGGGAGGGGAAAGATCAGTGGGTAACAGCTAATGTTATGAGGTTTCTTTATGGAATGATAAAAATATTCTAAAATTGACTGTTGTGATGGTCGTAGATATCTGTGAATATACTGAAAGACATTGTATTCTTCATTTTAAATAGATGAGTTGTATGACGTGAACTATAGTTTAATAATCTGTTTAAAAATCTGTATTAGTAATTGTGGGGATATGTGAGCTGTTTCCTTGGGAGTCTTCCTGTTCCTTTAGAAAATAGTTAGATTTAACCTCGTTATGGGAGTGGTTGTGGTGCCTTTGAAAGCATCTGTCCCAGGTGACGTTATCACAGTGTTTTTAAGCAAAGAAGCCTATTCTCAGTAGGGTAAGCTACTTCTCCTGGCAAGAGAGGAACAGGGTGACTTGAGGGTTCAAGTTGTTAGTTTTATTTGGATCCAATGAGATGTCCCCATTACAAATGTTAGGATCCCACTCTCCCAATAATGCCCTTCACCTGAAAACTTGGTGAGACTGTGAATTTAAATGATGTTGTAATTTGTCAACCTACACAATTAAATTTTTGTTTTATTTTAAGTGGATCAGTCCAGTGCCTACAAGAAATGAGAAAATCTTTTTAGTGCAATGGAAGCTTTCTGGTTCTCAGCCCATAACTTAAGCTGAGAATTAAAGGACATGAGTTTGGGATTTTCTTTTGGTAAACAATCAAGCATGCTCTGAGTAATTAGTTCCATACCATAGTCCTTATGGTCATCATTACTGCCATGAATAGCCAAGTGCTGCAGCCACCTGGCCTCCCAAGGCACGTGCTTCTCTCATCACTTAATCATAGGTGATAGCATGATAAATTGTGATGTCACTACATGCCATGCATTGCCAGAATCCCGTTTCCTGTTGGCAGGTAGTTTGTCCCTGCCTTCAAGTCCAAGAGCACAGCCAAATAAATCTCTAAATCCTATCTTTGTGAGGTTATCTCCCAGGACCATTCCCAGTGTAAATTCTATGTTGGATATGTCTAAACAGAGTATAAAAACAACACAGTAATTATAACAGGAGAAAATTAATATTAAAAAAATTAACCATAACACAGGTTTACCTACTAAGGGGAAAAGAGAACTCTGAAGAAGAAAATGCTTCTCCTGTGCTCTATATTGATAAAACTTAATATAATTCCAGGTGGCAATTGCAGTATCACAAACAGGGTGATAAAGGGAGAAAGATTTAGAGTTAAGAGACAATGGACCTGTAAGTGGTGCATTGAGCATTGCTTTCTCATCCAACCTGAAAATCTCTGCCCTTCAATTAAATGTCTAGACCATTTATATTTAATTTAATTATCAATATAGTTAGATTTAAATTTGCCATCTTGCTATTTATTTTATCTTTGTCCCATCTGCTTTTTCTTCCCTTCTTATTTTCTTTTGGATTGAGTTTTTTTTTTCCTCCCAAATAATTCCATTTTATCTTTACTATTGACTTACTAGATTTAACTCTTCATTTTATATTTTTATTGGTTTCTCTGGAGTTTACAATATATAGTTTAACTTGCCAAAGATTTCCTGCAAATAATAGCATACCACTTTATATGCAGTGTAAGAATTGGACCAAATGGCAACTCTATGTTTCACAACTTGAGGAACTGCCACAGTTTTCCCAAAGTAGCTGTAAAAATTTACATTCCCACCAGCAATGTATGGGGATTTCAACATTTCCACAACTTCACCAACACTGTTGTTATCTATCTTGATTCTAACCATCCTAGCATGTGTAAAGTGATACCTCTTTGCAGTTTTGATTTGCATTCTCCCAGTGACTAACAATGTTGAGCATATTCTCATGTGCTTATTGGCCATTTGTATATCTCTTTGAAGAAATGTCTATTCAAATTCTTTGTTCATTTTCAAAACTGGGCTGTCTTTGTTGTTGAGTTGTAAGAGCTCTTTATATATTCTAGATACAAGTCCCTTATCAGATATATGATTTGCAAATATCTTTTCCACTATACGAGTTATCTTTTCACTTTCTTAATGATATCCTTTGAAGCACAGGCAAAAGCCAATTTATCTACTGTTTTCAAGATGACCACAGGCTTGACTGTCCCCACACTCTGTTTCAAAAGATAAAATAAAATCACTTTCTTTGCATAGAACTTTGGCACTCTCTTCCTTTATGGATTGCTTCCCTTCCTGGGCAAAATCTCTGACCAATACTCTGGGACCTGGGCAGTGTGGTAGCCTCTGATATTCTTGGCTTGCTTCTCCTGGCATGGAACCTGTGCCCTACAAGTGAGCTGGTTCAGGGTCATTAGGGCTTCTTGGCCTGTTCCACTGGAAACAGTCTCTATCCTATGTGTGAGAGCTGGATATAAGGAGGAGCCCCCAATATCTCAGCCATGCTCATGCAGAATTTAGCCTCTTCAATTTGAAGTTGAAAGAATTGAGAAATTCCATTGGCCTGCCTTTCCCACTCAGATATGGAAATCCTTGACTGAGAGCTGAAGGGAGAGAAAGCTTCATCTGGTGTTTTGTTTTGAATAATTTTTATAGCTATGTTTTCAAGTTCATTACTCTTCTTTTAATTTGCTGTTAATCCTATTCAGTGCATTTTTCGTTTTAGAAAATAATTTTTTCACCACCAGAGGTTTGATTAGGTCTTCTAAAAAAAATATTTTCCATGTTCTTTTTAACATGCTCCTGCTTCCCTCTGCCTTATTGAACATATGGAACAGAAAGTTATAATAACTGTTTTAATATCCTTGTCCACTTATCATCTGCTTCACATCTGTGTCTGTTTTTAATAATTTTTCCTCCTCATTATGGATCATATATTTCTGCATCTCTATATACCTAACTTTTATTGGATGCCAGGCATTTTGACTTAAATATTGAATATTTTTAGTGTTTTTACAAATATTCTTTTGTTCTGGAATGCAGATAAGTTATATGGAAACAGTTTTATTCTTTTGTGGCTTGCTTGAGCTTGGTTAGAAGAGACCAGAGCATCATTTAGTCGAGGACTAATTTTGTTCTGCCACTAAGGTCAGATCATTCTAAGTACTCTGCCCTGTTTGTAATGAGGTCTACATGCAGTCTGGCTGGTGGGAACTCAGCCTGTTTATGGCCCCTGTGAACTCTGGGGATTTAGTTTTTCTTGTTCCTTTTGGGAGTCCTTTCACCAGGTTTAGGTAATTTCCTCACACATGCGTGCTCATCAGTTTCCAGCTGAAGACTTGAGGGAACAATGCACATGTTGGGAGCCCTCTGGATCCTCGTCTCTAGGACAGTCTCTATTCGAAGTTCAGCTCTCTTCTTTCCAGTACTCTGATAGAAAATCTTCCCAACATTTGCCTCCCTAAATTCCCAACTCTGTCTCTGCAACCATGGGAGCTCCCTGGGCTCTATGTGGCTTCCCCTCCCCTGCACAGTGATCTGGAAACTTTGTCTATGCAGTAAGCTTTGCAATGGTAGGGCTCACCTCATTTGCTTTCCTGTTCTCTGAACTCGCTGTCTTGGGCTGCTTTGTCCAATGTCTGAAAACCATCATCATATATTTTGTCTGTTGATTTACTTGTTTAAAGCAGGTATAAATCCAGTCTCTTTTCTCTATCTTGGCCAGTAACCGAAACCATCTCTTGCATTGTTTGAATTGTTTACAAGGAGAATATATTCTCTTATTACTTGTAACATACCACATCAGCATGGGGGTGAGGAATCTAGATATAGATGCCCATATTCCCCTCCAGGAGAAAGCAGCCTGCCCGGGGGCCTTCAGGGAGCACCAGAAGAAGAAGATGGGTCAGACTTCAGCCTTTTCAGCTGCATCCACAAGGGCAGCAGTTCTTCTCAGTTCTAAGCAGGTAGCACCCCAGATAGTTCCTCTTCACAATTGTCAAAGTACATACTGGGCCCCAGACCTCAGAGAGGTTTGGGGCTCACAGGCCCCCTTCCTGCATCAGCCCCAAAACTGTATAGAGGACCCCCGGGCAGGTTATAAGCTTTGCCAACCCAATGCAGAATCACAGATCAGAGGAATAGTCAGAGCGTAGGAATCTAGAGGGAGCTCAATACCCTTAGCATGTGGATGGGGAAACTGAGGCCTGGAGGGGCACAAGGATGTGATCAAAGATAGTGGCCTGAGACCCTGGCTTTCCTGACTTCGCATCTTCCTACTTCACCAAACAGAAAGATGATTAAGAAAAAAAGATTGATTTTTAAAAACAATAATGCTTCAATAGGGAATTGATAAAGACATTACCAAACAAAGGAACACAATCAGCTGTTAAACAAATGAGGCAGATTCCAGCACTAGCAGGGAAAGATGATGTTAAAGAATGCAGGTCTCCGAACAGCATATCAAGTGTAACCCCATTAACGTGTGTGTGTGTGTGTGTGTGTGTGTATGTGTGTGTGTACATCACAACCAAAGAGGCAAGGGAGGATATGGCCAGATTCTGGGCAATGGGGAAGTTGGGCTACTGGGAATTTTCATATCCTACTTCCTATTTCTGTGTTATTTCCACTTCATGTTGTGTCTGTATTATTTATATAATCAAGGGAGGAACTCAGATATTACCACTTGACAGTTTACCCAAAATAGGCGCATGAGCCTTGGGTAGCCCTGTGCTGGGGAGGTAAGGACTCACCTCAAATTTGGGAGTTAAAAAAATTATTTTTTGCTCCCTACCTGGCTTTGCCACCAGAGATAAGTTGCAGTTCTTAACTTCCGCCACCAAGAGGCAGCAGGGGACCAGCCTATCCCTGCTGTGGAATTCTCAGCTAGCAGGGATGGTGGGGTAGGGTTGAGCAGGGCAGCACTGTTTAAAGCAGTCCCCACTGTGAGGTGGGGCTGGAGTCAGGTTCCCAGGAAGATGAGGCCTAGTTTCATGCTAGATGAGGGTTTTTTTTTTTTTTTTTTGGCCTCAGCACAAGAAGGAAATTGAGGCAGAAGCCAGTCAGAGTTGAACAGGATGTGAGTACCTGGGAAAGGAAGAGGAATGACCTACAGGCCAAGGACCAGATAGATCCAAGTCCCATGGTAGGGGGCAGCAGGCCCCTAATCTCCTGCCATCTAAATCAAGGTGAAGTTTTCAGAACACATAGCTCAAGGGCGGACAGGTAAGAGACGCAGAGGCAGAGGGGGACCCATGGGGACCCTATTTCAGAGGCAGCACAGGCCCAGATGACTATCACCATCTCTGAGACCAGTGCAGTAAGTAGCAGTTCTTGAGCACATACCAGGTGCCAAGCATTTTGCTTCCATATCTTGTTTAACTGTAACAACAACCTTCAGGTAGATAGGCGAGCATCACCATTACTATTTTACACAGCAAGGAATTGAGGCTCAGAGAGGAGAGGTGACTACCTTAGGATGATAGTTGACAAGTAGTGAAGCTGCGGTTCAGTGTCCAGACCATCTGACTCCAGAGTTCTTGCCAGGGTGAGAGCGGGGAGGCAGAGATTGAGGTCGAGGCAGATACCATGGTCCCGGACACATGAGGCAGGATTTGGACCCCAAATTGTCCCTCAGGCTGCAGGAGCTGGGTGTGGAGGGGCTGTGGGGGCCAGCCCCAACCTCAGGGAGTGACCAGAGGTGGGAGTGGGGAGATATTGAGAAGGTGGTTGAAGAGAATGCTTCTCAGATCCCAGCTTTCAGTGCTTGGGGTAGGGAGAAATACCTGCTTTCTTTCCTGAACCAAGAGAGAGGGTGACTGGCCTTTGTCCAGGGCTCCATGAGGCTGTGGGCCAGGCAGGGAGGGCAAGGATGAACAAGTGTCAGGATGGAAGGCAAAAGTGCCTGGCCTGGCTTGACCTGGAGAAATGGAAGCAGGAGCAGGGCTCCCCCTGTGACTGGGAAAAGGGCCCCTCTGGGAAGTTTTTAAGGACAGAGGTGGAAGGAAGATTGGGGGCTGTGTTGGGGAGCTTGGCTTGAGTTCTGGTTTCTGTCCAAGCCTGCAATAGCTACCATGGGGACTGCATTAATTGGTTAATGGCTCTGAGCTACTGCAGAAGGCTGGCAGGCCGGGCTGGGCAGCATCGAGGGGCTCGGGGCAGAGTGGAGGGGCAGATGGCAGGCCAGCCTGGCTGCCTGGCAGTCGGAGAGTGGCACAGCTGCAGGATGCAGGGATTAGGTTCTGACCTGAGGTCCCCTGGGTATGAAGAGTAGGAAGTGGCTCTGGGAGGGGGCCCGGGGAGGGGCTCTTGTTTTGTTAGCTGTATGACCTTGGACAAGTCACTTTACTTGTTTGAATCTCAGCTCCCTATCCATACAACAGCACTCATCCTAGCCCCCACCTCACAGGGTAGTTGCAAGGATTGAAATTGATGATGCATGTTAATCACATAGCACAATGGCTGGCACTCAGAGGGCTTGATGGATGTTCAATTGGCTCTTACTTATTCATTTATTCCACATTTGACCCTACTGTGTGCCAAGCCACAGTGGCACTGGAGATGCAAAGGCCGTGCAATACCCTAGGGGACTGTGGAGGGCACTGAGTGTGTTTGAGGCATATCTGAGGGTCCCACACTTTGCCTGGTGTACCTCCTTGGCCTAGCTCACCTCTGAGCTCATCTCCTGCCCAGGAAAGGAGCACACACAGAAGTGAAGATACGACTGGTCCCCAGGTCCCATCTCCTCACTTCAGACATTGTTATCATTTTGACAGTCTCGTTTTGAAAGCCGCCCAACCCATATTCTGGATTATTTGGAAATAAAGTGCAGGCATGGTCTCAATTCCTCCACAGATACACGAGTGCTTAATTAATGGGGACATTTTCACACGACCCCAGTGTTCTCATCACACCTAGCAAAAAAGCATGGTTCTCCCCACTGAGACGCGAGGAAGACTTTGCTCACTGCACTGAGCCAAGGGGTGGGCTTGACTTCTCTTACCCACTGGAGGATTCCAGGGCCCCAGCCCATGGTCTGTGGGGAAGGATGGGGACAAATTTACAGGAAGTCCATCACCCTCTGGGCCAGAGCTTCCTCCTCCCTAACAATGACCCTTGGCTAAGAGGGGTTAGGAAGAGGGGCTGCACTGGGGGTGTGGGCTTGTGGACACTGCACTGTTCTAGCCAGAAAGTGCACCCCAGGGCCCCCACTCCACGGGACTCCCAAAAGGTGTTTGTGGGTATGGGTGTGTGTGTGATATGTACACTTGTATATGTGTGTGAGTGTATATGGTAGGGGCAGGGTAAGCACAGGACCCCTAACATCTCTAGATAAATGGGGAGGAATGTTTAGAGGGGCCTTTGCCCTGAGGACAGGCTGTTCCTTGCTCTGGCCAGGGCTCTGGGGAAAGCCTGACTCCAGGGGTGGCAAGCCCTCCCCTAGCACGAAGCCCCCTTCGTCTCAGCTCCTCTCGTCTCTTCTCCGCCCCTCAAACACCACGGAGAAGCTGGGCCCAGGCAGCACTGGCTGGGAAAGCAGCTGGGGGGGGGGTGGTATTTGATGCCTGACCCTGGATTCCCAGACTGGGACACTGGGGTCAGGGCATTTGGGGACGGGCAGAGGCCTGGCTTCCCAGCTCATTGTGGGGCCCAGCACTGACAGAGTGCTGGGCTGGCCCTGAGGAAATACCAAAGTGGTTTGCTGAAGGCCTGAGGAGGTACCTGGAAACCCACTTAGAGTCTTGTCAGGATCAGAAACAGCAGAGTTCAAGGTCAGAGGGTGCAGCAAGGGCCGCATTTGTCAGTCTTGGGCATCAGGGCCTGCCCAGGCCTCAATTTCTCCACATGCCATATCGACATACTGTTTCCTGCCCTGGCTCCTGTCAGGACTGTTAGGAGGACACAGGAGAGACAGGCCTGTGACTGGGATCTAGTACAGAAGCCCGACAGACACCTGGGCCTAACCTCAGGGTGTAAGGAACTGCAGCAGGGTGGATGGGAAGGGAAGTGGCTACCATGGAGAATATTTGGGAACTGCCTGATGTTCACTGCAGCCAGCAGGTGCATCCTGGTTGCCAGACTCCCTTCCCCCATCCCCAACCCGCCCCCGCCCCCATGCTTGGAGATAAGGACGTGGAGCCTCCACATTATACATTACGAGAAGCAGGTGGTGCTGGGAGCCTTGCCTGGGTCACAGGAGAAGCTCAGAGCACCAGTGGTTCTGGTGCCAAGGTGGGAGAGGAGAGGTGTTTGAGCACTGTCCTCCTCACCACCCCCCCAGGCCTAGGGCGCTGGCCTGATCTCCCTTCCATGTCTAGACTAGGCGCTGAGGGGGCTTCTTACCAAGGCCTTCATGAGCTGGAGCTACCTGGGGACCATCTCAGCCCCTGGGGACTTCACTTACTGCCTACCTTTGCAACTCTGGGTACAGGTTGGTGCCTGGGGCTCAGCCCCAAGTCTTCCTCTGAAACGCTGCACTGGGAGTGAAAACTTGAAGTTCAAATCCTGGCTCTGCCGCCTGTCTTCTGGGTGACCTCAGGCGAACCCTTCCTCACTGGGCCTCGACTTCAGCCAAGACAGAAATATGGGGGTGAGGTGGGCGTCAGTTTAGAAGGGAGGCAGGGGTGGGCCCAGAGCTGGGCTGTCCTCTGTGGGTCCCCTGCCACCCCTTTCTGCGGCAGACTCTGCTCTCCTGGCCCTCAGAAACTGGCAGCCTCTGGACACAGACATTAAGTCCAACCGGAAACTCTTCCTGTCCAGGGGAATTCCTGGCTTCCACGGCTCTGGGAGATGTCGAAATGCAGGCAGTGTTTGCCTTGGGTTTGTTTTCTTTCCACGGAAAACAAAACAAAACAAATACACGGGCACATGCACACTGACACGCAAGGGCAGAAAACTGAGCACGAACCTGGGGCCTCAGCCCCAGCATACAGTGGGTGCTCAGTAAATGCCTACTGGCGGAGCAAATGAACCTAGAGCTGGAGGAAAGCTCCCCCTCTGACTTCCTGTGTGATCTCTGGCAAGGCATTTCTGCCTGAGCTACAAATAGTGGAAGCAAGAGGTCCACATCCCTGGGTCCCCAGGGTGCCAAGCCATGTGATGTTTACTGGACCATCTTATCTGCACATTGTCCATGTGGAAGCTGGGGCTTGGAGAGGCATGGAACTGCTCAACTTCATACAGCCAGGGGAAGCAGGACTTGGGGACAGAGGTGCTCTGAGACAGAACTACGCTCTGTGTCCTCAGATCTTTCCCAGGGAGGACAGCCTCCTTGCTGGGTTGCTGGCGGAGTGTCTGCACTCACTGATGATTATTCCTTGTTCCTCCCACTCTGTTTGGGGCTGGGTCCCCTCCCCACTTACCTGCTTGGCTGGCAGACTCCCATCTGCGACACCCACCTGTGTTCAGGCTGACTCTGGCCCTGCTGCCATTTCACATGCACTGTGGGCAGGCACTGGAGGTGAATGCTCCCTTTATACCAATAACCAATACACCAGGAAAGGGCTTGGTGGCTTTCAGGATTTGCATGCACCCCAATAAGACAAGGAGTCAAGGGTCTCTATTCCTGCTTGTCCCTCACCCTCCCCTATCCATGGATCATGATTCCAGGGACTCTTACTTGTTTTCTCTGCTACATCTCAGAGGCTGCAGTCTGGAGCTGGCCCACAGATATATGGTTTGACCTGTATACTATTTAAACATTTTGTGAACGAGTGCCAACATTTAAAAATTGGACAATTTGACATAACCTGGATTTCCAGTCCCCTGCCCCTCACCCCACCCCAGGTGATATATCCTTATCAGCAATTGGCTGGAGCCAGGATGGGATGCATCTCCAGTGGGACTGGAGCCCTGCTGCACCCCCCTAGTCTCCTCACTATGTCACCATTGCCCCATCGTCGCCCCACCATTGCAAAGCTTGGTGCTTCTCAGTTGGACTGATCTGAGAGCTTTATTACACTCAAGCCGATATCTCAAGCATCTCGGGTGATTCTGGTGAGCAGCAAGATTGAGAATGACCACAGCACCAACCCTGGGCCCTTGGACTCGGTATGAAGGTGGCTTTGCTATGCATGGCTCCCCAGCCCTGTGAGCTGTGGCTTCCTGTCTGTGCCCTCAGCAAGCACCCACCTTATGACAGCCCATCCTCATCCTGGCCACTTCACTTTATGTGTGATGCCCAGCATCTGAGGCCTGATCCCTGGCCTTGGCGAGAAGGCCGAGTGTGAGCAGGAGCAGCAAGGCTGCCTGCTCCAAGGAAGATTCACTCCTATATATGGTCACCCGGGAGTCCCATCGCTGGGCTAAAGTGTGACCTAATGTGCTGACAATCTCTCCGTCTGAGGCCCAACTTGGGGAGGGCCCTTGCCCTGGAGAGAGTGTCTCCTTGGGGCAGAGAGGCTGGAGGAGGCAAAACGAATGGCATGGAGGTAGGGCAAGGACAAGATGACTCAGACAAAGGAGACAGAAGGTGACCCCGAGTTCTTCCCTCCCACTGGGCCCCATGCATCTATGAAAGCATCCGGTCTCCCAATCATGCTCTGTGTAAACAAGAAATCCACGAGCCTGTCTTGCTTTTAAAGTCCTTTTAATACAGCATGAAAAAGCTATATTTCTATAGGCAAGCCATATACAGATTCTCCAGGAATAAGGCACACGACGGAATGCCATCCCGAGGAAAGCCCTTCAGAGGGTCAGGAGGCTTTCCATGCACCCCCTGAGCTGGGCCCACGGGTTCTGTTTGTCTTTTTAGCTGGACACACACATATTAACAGATACAGACACAGACGGCGTTACCCCACAGGAGTAGAGGAGGTCAAATGGTGAGGTTGGCAGCAGAGAGCAATGAGTCTGCTGCCACCAGCCCTCAGGAGATGGTTTGGCCACTTCCCTGAAGGCCAGGCACCTCCTACACTTCAGGGTTAGTTGTTCCACTGGGCTGATGTAGTGATGTTGGGTTAAATATTCTTTTAGTGTGGATTCAAGTCTATTAGACGTTGGAGGGCAGGTGAGGGCTCTGGTTGACAAATCCAAGTTCAAAGAGCCTGGGGCCCCCGGGAAGTGGCTCAGATGGCAAAGATCCAGGGGGCATAGAGAAGTTCGCCTCTTGCTTCCTCTTCCCTTCTTGGGCCCTACCAACTGGGGGACCCTTCACCAGGCCAAGGAGGCCATCCTTGGAGCTGGCTGACTGTGGAGGGGCTAGTTATCACATGCCTATTCTTCCCCTGGCCCACTCCCTGCCCCCCTACAAAATTAATAACCATAATAACAAGATAATAAGAAGGTGCAATAGAATGGATTACAACGCTGTGTTTGTTATTCTCGATGGAAGAGTTTCAAAGGGGTCACTGTTCCCTTTTTTGCTATATATCTAATGATAGCTTCCCTTAAAGAAGGCAGTACTTTCCAAAATACACATATGTTTAAATACAGGACAGAAACATATTAATAAGTCTAAGCACTTGAATAATATGCTGGCTACTTAATACTGATATTTTCATCCAAGGAAAACAACACAGAATAACAATATGGCTTAAAGAATTGCAAAGTTTTTTTCCTCGTCAGAATTATGTACCAACTTCATATAATATTCTATGTAGACAATATTTCCTTCTTAATGTAGTTCAGTTGCATATTTTTTACAGAACGAAGTATAGTAAAAAAAATCAAACCAAAAAAAAAAAAAAAGTTCTCACCATAAATATTTTCTTACAGCTCAACAAGGTTTGCAAAATACTTCCAGAAATCTTCATTTGATATTCTATTGCCCTCCTGAAACGCTGAAGTTTTGAAAATGCCTCTTTTTTTGTCTCAAAAATTATACAATTATATTTTTCTTTTCTTTTCTTTTCTTTCTTTCTTTCTTTTCTTTCTTTCTTTCTTTCTTTCTTTCTCTTCTTTCTTTTTTTTTTTTAAAAAGGCCCTCAAATATATACAGACAAAAATTACTGTGAAGATTTTTCGGGAGAAGGTAACAAATTCAGTGTTGTGAGAAAAACTGGTAACCAGGCAGAAATTTTAACATCTATGAATTTTTTTCAAAATACACAAATAGTATTTTTCTTAAAAAAAAAAAGAGGAATTCTGTGTCAAGTATAACGCAAAATAAATACAAATTCACAAGTAGAACTATTGAATACTTCATATGGGGTAAACACTGTTATCTCCCAGCTAGATCACTAGATCTCTAAACTGCAAGCGATTGTCCCTTTTGAACGTACTAAAACCACACACTTTCTTGTCGCCTGGGCTCCCAGGTCCTCTGAGCACTTAATTCTCATAGCACCCGGCCTGCACAGTAGTGGCTTCTGCTGACCCCAGAGAGCACTCAAATTTAGCCAAAACAGTGCAGGAGTGGGGAGCACAGAGGGACTGGCACTGGCAGAGGGCTCAGCCCCCAGAGTGGCCAGCTCCGCACAGATGACAGGGGCAATTGCTGCCAGCTGGATAAGCCTACTGAAAAGGTCACTTTGGGGTGAGAGCCCATCTTCTGTTGGCCCATAGAAGGCTCTGGCCTCCAGCAGTCTGGAGTCTTAGTTCTTTTTAGGGTGTGGGCTTCCCCCACCATTGCAGCATAGTTGGCAGGCCCCAGGCATCCTGAGGCCAACATCTCCTGCAGGGCCGGGGCACCGGAAGGGTTGGGGCCTGGTCCTGGCAGCGGAGACAAGCACACTGCCCACCTCTGCAAACATTATCTTCAGCAGTGCACTAGGATGACCAACAGTAGCAGCTTCTCCTTGGGGTCAGAAAGCCTTGAGCTGGGGCAACCCCAGCGCACCTTGACACCATGGAGAAGGCAGGCAACAGCTGGGCAGGGACTCCCCAGTGGCAAGCCCAGTGGGTGGGGAGGGTGTCCACGGTCATTTGCCAGGCATTACCCCTGTGGGCAGGAGAGAGGCAGCTTTCAGGCACAGGCTGGAACAAATACCCTCTTATTAAGCGCTCAGAGGGGCTGGCCCCCCGAAATCTACCTGCAGCCCACTGGCCGCAAATACACTCACTCCGTGTCTTCTACTCACTCCCTGGACCCCTGGTTAACACTTTACTGTAATTCCTCAGTTGTACAAAGCATTTTCATTTGAAAACAAAAGGCAACTGGGCACCAGTTGGTGTCCTTGAGCCGTGGTAAACACTGAATTTCAGGCCCATTTTGTGGTCTGATTTTTTTTTTTTCCACAGAGGCATAATGTCGGGGCAAAATCAAGTGACGCAGTTCTGACAGTCAGTTTTCTCCCTGTTCCTGGGAGAAATGAAAGATGGTTATGACGATGAAAATCAGGCTTCTCACTGGGGACAGGGGAGAGGAGCATGACCCCTCTACCTGCCAGGACAGTGTCTCCCTGACCAATGTGACAAGCCAAGAGGCCTCCCTGCTCCTTCGGGAGGTAGGAAATAATTGTCCCCGGTTTACAAAAGAAAGGATCTGCAGCTTGTCTCCAGGTTGCCCCATGTGAGACGGAAGGGGATCCTAATCCTTCATTTTTGCTGGGGTGGGGGACAACAGGCAGGCTTGGGGCTGTAGGGGGCGACAGGGGATAACTGGCATCCTTCAGCTTGACTTAAGTGACCAGGTAATGGTGCGGAGTACGGGACCTGGTGAAACTCTCCACATAAAGCCCTCTGCTCCAGGAGATGGCACTCAGCCAGGCCGAATTCCAGATCGTCAGAACTGAAACAGATCGTCAGAACTGAAACTTCTCTGCTTCTAGTGTTGCTCTCTCATGTAACTTGTGGGGAAACTGAGGCTCAGAGATGCGAGTCCTCCCCAAGTTCCATAGTGCACCAGCAGCAGGGCTAGCATTTGAACCTAGGTCTCCAGACCACCAGGCCTGTGTCCTTTCTGCCAGCATGGCTTCCACACTGGGCCCTACCTCTTCGATTGGGGATGGACCCCCAGCGTGGGCGGGAAGCAAAGGAGAAGAGAAAGGAATGGGGCTGACAACATCCAAGTGGGAAAGTGTATGGTGGCGAGTGGGGGCAGGGGATGCCTGATGTGCCCCAAGTCACACCTTTGGACACTGTCCAACATTACTGCCTCTCTGTTCCCAACCTCTGGGTCTGCGGGGGATGGTGCAGCACCCAGGTGCAATGCCAATGATGTCAGAGGGGGTCAGGTTTGGGGCTCAAATTGGGTGGGGCCAGAGGTGCCCACTCCCCAGAAGTTGCTAGAACAGGTGTCAGCTCACCATGACTGCTGACTTAAATGGGACAGAAAAAAGACCCATATACTTTCTGAGAGTGGCTTTGCACACGGGGCAAACCGGAAGGTTCTGGGTAGGAGAAGGCGGCCTGGCTGGTCTTGGAGAGACGGTCCCTGCCGGCTTTGGGATTCACAGTAAATTTAGTGCACTTGTGGCCAATACAAGGCTGCTCACCCCAAGGGGAGTCTCAGAGGAGGAGAACCTGTGGGGAATCCCAAGGGCTTTGTGGGATCCTGTGCATCGACATCTGCTTGCCCCTGTCTCCTCCACACAGACCCTAGGCCCACCTGTAGAGTCCCAGAGACCTGGCTTCTGTGGGGCAGCTGCGTCAGTAACACTGTTTCAACACACGTGAGACAAGAACCTAAGACCCCCTGACCAGACCCACAGGACTTCGAGGATGCCCCCACACGTGTGGGGACACCAGCAACACCAAGGAACACGGGGGAGGTGGCGTCGTCTCTGGCTGGCAGGAGGGTGGCAGGCATGGCAGTCAGGGCTGGTCATTGCACTCGGCGGCAGTAGTAACCCAGCACTTTGCACTTCTCGCACAGGTGCTGGGGGTGCTCCTTGCTCTGGTCGGACACATCCAGGCCATCGGGTTTCTCCAAGGGTCTCTGCAGAGAGAAAGGAGAATGAAGGCCCAAGAGAGGGAGAGGAAAGAGCAGACAGAAAGACCAAAGCACAGATGCACAGAGAGGCAGAAATGGCACGGAGAGGGAAGGGTGGAGGGGGAGGAGAGGGGAGAAGAGGGGAGGGGAGAGGAGGGGGAGGCGTGGAGGAGGGAGGGGGGATGGGGAGAGAAAGAGGGATATAGAGAGGGAGGGGAGGAGAAGACAGGTACCAGGTACACAGAGAGGACCCGGAGAGAGTGCTCTGTGGCCACAGAGGTTCGTTTCCAAAGCGCCAGTGCCCTTCCTGCCTCTCGCTGCCTTCTGTCTTCAGAGGCACAGGCTGAGGCCTTGGGATGGGGCCAGGACTGTGGCGGGGGTGGGGGGGTCCTGTACCCAGATCCTCCCTCTGAAAGCCACTTTGCCCTCCCCCAGTTCTCTCTGAGCAGCCACCACCTGAAGCTCACAAAAGCCCAGGGTTGAGGTAGGACAAGAGCACAGACATTATCTAGATAAGAAAACCAAGGCCCAGGATAAGGGAGACCCAAGCCTACACCTCCTGACTCCCAACACCCAGTGCTTCTTCTCTGGCTGCTGTCACCCCCATGCCTGCTTGTACAGCCTCAGGATTCAGGGAGAGTTTAACCTGGACATGGTCACAGAGCTTCAGGCTTGGGGGAAGCAAGCCTTTAGTTCTGCGAGGTCAGCGGCTGGTGTTCTGATCCCCCTCAGCCCAGGTCCAGGTGTAGCACCTGCTCATTTGAGTTACATGAGCTCACTGTTTCCTAGCAGGGAAACAGAGGCCCAGAGCAGGAAAGGGACTTGCCAGACCTATGATGCTGCTCGCCCACTGTGTGACCTCAGAAACCTCAGTTTCCACATCTGTAAAGTGGGCCATCGTCACACCTCCTTTGCTGGGCATTGGGAGGATTCAGATGTCTAGATATTTGTAAATTGAGCAGTGTCAGGCACATACGAGCACATTTCTGTCACAAGGGGAGCTTCCCTGCTCCCTTTTTCCCTCCCTCTCTGGCTCTCAAAAGTCAGCAATGACTTGTCTCCCTGGAAAATTTATGGATGCTATTAAGGACACCTCCTGAGGAAGTTTCTTGGCACAGCCCCACCCCCAGGCCAGAACCCTGCCTACAGAAGGGTCCCCTGCACGGACTGGTGGGGGACTCAGAGGAAGCTTGTCAGAGCCAGCTGGGAGCCACATGCTGAGGAGAGGGGGCAAGAACTGCAGGCTGGTGTGGGGCAAGGAGCCTCGGTGCCAGTGACCATGACCCAGGATGGTCCTGGAAAAGGCTGAGGGTGAGCACTGCCCCCCTGGCTTGAGGAAGGTACTCAAAAGTAACACACTGGCTTTTCTGCCCAATTACATGGTCTCTGGTCCCCAAGGTGACATTCAGAGAATTCTGAGGAATGGAAGAGGCAGAGGGCTCTAGGAGGTGAGTGTAGAGACTGCGGGTGGGCAGGATTTGATTCAGGGGACATAAAGCCCATCCCTGTGCTTCTAGGCCTAAAGCCGCATTAGGATGGACTGGAAAAAGGACAGGGGCCCTGGCTTTGCCTCAAGGGGTTTGAAGATGACTGGCTTTCCTGGCCAGGGAAGAGGTGACAGAGTTTGGCTCCATGTCAGACCTGGGCCAGAATCCCAGCGCAGCTACCTATGAGCTGAGTGAGTGACCTTGGGCAAGCCACCTGACCTCCAACCCTCTATTTCTGCATCTGTAAAAGGGGATGTTGATAACATTTTTCTCTTGAGATTGCTGTTCCAACTTGATGAAGATCAGGAATAGAAAGAACATAGCACACAGAAGGTATTAATGCTGGTTGTTATTATTAGTGGGAGGGGGGCACCAACTGGTGGAGAGGGTCACTAAAAGCTGAAGCCAGGATTTCAGGCTAGAAAGCCCAGGGAAGTCACATGCCCTGCTCTCTCAGACATCCTGATGGACACCTACATCCCCAGGCATGGCCTGCAAGCCCCCCGGGCCGGGGAACTCCCTGCAGGCCAGCTGAGCTGACTGGCTCAGCTCACTGCCTGGGCTATAAGAAAGGCTTCCTGATCTGGCTCATCTGGGTCCCTGTACCCGCATCCCAGTGATCCCAGCCACATAGGGGCCACCAGACTCTCCACTCAGCTTCTGTAGGTTGATGTGGGTAGTTCTGAAATCTCCCCTCCTCTGACCAAACCCAGCCTGGTTTCCATTTCCCTCCCCCACTCTTCGTGCTGGTCAGGGTGCCTTCCCTGAACCAGTCTTCCAGGTGCAGCCAGAGAAGCCAGAGCGAGCAGGCCCGACAACCCTTGCCCCTCATGGTTTACACTTTGCGAAGTGCTGCCACATAAATCATACTACCTAACCTCAGGCCCTTCCTGTGGGTGACATATGACTATTTGCCTTACTGATGAGGAAACTGAGGCTCCAAGACCTCAGGGGTCTTGCCCAAGGGCCTGAAGCTTCACCTATCTGCCAAGGGCTAATGGGCAAGAACTTTTTCTCCAGAACCACAGCTGGCCCTTCTGTAACCTGGGCGAGAGGTTAATAACATTTGCTCTGTGTGATAGTGACAGCAGTCAAGAAGATGATTGTCTTAAAGCACATTATAACCATAAAGAGCTTTGCAAGACTTATTGCTGTGTGGTCTTCAGCAAGTCGCTTAACCTCTCCGTGCCTCCATTTTCTCCTCTGTAAAACCAGACTAATAAACCTTACTTGATAGGGTCCTTGTGAAAAGTAAATAAGTTAATACATGCAAAGCTGTTAGGACAGTGCCTGGCACAAAAAGAACAAAGTGTTGGCAAGTACTAATATCGTATATTATTACTATTAGTATTCTGTAGTGCTGGAGGCAGGCTCGGAGCAGGGGAACCAGCTGAGTCCCTGTGGAAATGCTTCTGCAATATCCTCTCCCTCCCCCTCCTTGGCTGTGACCCAATTAGTGCCTCCTCCTTCCCGCAGGGGTCCTGGCTCAACCCTGCCCACCACTGGGTGGAGCTGCTGGGGGAAGCTGTCAAGATGACTCCGCTCCACCAAGGGAAAACAAGCAGCAGCTGGGATTGATCACCCCTGGGCCATCCCCACCCCTGCAGTGAGGCAAAGCCCATTAGTGTTTTCTTCTGTGGGGGGCAGGGAAGGTGGAGGGGGGCTCAGCTGGTGCCTGACGGGAAACAGATGTGGCCAGGGAGGGAGGAGAGGGGAAGTGGAGGTTTCTCAGGAGATGGCTGCCACGGAGGTCAGAGCTCAGGGAGAAGAAGAAATAAAGCAGCCTCTCTTCACCATGGGGGCTGGGTTGGGGAGGGCTGTGGGGGGACTCCAAGCCCCTCCTCTCAGCTCTTCAAAAGCTCCTGACACCACCCCCTCACCTCTCTGCCCAGTTTGCAGCCTCTCTGAGGGAGAAGACTCCAGTGGGAGGAGACTGAGGGGCTGGGTGGTAGGAGCCCTGGGTCCTGGGCCCCCTTAACAGTGGCTAGCTGAGTGACCTTGCTCAAGTTCCATATCCTTTCTGGGCCTCACTCTCCCTGCTGCACACAGTAAATGCTCAACAAACAAGGGCTGACTGAGAGGTGGGCTGGGGGAAGGAGAGCCACAGGCTTTTGGAAGATCCTTCCAGACTGGGCCCAAAAGACTGATCTCAAGTATGGAGATGGGGGAAAGTGGTCAGGGAGGCTGCACTTGGACTGAGCTCGACAGGATAGAGACAAGGAAGCAGGCAAGGCCACGTGCTATAAGCCAGGAATGGGCCTGGCATCGTAGAAGGGTGCTAGGGCAGGGGCCTGGACAGGGGCCTAGGCAGGGGCCTAGGAGGCTGGGGCCACTGTGGGGAGCTGGGTCTCACCAGCCTCGGGTGCATAGGCAGTGACTCTTTGCTTAGGTCACATAGGGTATAATAGTCATAAGGGCTGAGCCTCCCAAACTCCCAGCACAGACCCAAGCACCCACTCATCTGAGCCCCTGCAGGAAAGGCCCATTCCAGACTTACCACTGCAGCCACTGTGACCTGCCCTCCCTGCTCCCCTCCTCCCTATTCAGGCAACTCATCTGCCCCCTCATGTTCTACATTCCCTCCAGCCCCAAACTTGATCCCTATTCATGAGTCCCAGCTTCTCTACTGATCTTGGGTAAGTCCCTTATGCCCCTTGCCTCAGTTTCTTCCTCTGTAAAATGGGGAAACAATAGAGCTGACTTCACGGTGTGGCTGAGAGGACAAAGGTATAAAGTACTCAGAGGACTGCCTGGCCACTTCCTGGCCACTGCTCACTTCTGTCATCATTTTCCCCATTCCTGCCTTCTCCAGTCACTGAGGTCTGTCTACCTGTGGCCCTGCCTCTTCTCTCCTGTGCTGGCAGCATGGTGCTTTGGTCCAGCACAACCAGTTCATGGCTGGCTGAGCTGGCACACAAACTAAGGGTGACTGCCTCGGGGTCAGGGTCCTGACAGTTGAACAGACTGTCTTGTCTCTAAACAGGTGAAGTTTCAACTCTAAGGCACCACTTTCTCCTGGGGAGGCTGGGAAGGCCACAGGCTTCTCAGGATGCTTTCCCTCCCTATGAAATGGGGATGAATAGATCACCTGGCTAGAGGGCAGAGCACACAAGAAGGCACACAAGCAGGGACTCAGCATGCCTGTGACTCAGGCCAGGATTTCTCTGAACACCAGTTACTGACATTGCCTGCTTGAATCTTGTCTCTTCAATTGGAGAGGAGCATCTGGAAGGCCTGGTGGCTCCCTGACCCTCATCTTCCTTTGGTGCCTGAACAGACCTGGCAAGACCCCTCAATGAACTGTGTCCAGTGATGGGAAGAATGAGCCCTCTGAACAGCACTGGCCATGCCCAAGGGCCCCTGGGAGAGCAGAGTTGCAGTGTGCTGACTGTCAGACATGGAGGTATATTTGGAGCCAGGTCCCAGGCCTTCTCAGGAATCACCAGGAAGACTTCAGGAAGCAAGACACAGTCTCCTTCAGACCGCCCACCTCAGTCCCCCTATGTGCATGTCATGTGCCCATCCACCCGTCAGGTCATCAGGCCTGTCTTGGCACTCCAGGGCCTTGGCTTCTCCCTCAGTGCCATTAGATTGTAGGCCTGACCCTCATCCGCTGGGCCACCATGGCCAGTTTCAAGTCTGTCTGCCTGCGTGCAAGTGCGCGGGTGATGGAAACCTTGAAAACCTTTGGGGCAGGGGAATGGAGAGTCTGCAGAGGGAATGGAGGCCAGCACGAGCATCATAAAAATCACAGAATGTTTCAATCACGAGAATCTTCTCCTCATAGAGTATTCCCGGTCACTACTAGTGGGATAGAGACCAAATTCTCTGCCGTGACCTGGACCAGTCCAATGCAGCCAGCCCCTCCCTCTGCACTCGGATTCACTCCTCAGCTCCTCCCATGCTCTGTGCCTGGTCCTGTCCCCTACTTTGCACATGCTGTTCCCTCACCAGCAGTGCCCCCACTCTCCCTGCCACTCCTATCCAGCCCCCTTAGTCTAAGACCCTCCTGACTCTCCTCTGCTTCCCTTCAGAGCTCACCCTGACATCAGTGTCTGAGGGGAGCCTTCCCCAAGTGCACCCAAAGCCCACCTCCTCACCTCCCCACTGTTCTGCCTCCCTTTCCCTCAGGTCTCCTATGCCCCCTGCTGCTGCCATTCTTTCTGGTGACTCAGTTTATACAGGGAAGACTCAGTACCCCAACTACCTCATCAACAGTGACCTTCTCTCCTACCACTCTCTGGCCCATTCCTTGGACCTGGCCCTCTTCAGAAGCTCCTTTCAGTCCAGCTACCTGGCTCCCAACTTCCACCCTGTCCTGGTCCCACCTCTTCGTTAAGGACTTTCTGGCTTCCTTTCTTGCCATCTAGGCTCACACCCCAGGATCGTGCATTATCACACTTCCCCAAATGTGCCCAACTCTTTGACCTTCTCAATGAAACACTCCCTGGGTAAAACCTTTGCCTGCCTAGGCCCATTCACCATCTCCTGCCCACACTGCTCAGTGAACCCCACTGGAGTGAGTCACAGAACTGGGCTGATGGCTTTGGTTACAGTTATGATTCGAACCTCCCCTGGGAGGGGGATGCCATTTGGCAGTCCAGCAGGTTTCTCAGGTAGGCCTGCTTCCTCCCTCGCTTGCTCGCTAGTCCTTCCTCAAGCCCACCACACCCCTTTTCACCCTGGCTCATATCTGAAAACCTCATGTCCCATTTCACTGAGAAAACAGAAGCCCTGGAAGTGAAGTTCCTCTTCTCTGCACCATCAAACCCACTTCCCTCGCTCCTGTGCTAATGATAAGGTATCCCTCTACTTCCTGTATCATCAGCCTTTTGCTTTCTTCTGGGTCATTCTCATTTGCCTGTAACATGCTCCAGGCTCTTCCACCTCTAACACCCATCCCAATGCCACCCACCCGACTCCAGCTACCATCCCATTTCTCTGCTTCTCTCCACAATCAAACCCCCTCGAGAGAGTGTGGACAAAGAAGGGAGTCCCTCTGCAGGACAGCCCGCCTCCATCATGGCTCCAGGCACATCAGCTCCGCCAATGGGTCCACTGTGAACCGACACCTCCACTCAAGCCTCCTCCTGAACTTCAGAGCGCTGGCTTCAGTGGTTCTCAAACCTTGGCCGTAGTTCAGGTTCTCACATAAAAGAGATGGGATGCCCCATGAAGCTCCACCTCCTCATGGCCAAATCCAAGGGCACTTTTTCATGGTTGTTATACCTGACATCTTAGCACTGACCACCACCCAGTCCTCGGACAGGACTCCTCGTGACCTCCAGGACTCCACGCTCCCTGGTTCTCTTCCCTGTTGGATCCTTCTCCTCCATCCGACCCCAAATTCTGGGATATGACGTGGCCTGGGGAACCCCTTCTCTACTCTGCTGTCATTCTGCAGGAAATCTCACCCAGTTCCTAAATACCTTCAGGTCAGTGATGCCCAGTTATGTTGGTGCCACCTTGACTGCTCACCTTGAGCTTTAGAACAACACACCCAATGACATCTTGACTTGGGTTTTCAGAAATACCTCAGATGTGACATGTGTATCAGAGAACTCTTGCTTTTAGCTTGGACATCTATGTCCCATCCTCCCCTGCCACCAGCCCAGGCTGCCCACCTCAGTAATGATCACCTCCACCCACTAAGGCGCTCAAGTCTGAAGTGTGATTGTTCTGGATTCCTGCCTCTCCTGCACCTTCCACATCCAATCTGGTGACACCTTGTGTGGAACTCAGGTCCAGCGCAGCCTCCTTAGTTCAGACCCCTTCCAGCTCACCTGGGACCATGGCCGGCTTTCCCACTTTCAATCTCCCAGCACCCCCCTTCCCTTCCCATACTAATCTCTATACACAACCAGAGTAATTGTCTCAAAATGAAGAAGAAAGCCCTGTTGCTCAGGGATTTCCTCTTTTGCCCCCAAGGCTCTGGTGAGCCCCCGTTCCGCTCTCTGCCCTTTCTCTTGCCCTGCTCTCCTTCTCCTTCACTGAGCTTTGGGCCCTGAGCAGTCTAAGTCCTTAAAGCCTCAGGGCACCTGCACCTACCATATCCTTCCTCTTCTTAGGATGGCTGTCCCCCACTTGTGACAGGTCTAGCTTCCTCCCCTCCTTCAGGAGTATATGTCACCTTCTCCTTGCAGTCTTCAGTGAGCAGGTCCTCCCCGAGACAAGGGGCCTCAACCCCTGCCCACCCGGCAGGTCCATGGGTGCCTTGGCCACCAGCCCCATGCACAGTGTTTAGAACACAGCAGCTGCGCTGTTTATACAGGAGTCAGTGGGTGAATAAATAAAGGAAACACACATTTTCTACAGCATCTTAGTGCCCTCACATCCCTGTTTGTCTCACAACACCACCCCAGTTCACTAGTTTCAAAATTCACCTGCGGTCTGAAGTCTCAGGTCTCGGTTCAGTTGCCCCTTTATCTTCCTCCCCTTCCTGGTGCACTGGGCACTCCCTCACCCCCATTTCAGATGAGACAAGGAAAGAAAGGGCCAATTGGGAGGGATCTTGCCTCATCCTTGTCCTAGAAAGGAGTAAACTGAAGCCTAATAAGGGATGAAGTCAGTCTCCCACAGCCCTTCAGAGAACACCCTGTCCCCCACCCAGCCTGCCCAGCCCCGCCAGCTCACCTGCTTGTGTGGGTACACATTGATGTGGCACTTGATGCACTCCTGCCCCATGTTGGCCCAGGAGTTCCCGCTCATCCATTTTCTCTTGCACTTGGGACACTTGTACTCACCGAAGCAGCGCTTTTTGCCCTGGTATGGGGTCAGACCCTCTCCTTTGGGGCGTGCCTAGAGGACAGGAAGCAAACAGAGGGAATTAGGTTCTACAAGGCCAAAATGCTACCCTCTGAGAGTCCCCACAATTTCCCCCTTCAGATTTCATCACCTGTGACCCTGTGTGCAGGCGCCTTTAGTCCCCAATCCAGGGTCACCCCAGAGCACACACGGGAATCCAAAGCTGGAAGACCCACACGGGGGACAGAGAACAGAGGAGGTGGTAGGGGTGCACATGTCTTTTTCAGATTTACGGGAGTAAAGTACTTGATGGTGGCTAGAAATTACTTCTTTAACTCAGAGGTCATAAGGAGGAGGCTTGTGGTCGCATGGGCCCACACACAGGTGTTCTTTGGCCTACACAGTGGTGTGGATTAAATAGTTAACGAAGAGGGAACACAGGCACTGTAAACCTGCTATGTATTCAGTGAAAGTGAGTCTCCCCTCACCCCTGCTCCCAGCCACCCACTCCCCTACCGGAGGCAATCTTAATTTCCTTTATGTACATTCCCCCAAAGACAGGTTCTGCATTGACGAACATATGCAACATAGACATATGTACTCATATTCTTTCTTTTCCCTCATTCATATGGAAACGGATTATGCATTTGGTTCTGCATCTTTCTTTCTTTTTTTTTTTTACCTAATAATGTATCTTGGACATATTATTATAAAATATATATAAAATATATATATAAAATATCCTTTCCCACATCAGTACAAACTGAGCTTTGCATGCTGTTTAACAGTTGCACAGCACTCACATCTATGCAAGTTCCAGAGCTTGCCAGTCACTGTTACAGAACCTCTGGTGATTTCTACTCTTCCACTGTTACAAACAATGTCCTGATTAATAACTGTGTATATTTGTGTGCTTGTATACATGAGAGTACATTTGTGGGACAAATTCCTAGAAATAAAATTGGTATGTGCACTTTTAATTTTTAAAGGTAATGACAAATTGTTACTGCCCCACCCCACTTCCACTGCAGGTGTACCAATTTAATAGCCCATACCATCACAAACAGAGTTTTCATCATTGCCAATCTAAGAGATAGAAAATCTCCTCAGAGTAGCTTTGACTTGTATATCTTTTATTGTGAGTGAGAAAGAAGTTTCCCATGCATTTAAGAATCATTTTTGTTTCCTTTATGAACTGTTAGTTCAAATCCTTTGTGATTTTTTTTTTCCTGCTGGGGTTTGGTATTTTTCTTGTTGATTTGTAAATGTACTTTATATATTATAGAAACTAGGTTTCTCCTACATGGTGTTTTTTTAAACAGCTTTTTGAGAGATGACTCTACATTTCACCCATTTAAGGTTACAGTTCAATGGTTTTTAATATATTCACAGTTACACAACCATCACTACAATATAATTTTAGAACATTTTGTCACCATCCCCCAAAGGAAACCCTGTACCTATTAATGGTCATTCCCCATTCTACCCCCATCTCCTCACCCACTAAGGCCTAGCCAACCCCTAATCTATTCCCTGTCTCTACAGATTGCCCTGTTCTAGGCATTTTATATAAGTGGAGTCATGCGATATTGTCCTCTTGTGTCTGACTTCTTTCACTTAGGGTGACGTTTTTAAGGTTCATCCATATCATAAGCATGTACCAGTACTTCATTTTTGTTGCTGAAAAACATTCCAGTCCAGTTTGTATGGACATGCCATGTTTTATGTAAATTCATTCATCAGATGATAGACATTTGAGTTGTTTCTAATTTTCGGCTGTTAGTCACGTTGCTATGAACATTCATATACAAGCTACATAGTGTTTCATAAAGTTGAATTAGTTGCCCCAACATTTAAATATGGAAGATTTCACGTAAAAATATGACCACACTGGTCCAAAATTCTTATGGTGTCAATCAGCTGAGGTTGCGAAGTAGCCACCCCAACAGACCAACCACACATGCATCCTGCACGTCACCTCTGTTCCGACCAGTTGTCCCTGCATTTGTGTCACCTACATGGCACATGCAGGCTTTGACTTTGAGACAGGCTTAGACATAGGTTCTACACTACGATTATTCAACTGTAGTTCCTAGACTGGCCTCAGCAACTTTCCCTAGGAGCGTGTTAGAAATGCAGAATTGCAGGCCCTCTCCCCTTACACCTACTAACTCAGAATCGGCATTTTAACAAGAGGCCAGGGGATTCATATGCCATTAAGTTTAAGAAGCACTGGCTTATGATATGATCTGGTTCCATAGTACTGTTTCCCAGGATAATTGCCTATTTATGAAGTAGAACATAAAGGTTAAGAGCACAGACTATGGATCCGAATCCTAACTCTGTGATCCTGACCAATTACTTCACAAGAATAATGACAGGAACTCCCCTTTAAGACTGTTTTGAGGATTATATGAGATAATACATGTAAAACACTTACAACAGTGCCTGGCACATAAAAGTAAAACAGGAATATTTGTTATTATTTACTAATATCAAACAATAGTGGTATATCAACAATGTCTTTTTTCCCAGGAACTATGACCATCTCTCAGTGACAGCTTACAAGAATTTCAGGCAAAACACTAAAAAGGGACATAGATGCTGAGTTTGTAAATCTAAACTTAGAAAGTGACAATAACACTGCCCTGATCTTTTGGGCCTGCTGCCTAATGCCTTTTGGATCCTATTGGCCTTCCTGGCAGCCGTGATGTCCCGGGAAGGCTCAGTCTGGGCTCCAGGGCAGGGCTGCCTCTTAGCACTGGTCAGGTCTGTGAGAGTGGCTACTTATGCCAAGGGGAGCACTCAGGGTGCAGTCAGAGCCCAAAGTCCAGTCAATTTGCAGTAGAGGGGTCAACTTATGCCTCTGACGGCACTTTGAGCTCAGTTTCTGTGAAGTTAGTGGGTGTGCAGTCAGTAACCCCTTCAGGTGCCACCTCTTCTACCTGGTGCCTGGAACCCACAGCTTCCAAGCAACCCCAGCTTCCGTGACCTTCCTTCTCTAGTAATCCTGAAATTACAAGATGAACTCATTCCCATGTCTCCCATTCTTAAAGACATCTACCTTTTAAAGGGGGATGAGGAACAGGTGGGGTGCCTCACGAATGGTAGAACTTGAGACTCTTTGATTGAAGGGAGAAGTTGAGGGCTACCACCAGCCAGGTCCACTCTGAGACCTGGTTCTGCAGGCTTCTTGTTTCAGAGACTGACAGGACCTGGCACCTGGCCGCACACAGCTGGGGCAAAGGACAGGGGTCAAGGCATTCCAGGGACACTCAGCAGAGTGAAGACTCGCAATTCAGTTCCCAAATTGATCTCTGCTTCAGGAGTGAGCAGGAATGAAACCTCCACAAATACAGAAGATTCAAAGTATGCAGCACAGGGGAGAAGCAGGAAGATGAGAGGGGAACACGGGCATGAGGCGGGAGGCATCGCCACATCATGTAATTAGAAAACCAGCTTGTTTGGAGCCATCCATCAGGGACTGCGAGCTGCTGGGCAGGGTGCAGGGACAGGGTTCTGGCCTCCTGAAGGACCGATGCTCTTAATGCACCATTCCCACACTGCTGCCAGGCCAGGACTGGGAGGGCTCAGCTTTCTGACACCCACTGCTCAGGATATGGCTCAGATTGTAGACGTAGGGCCAGATGCACGTGGTTGCATTCTGCCTCTGCCTGTGACTATGTGGGAGAACCTCAGCAAGTCACTCAACCTCTCTGCCTCAGTTTCCTCATATGAACCAGGATGATGATGAAGGGCCTGCCTCCCGGGGCCGTTGGAAAGATGTGATGCGTCCACGCACTGAAGGTCTCAGCTCAGTGGCTGAACATGGCAAGTGCTCAGTCACCATTAGTGATGTCAGTGATTCTCTCCTGGGCCTCTACAGGGGGAGGGAGCAGGTGTGTTCTACGTGACACGGAGGCTGGGGCTGAGACCAATGGGTGTAACTGGTAAGAGGAAAGTTCCAAAGATGGGAGGGAGTCCTGGAAGAGGAGGGCTTGCTATCCCTAGGCTGTGGGGGAGGTGACAAGCGACAAAGGAACAGCATTTGGTATCTTCACCTTCTGGAATTCTCAGGGAGGGACCAAGATAGAGAGAGGCCGTGTGAGCTCTGCAGATGCTGCTGGCAGAGGACAATGGGAAGAGCGAAGAGCATAGACACTTAGGAAGCACTGTTTGTGTGCTGGCTTTGTGCTCAGACTGCCACGTACGGTTAGGCCTCCATTCGCCTCTTTTTTTAATCAATCCTTCATGGCAGGGAACATCATCAACCCATTTACCAGATGGTGAAATTGAGGCACAGGGAAAGGGCAGGACTTGCCAAAGAATTTCCAGTGTGTGAGGAACAGGAGGCTAGGCCCAGTGGGCTTTTCCACAAGGTTACACTTGGCTCACCTTTTCCATCCCCCCACCCCCAAGTGTGTCTCCATCATGAGGCTGAGGCCTGTGCTCAAGAACAGAAATCCCGCAGACCCCAGGGCCTCCAGCTCAGCCTAGCCCAGTGGCTTTGCTCTCCTGCAGGTCAAAAGGGAGACGTTGTCTGAAGTGCAGGGAAAAGAGGCAGTGGATGAAGGCAAGGAGCTGGTTCTTGGAACGGCTCAGTCCCAACATTGTTTATGCTTACAGATGAGGGCAGGGCCAAAGGGAGCAGAAATTTTTTGACGGAACAAAGGCTTCTCTACCCCCCACACTTTCCCCTGCCTCCTCCCGAAAAGGCACAGCCTCTTCTCATAAACTTTAGCATGAAACAGACAGTGACTGCCAATGGCTCTGCAGGGGCCTCCACCCATCCCAGCTGGGAAGGGTGCCAGGTCCGACCAGGCTCTCCTGACCCAGGCCCCTGCCACGTACCCCTCTGGGGAATCACATCTGCCAGGAGTCCAGGGAAAGCTCACTGGGGCTCAGAAACCACTTCTGGTAGCACAGACAGGCCCTCTGGGGACCAGAGAAGCAAGGGGCTTGCTCAGGGACACATAGCAAATTGGAGACTGAACTGGAAGAAGGGTTGGGTCCTCTGCCTGACCTCCAGAACAGGGCTAGAATTGCCATGGAGAGCAACCTGGGAAGTGGGAAGTGGTGGCTGGTATGGAGGTGAGACGGGGGCCCTGTGCCAAGGAGCAGTGAGGGCAGAACTGGGCGGGGAGTGGGAGGGGTCAGTCAGGCAAGCCAGCAGTTTGGGAAGAGATGCAGATGATGCTCACACTATCTGGGCACTTCTTCAGAGTGGCTCACTGTTTTCTTCCCACTTACTCATGAGATTTCTGGTGGTTGGCCTTGCGGTAGTGAGCTCCCTGTCACTGGGGCATGTAAGCAGAGGGTGGGTGAACAACTACCAGGGAGGTTGTGGGAGGGACTTTTGCCCTGGTCAGGCAGTTGAACCAGGTAACTCGAGGGCGCTTTCAACTCTGTAGTCTCTCCACTTCTTGTTGCTGTTGAAAAAGGCCAACCAGACCAAGAGAAAGGGCCCTCTCAGATGCTGCTGGGGGTGATGGCTAAACAGGTATATTTCCTACGGCATTCCTGTTGTGCAACTTGGAAATAAGCCTTTAAACTTAAAAAAAATTTCTTCCCCCCAGCAAATCTATTGCTGAGCGACCACCCTACAAGTGATTGGAGTGGTGTCCCAAAGGGCTGTTCAAGGATGTTCACCACAGCATCGCTTAACAGTGAAAAACTGGAGCAAGCTAAACATTCAACACTGATGCTCTGGTTCCCTAAATGATGTTACACCCATTGGGTGAAGGACAGTGGAGCCATTAAAGTATGAGGACTTTTTTAAGGGTTTGGGAAAATGCTTATAAAGAAAGCAGGATAAGTAATCAATGTACACTGCTCCCGGAGTAAAACCGTAAAAAGGAAAAATGTGCAAGAAAAGGGTTGGCAGGAAATCAGCCAGAAGGGTTTAGAAATGGCCTCTAGGAAACTGAATGCTCTATTCTAATTAACGAACTGTCTTTAATGAGTAAGTATGACTTTGAGGAAGAAAGTGATGGTTCATTCCCCAACGGACTGGACTCCCTGGCCTGCAGGCCCCGACTGCCCACGAGGGGGCGCCCTGCACCTTCCCAACAGAGACGGCGGCTTTGTCCATACTCGCCCCTACCTTCGTACTGTGGGTTTGGACACTGGGGTCTGGGGGCCCGGCACTGGTGACCTCTGGCTGATGGTTCTCTTGGACCATGTTTGGGTCCAAAGAGCTGCCCTGCCCCCAGCCATGGAGCGGACTTCTCACCTCCTGGATCCCATCTGCTCCCTTGATTTGAGGACGGCCAGAAGTATCCACACCTGTCACAGGACACAAGAGCCCTGGCTGGTCACTGGCCCATCAATTTTCCTGTCTTGGCCTCCTAAAGTCCCAACAGGAGTGAGTCAGCCTTTAGGGTGAGGCATGCTTTCCTCTTGGCCCCTTTTAGAGTGAGTCCCTTTTGCAGGGAGATGACATTGTCACCTTTGGTAGCTTGAAGCAGAGCATCCCAGAGATTCTGGTCCCAGAAAGCAGACGTACAGTGGGGTTGCTGAGGGCCGTGGCCACACCCTGCACGTGATGACTCCATGCCAGTTCTGTCCCAGGACACACAGCCTCTGCTTCCAGTGTCCTGGGTTCTGGCTGTGGGCCCCAGCAGCGGGCTTTGCCCTGAGCCCCGGCCATACCACCTCTGCCTGCCCAGGAGAGCAGCCCGTGCCTGGCCAAGCTCTGGGACAGACTAATAGCCACACTCATTAGGTGTCTAGTCAGGGCCAGGTCCTCTTTGAGCCACTTTATGAGCACATAGTGCTAGTCCCAGGTTTCAGATGAGAACACTGACGCAAGAAGGGTTAAGTAACTTTCCCAAGGCCATGCCGCCAGCAAGTGGTGGAATCTGGATTTGAAACCAGGCTGTCTGACTCAAGCCCACTCTCTCAATTTCCCTGAAACATGCCAGGATCACACAAAAGTGAGGAACCCACCCAGTCAGGATGGTGAGAAATAGGAAAGGGTTGCTACTGTCATGGGTCCTGGCATGCCGGCTGGCTTTGGGGGCGTTCCTTCGCCTCCCTGGGCCTCAGTTCCCCATCTCCAGAATGAGGGTACCTTCCTCCTGAGGCCCAGAAATTGGCATGTGCCCAGCAGCCCCTCTCCCACTTTCCCTCCCCGCCAGGGAGCTCTAGGCCAGCCCTACAGTGCGTCCAGCTGAGAGGCTACGGCTGGAGCCAGAGGAGCAGGGGGAGGAAATAAAGAACAGATGGGCTCCTCTCCGGCTCGCTGTCCCGCCCAGTCTGCAAGCCCTCCCTCAGCTGGGCCACTGAGGTGGTCCTGGCCACGATGTGAGAGAAGAAGGGCCCTAGGTCTCAGGAGTTTGCAATGCCCTTCTCACAATGGAGGCACAAAGGCCGAGGGGCAGGGGTGTCTGGCCCATGAGACCAGGACTCTTTGTGCGGCCTCGTTGGCCCTTCCTTGATGGTCCAAGAGAATTCTGGAAACCCTTTCTGGAGGCTAGGGGCCTTCCTCGGGAGGGGTAGTGCTCTGCTCCTGGAACCCCCTCCTTTGAGACCCCCTTTCTTGGCTCATGTGTGGCCCTCTACTCTCCCTGCTGTGTGTCTCCTCAAACCTGGCCCAGTGGCTAGGAAACGGGCTGCGGCCGGAGACCCAGGTTTTGGCTCTGGCTATCCCATGCCTATCTTAGGGCTCGGTTTCTTCATCTGCCATGTGAGGAGGCTGCTCTGGAGAAGCTGGAACACTGACATTTAATGAGCACCCCCTATGTGCCAGCCACTTCCCAACATGTCACTCCGCAGCCCCTCCATTTGACAGGAGAGCAAACCGAGGCCCAGAGAGGCCAAGCATCCTGTGCAGTGCCCCACGGCCATGGAGCCAAGACTTGAACCCTGTCCACTGACTCCAAAGGGACACTTTCCACCTCATGCATGGCTCTCCACTAAATGGCTGTAAGAAATTAGAGAACCAGCCTACTCCTAGGAACGTGACTCCACTTCTGACCTCCGACCCCGGCCATCTCTTCAATTATTCAGTTGTTCAGCTAACATTTATTGAGCGCCCACTCTGCACAAGGCTCTGTGAAACATTCCAGGAATATGGAAATAAACAAGACAGATGAAGAATGCTCTCAGAGTCTGAGGCCTTCCAAAGGGGCCAGCCCTGTGACCCTCTCACCACCCAGGGACCAAGCCAGTCACAAACGCCCTTTGGCCACACAGTTCCAGACCCAGGCCCGAGTCAGACTCGCACCTGCAGAAACACTCTTGGACTCACATCCTTAGGCAGAGGCTACTCTTCACCCGGTCCTCCTGAGTGACAGCATGGCCAATGCATGACACATGAAATTAGCTCTAATTTATGCAACAGCCCCATGAAATCATCACTCTTAACCTAAAGGCAGATGAGGAAACTGAGGCTTGGGAAAGGGGAACAATTTGTCTGAAGTCACATAATTAGTAAGCAGTGGGGCCAGTTTCTGAGCTCAGGTGTGTCCAATGCCAAAACCCACGCTTTTCCTTCTCCTGTGCTCTGTGACACGGCTTTAGGAACCCTCTAAAGATCCCCACACTCCAGCGTCTGAAGACATGGCCTCAGAAGGCAGGTGGGAAGGCTGCCTCAGCCTCTGCAGCCGGGTCCAGGCAGCTGCAGCCTCCACCGAGGCCCCAGAGGAAGCAGGCAATCAGAAGGACAGGTGGGCTGGGTCGTGCTGCCTGCAGGCTGCTGGGAGGGAGGACGCTGCAAGAGGCCACCCTGGGCTTCCTCCGGAGCCTCAAGGGCCCCCTTGTCTGAGCACAGGCGTCTCTGCCACCTCCCACAGGCCCCCTCCCCTTTTCTGGGTTCCTGTCGCAGCCCAGCATGGGCCCAGAAGGCCCAGCCTCATCGTCACCCCTCCCACCCAGTTCCCAGGCCAAAGCCACCACAGAAATGCCATCCTGATTCCACAACACTAGGGTTTGTCAAAGTGCAGGGGAACAATGGAAGCTTTCACAGTGCCAGGAAAAGGTCTCAGGAAAACCTGGGGAGGGGGCATGGAGAGGGGGTGTGGAAGGGAGGGAGAGAGCCAGAAAAAGAGGAGAAAACGGGGAGACAGAGAGGTAGGGAAGAGCAGCAGGGGATGTCAGGAGTAAGGGACAGGGAGGGCGGGGTGGGGCGAGAGCCAAGGGCATGAACAAGACAGAAGACAGCATTGGGAGACAGACGCCAGACATGAGAGTGACAGGGTGAAGTGAGGGAGAAGATGGGAAATGAACCACAGGGAAAGAGGAAACAGGCATAGGGAAGGACAAGAGAGGCCAAGAAACCCCTCTGGAGCCCAAAGGGGTGCGAAGGTCCCAGCACCATCGCATGCCTCCCAGCACGGTGCCCACAGCCCTAGGGAACCCTGGCCCATGAGGCAGCAGAAACTCTGTCTCCAAACCCTGCCCCAACACCAGGCAATCTGAATTTCTCTCGGCAAAACTTTTTGGAAAGCAAAGACTTTTTAATCACATGAACAGCCACTCCCTAAGTTATCTGTTTCCTGCTTCTGGCTTTCCTCCATTAGCAAACCACACAGATCAGAGCTAAGAGGCGGGAGGGGAAGAGGGGCCAGTCCAAGGGGTGGAAAACATCCGAATCATAGCGATTGCAAAAGTTCTGGGTTTTCCTCCCCGCCTGTGACTACAGAGACAGCGACTGCTGTCTGCTGCGGCCCTAGTGGGTGGATGTAAGATGTGAAACCATCCTGTGGCTGGCAAATAGCTGGATGCTTCTCAGAGTCTGAACACCATTTGTTGTCCCGAGTGGGTTTCAGGTCCCTGTGCATTCTCCTTGGGGGAGTCCGTCTGCTCAGCAAGCCCTTTCTTCTGACTGTGCCCCGTCTTCTGCTGTAGCCACGACCGCCGTCCAGCCAGGCAATCTCCCCCAGGTACTGTCATGACCACTTCAGGCTTAGGGGCCCCGCCACCCACAGGACTGAGGCAAACACTCAAGGCTATGGGGCCCCTTCCCCACCTGGCCCAACTGACCGTCTAACCTTGGCCGTTGCTACTCGCTCCTACACCTATACTCAAACAACAATTTCCTACAAATGATGTATTCTCCTCCCACACACCTTCGCTTTTGCCATTCCCTATGCACAAAACATTTCTCCACCTAGTGAATGGCCATGTAGCCTTCAAGGCCAAGCTCAAAGGGCATGCACCTGGCCTCCCCTATTGCAGAAAGGATTAACTGTCCTCTTCTGGGTGCTCACTCTACCCTCTGAGTCCCGGCCTCCTGCACTAGCTGAGAACTTTCCTGCCGCCTTCTCTTTAAAACCAGAGAAGGCCTCGGTTCCCCAAACTCCCAGGGAACTTCGTGGTCTGCACCACTTATTTGGCTGTGGGTCATGTCCTGCCCTGACCCGGCCTCCAGCATGCCAGGGAATTCATCCGAGCTCTAAAAACTCACAGACTGCTGTTTCTGCTGTCTTGTTTCCCACTGGTCTCTGAGCGCACTGTGGCAACACTGGCCCTCCCTACTCCTGCTTCCCTTGGAGCACCCTGGGGTGGGGCTCAGAGCACATCAGTGGCTGGAGGGGACACCGGTGTGCCAGTGACTATGATGGGTGTGGTATGTAGGTCAAGACCAAAGCCACTCAGGTAGGAGATGTCAGCACTGGAACTGGTCCTTGGCTTGGTCTCTGTCCACTCCCAGGAGGCCCTTCCTAGGCTGTGCTGACCGCTCTGGAGGGCCAACTCAGGCCAGCAGCACCATTTTCACAGGTGGGCTGGTCCCTGACACTGCATGTGAGGCTGGCCTTGGTGACGCCTGGAGAGACATGACCTGGCTAAACATGGCCATGAGCAGCCCAGCTCTACCTGGATGGAGGGAGGCTCTGCACAAATCCTGGGGGCGCAGCTCGGGGGGGCAGGTTAAGAGAAGGAAAGGCCTCAACTTGGCGTGAGGCTTTGGGTGTGAGAGCCGCCACAGGAGGAGGGGACAGGGGAACTCAGCTCAAAATAGCGATGGGGGTAGGGTATGAAGGGTGGCTAAGTGCCAGAAAAGAAATCTGATCTATCCTGGCGGTGAAATGCTGAAGTCAGCAGTTTGGGGCCACTCTGGCAGGAGCCAGGGACTGGGGCTGAGAGGCTGCAGGCCTGACTTCCATCCTGGGCTCTGGTCTCACATCGATCTGTCTTCTCTCGGGGCCTCGATTTCCTCCTCATCTGGCCACTGAGGGAGAGGGAGAAGCAAGCTATCCACCTTGGAGAACTTTCAGCAGGTGAGTGTTGGAGACCATGACAGCTATAGCCACACTATATGCCAGCAGTGACATGTACCTGACTTATAGGTAGCTTCCTTGCAACCCCACTTCCAGATGAGAAAATAGAGCCCCAGAGATGTTAAGTCACCTATCCAAGGTCACAAAGCAAGTAGGAGGCAGGGCTTGAACCCTGGGCTTTCTGGCTGTTATCTGATACCTTCATTGCCAAGTGAGGTCCAAAAGGCTGTGGAATGGTTTCAAGGTCACCTGTGG
Source organism: Eonycteris spelaea (assembly GCA_003508835.1). Classification (NCBI taxonomy): domain Eukaryota; kingdom Metazoa; phylum Chordata; class Mammalia; order Chiroptera; family Pteropodidae; genus Eonycteris; species Eonycteris spelaea. The sequence continues at coordinate 1,409,625 of PUFA01000277.1, forward strand.
CAACTGTAATGGGGCAGGAGTTAAGAGGTTCCTGGGAGCCAGCCCAGGCATCTGCCAGCTTTCACCATGTTTCATAGTGTCGCGGGTATTAGAAATCTGAGCATGAGTCATGGGGAGGAGGGTATATGTGTGTGAGCAAGCATGTGCATTTATTACATGCGTGCTTCTCATGGTCACTGCAGGATGTCAGATGGCAACACAAACCTCCCCATGTTCTACCGCCCTTCTGGGCGGGGGGTGGGGGTGTCCAGCAGAGGAAAAACTGCTCTGATGTGACTTTCCAGGGGGTCGTAGTAAGGAAGCAAACCTGACATTTCTCATCCCCACAGGCCAGGCTGCAGCTGACCTTGCTTCTTTACCCAGGGACTGGAAGTCTGCGAAACCATCCCTTCCACATTATTGCCAAGGGCAAGGGTGTCCAGTATGGCTCTGCAGGAGGCAGGATGATGAAGCCATGCTAGGTGCCCCCAGATGTTCTGTTTCCTTCCCTTGGCCCTGGGTTCCCCAGCTGTAAATCTCTCACAGCTCCCACTAGGACAGTTTTACATCTACCAGACATTCCATTCTCACTATAACTCCTACAGACGAGGAATCCAAGACACAGAGAGGTTGGGAGATTTGCCTGAGGTCACACAGCCAAGCAACAGCAGAGCTGGGATCCAAACCCAGGCCTGGCTGACTTCCACAGCACCACACGGTCTGTGACTCTGATCTTCTGGAGTGTCCTTGCCCTTGTCTGCGGGATGCCCCACGTGACAATAAACCTGCTGGTGCCCTGAAAAGGGAGGAGAGGAAGTGTGAACCCTTCGCAGGAGAGGGGGCTGGCTGGTGGTCCTCATTCTCACACCAACCTCTACACATGCCAGTCCCACTATCTGGCAGACCCTCATCTCCCAAACAAATACAGTGGAAAACACACTTCCTCCTGGAAGCTTTCCTTGACTGCTCCTGCCTGCAGGGACCCCTCTAGTCTGCTCCCCATGGGGCTCATCTTGTCACTCTCTGTACTACAGGCCCTTGGGCGGCACCAGGGCCCACTACACACCTAATGAAGGAAAGCAGTGTACATGCGCCCTGCAACCTGTGCACGTGGCCCCTCTGCCAGGGTTCTGAGCCAGCTCCTTTAAAGTGCTGATGCTGTGGCCTGAGCCAGAAAGATGTGGGACCTGCCCTCATAGAGTGTCTGTCCCAGAAGAGCTCTGGTGTGGGAGCTGAGCTGACCAGGCTGTGTGCTATCTCATTAACTCAGCATAGTAACCATACCACACATGGTGGCAGGAATAGCAATCCATTTTTCCTTAGCAGAAAACGAAGGTTTACTTCCAAAACCACACAGATGCAAAGTCTGCATTCCATGTTTCTGACTCCGGATGCCCAGGCTCTTAGTTCTAGAGCCCAGGCTGTTTCTCACCCAAGGACCTACTTGGGAATCAATGATCTAGATGATACTGTTAAAGCAGGAATGTCAGAGACTGTCTTCTCCACGCTGCCCCCTCCCCACACACCCATTCTACAGCCCAGGAAACAGGCACAGCAAAGGCAAGGGCCTAGCCCAAGCCATGGAGGAAGTTAGGGTCTGAACGGGGAATGGAGCTCAGGGCTCCTCACCCCAGGAGCTGGGCTGGAGGCAGGACAGTGAGGCTGCTGGGCTTGGGTGGGGCAACAGCCTGCGGTGGGAAAAAGGGCCATCTCTTTAAAAGCAGGACTGGCAGTGGTGGAGGTGGTGGTGGGGTGCTGGGGGAGGGCTGGCCTGGCTCTCCTGGCCCAGCCCCAAACCTGTGACTCCTCAGCATCTGGAAACTATCACGGGGAACAATGAAGGGAGCAGGGGGCCTGGCTGCTCAGGCTCTGGCCTTGTTTGTTCAGGGAGCCTGTGGGCATCTCCTGCCCCCACCCCTACCACCATCATTTGCCTTGGTACTGGACACACAGCCCCAGGCGGCCACCTGTCAGGAAAAGTCAGCCCCTGAGTGACAGTGGGGGCTAGTGGCCAGGTTGGGTGCCCAGAAGCTTGGCCAGAAGTCAGGAGATCCCAGGTGGCTCAGCCTCCTGCTTGTTGTGCCTCCCTGGGCCTCAGTTTCCCCACAGGAAGCTCAGAGACCACACCACTTAGGCTGGCTGTTTACCATTACTAGCAGTATACTGACCCAGCTTAGTGTCTGGGCCCATGTTGCTCCCAGGGGTCCTACTGTCCTCTGAAGGCCAGTGGGGGCCAAACAGCCATCTGTGGAGCAGGGAAGGGACTGAGGAACTGTCACTGTGTGCACCTGCCATCAGGTGCTCCACTCATGCCCTCAACACCCAAGTACTGAGTGCTCACTGCCTACAAAGCACTGGAGCAGGTGGTTAACAAGACAGATGGAACCCCAGCCCCCAAGAACATAGTCAGGTGAAAAGAAAAAAACAAGTATCTTATCCAAATAATCACAGTGGCGATGAGGGCTATGAAGGAATGGACAATAGGCACTAACAGGGATAACTTCTTCAGACAAGGCAGCCACACTGCAGGGTCCGTCCTAGCCTCTGAAGTTTCACAAGCGAAACTGTTTCACGTGTGTTGTTTCTATCTCCGTCCTTACCTCAGCCCCAATTGGACCTGAGACAAGTCCCTTCCCTGCCTGGGTCTCAGTTTCCCCATGTGTCAATAAGAGGAGGGAACAGACCAGGAAAGGCAAACTTCATCTTGTGCATCCATGCCAATTACTTGCTACCAGAGCAGTACTGAGAAGGATTCTGCAGCTGTATCCTAGCTCAGTAGGCCAGACTGGCACTGTTTTGGTGATGTCCAACTCACCATGGCCATGGGCTGGGGGTGACAGGCATACATGACCGTGTCAGCATTCCTGGCCTAGGTGACTCCTAAAGATTTTTCCGGTGCAAATGTTCCCCAAGCAGACAGTCTGGAGATGCAGACAGTGTTCGAATTTTGAACAGGCCTGGCTTAGTGAGAAAGAGCCCATTTCCTCCATCTCTGGGCCTGTCACAGACACTAGTCTTGCCCTGCCTGTGCCACTTTCCTGTTGTGCCTTTAAAACATGACCTGGCTGTAAAAGTATGTTAGAAAACTGACTCTTCCTTCAGGAAGTCTTCCCTCTTAGTCCTCCCAGATGATATTCCTCAGCCCCCTGCAAGTCCCTTTGCTTTGCACATCTCTGTAGGAAGCACATAGGATGCCCCACTAAGTTGGTGTGTATGTGTTGCTTCCTCCTTAGGCCCTTCCTCAGGGACAGAGATCATGTAGGACTCCTCTCTAATCCTCAGGCCCCAATGGGTCTGGCACAAGCAGGGAGCCTCTGGGGAAGAGGTGAAGGACAAAGTGACCATTTTGTACATTACTATCAGCCTGAAATAAGTAGCTAGAGGAGAAAGTCGGGAGGATTTGGGGAGGCAGGGGAAGGGGGGCAGGCAGCAGCCTGGCGACTTCCTGGACAAGCATGCTGGCCGATGTTCCTGGTCCTCAGTGTGGCTATTGTCCCTGCTAGTCCAGAGAGCAGGCTCAATAGAGCCTCTGTCCCTCTTTGGGCAGCCTGACCCAGCTCGGTGGCATCCCACCCGGGCAGCTGGGAAGCGAGGGCCCACACTTCCTGTCCCCACTGAGAGTGTTCGAGTGTTCGGAGCAGCAGGGGTAGGGGAGGGGGGCTCTCAAGACAAGCACCCATCTATGTCCCCCAGAGGAGGGCTGCCCAGCTGGGGGAGGAGGCGGGAGAAGGGACAGCAGTGCTGAAGACGTGCTTGCCCCTGTGCCTCAGCCCTTCTCCAAAGCGGTTCTCCCCCTGAGATGGGATTGTCAGGACAGTCAACTCTTGCTCTCCTGTTCTTCTTCAAAAAGGCCAAGCATATTCTTGCCTCGTCTCTGGGCCTTTGCTCTTGCGGTTCCCTTAGCCAAGAACATCCTTGCCCAAGATCTCCACATCATTTGCTCCTTGCTTCATTTGTCTCTATTCAAGCTGTCATCTCCTCAGAGAGGTTGTCCCTGACAACTCTGTCCGAACATGACCTAACACCATAGCATATCTGTTTATGTCTACTTATTTATTGTCTGACATCCCATAGAAACGTGGGCTATATTCCCCTTCACTTTCGCATTAACTATGGTATGCCCCAAGTGCCTAGAACTATACCTGGCACATAGTAGGTCCTCAGTAAATACATGCTGCATGAACAGATAAAGTAACACACTTGAACACTGATCTACACACTGAGAGATGTGCTCTAAGAGGACAGCCTTCTGTTTTGGGGAGCATAAGACCAGGTTGGCTGGGGAGGAGGCCAAAGGAAGTGCAGAAAGAGCAAAGTGAAGATAAAGTGGAGAGGGATCCATGCGGACAGGGCAGCTTGTGCAAGGAGCTGGGATGGCAGGCAGCACACAGGGCCAGGGAAGGCCGTACCATGCCAGGCCCTGGGACTACACTGCAGGGTTGTATTTTAGCCCAGGAGTCATGGGAACCATGGAAGCGTTTAAAATTGGGGGTGGCAAGGTTAGCCTGCTATTTCTAGAAGGTTTCTGCACATGGAGAATGAACTGAATGGGAGAAGGGATCAGATGTAAGGACACTGGTGAGGGGGTTGCTGCCACTTGGCTGGCGAGAGGCAGCGGGGGTGTGATCTGGGGAGGGGTGGCAGAGAAGAGAAAAATGGAAAGACTCCAGAGACAGACAGGAGGTATAATCAACAGGACTTGAGTTAGCCTAGGGAAGCGAGAGCAGGAGCTCAAGAATGACTCCAAGATGTCCGCCTTCAACCATCCCGTGTTGCTGCAGGGGTTGGGCCAAGAGCTCCCTCTGGGCTGGTGACAGCCCTGGGTCTGCAAGGCTGTTGGCAGGAAGGCTAAGGTGAGGTAGGGGGAAGGTGATGGCACAGTCCTGCAGCTGGTAGTGATGAATGGAAGGAGGACTGGCCATCCTCGGCCTGCGGGCAACAGTGACAGATAGGACAGTCTCATGATAACTATCTGGCCTGGTTCCTTCCTAGAGGTCTGTCCTTGAGAATTACCTATAAATGCTCACCTGAGCCTATGGAAGGTACCCTGGGGACAGGGTCCGCCCCAGAGTTGATGTGGAGGTGGTGCTATAATTACGCACAACACTACCATTCGGGTGAGCAAACAGGCTCAGTGCAGGAAGAGCCATGCTCGAAGCGCCAGGCCATGTGAACTCAGGCCCAAGGCGTTCCCACTGTTCCAAGTTGCCTGTTACGGCTCAGAACAATTCTTTAGAGACAAGAAGGAGGAATTGATGGAAAAGGCGTTGAGTTAAAAAAGGAAGAAAACCCAGAGGGAAGGAGAAGAAGCTGGAGTCCAGAAAGAGAGGAACCCTGCCACCCCCACCCCACCCCCATTGTTCGGTTTGAGGTTCACAGGGCAGATGATCACCAGTGGCTCCGGGGTGACCTCCAGTACCACACATTCTGTGCAGGGCGGACTCAGACCTCTGGAATACAAGTCCAGTGCCAGGTGACAGTGTGAAGCAGGTGCGCAGAGGAAAGAAGGGCGGCCCACTTCCAGACAAGTCTCCCTGTACCTTCTAGAGCCACTTGCTCAGCCCAGGAACCCCACCATGCCTGATGATCTGAGGTGGAGCCGAGGCAGGGATGCTAGTGCTGAGGAGCTGAGGTGCAAATACAGATGCGGCTTTGCTCACTCGCCTGCTGCTCACCTCCTGCTGTGCTACCCAGTTCCTAACTGTCCAGTCCGTGAGGGACGGGGTGGCGGTTGGGGATCCCTGCCTTAGGTGACATACCAGCTCCATTTTAAGTCAACTGATAGGGAAGAAAATAGCCAGGAGGGCAGCAGCGGCTCCCTAAACCTGCTCTAGAACCCTAGGAGAGGCAGGTTGGCTGAACTTCCCATTCACCTTGAGGCTCCCTGAGGCCTGGCAGTGGTGTGCCGTAGCACGAGCCTCTGTGTAAGTGTGTGCAGTGGCATGTCGGCGAGGGGTGTGCATGCCAGCGTGTGTGCCTGGAGCTCTGTGTCAATGTGCTTTGTGTGTGGCTGCACAGAGTTCCCTGCTCTACACCCATCTCCACAAGCTTCATTGGTTTGGGGGTAGGTCCAGAGCTGGTCACCTACAGGCAGCTCTGAATTTCTCAAAAAAATAACTGCATGGAAAATTAGGACAATCATGCTGAAGGAAGGAGAAATGCAACCATTCTTATCTTCGGGATGTTTTTCTACTCCCCGGCTGCATGAGGAGGTGGCCACTGTCCATCTCATACCCTGTATTCTGTCAGACAGCTGAGGGCAAAGTGAAAGAGAGCCGTGGCTATGCAGTTCCAAGACCTGGGTTTGAATCCTGGCTCTGCTACTACCGGCAGCAAGAGCTTGGGGAAATTTCTTATAGCCTCTCTGAGCCTCTGTTTCCCATCACTCAAGTGGGGATAATAAAGTCTATTGAGAGCGGACTTGAGAAGACCTCATGAACATACAAATATAAAGTGTTGAGCACTCAGCACATGGTTGTGACTCAGTAAATAGCAGACCTGAACCCTCATCATCAGTATGTGGATACTTGCCTAAAATCTCAAATGTCCAAGGCCTTTATATTCTTTCTTCCCTATCTTGCCAATCTTCTGAAAACTCGGGAAAGTCTCCAAAATCCAAAATTTCACTCTCTCAGCAAATATAAATGAGCCCACTCTGTCTTCCTCTACAAATACGAGCTCCCAATCAGAGCTGGGCTCAGAGCTGAGTGTGAGAAGCAGGAGGAGGGAGAGGTATCTCTGCTTCCCCTCAGCTTGTCAGGTTTTCCCATATAGGATCTCATTAAATCCTCACCATAACTGGGAGTTACAATCTACCAGCTTCCAGCATGGAAAGGCTCAGAGAGGAGAGAGGACTTTCTCAAGGTCACACAGTGAGTAAGTGGCAAAGCCCCACTCCATGCCTGACTGCTCCTAGCCCACCCTCTGCCTCCTGATGAACCTGATGTGCACTGGTGCAGGTGGACACCAGTCTTGGGGGAGTGAAACGGAAGATTGTGTGGCCTGGCAGGCAGGAAATGGTCAGGGGAGGTTTTGTGGGGCAAGGAGAGCCCCTCCTAGGCCTGGCGAAGTCCACCAGCCCACAGGCTGTAAACCTGTAATTCTGAGGCTTAGGGCTGGTCCCTCTTACCTCAAGGAGACCCAGAGGTTGACTGGGTCCTATAGAGGTCGATGGTTTTGTGCAAAAAGCAAAGCCTGAGAAGGACTGGCTGGAAGATACTGTGCAGTAGCTGGACACTGAGTTAAGAATCGTGGGTTCAAGCACCAGCTCTTTTGCACAAGTCACCTCTTCCTTCTAGGCCTCAGTGTTCCCGCTGGGAATTGGGGTGTACTTATTTAGGGGAGATACTTTGGATGCACTAGACTCTATTGCATAAGCAAAAGCTGACACTCTGGGAACTGACGGCTCTGCTGTGAGATGGGGCCAATGAACTGAATGAATAAGAGAGGCTGCACATATAACCCACCGCCCCGCCTGCTATGTGGGCAAACACGCCCCTCATACTCGTTCCACCTTCTGCTCCTCTAGCAGCAGTGACGAAGCAAGTCAGAGCAGAGAGAATTCTGTGGGGTCTCTGCTCTCCCCACCCCCACCCTGCCCCCCAAGAGAGGCTGTCCAGGCCAAGCAGGGGAAGGGGCACGCATCCAAGCTTACACAATTGCCACCTTGTCTGGGGAGACAAAGGCCAGGCTCTGGGCCTTGGTGGCCAACTGCCTAGATGAAATGACAGATCACAGAGTTGCTGAATTTAAAATTGTTTTAAATGTTAGTACCATAATAGTTTAGATTCTTAGAGTCTCTAAAATGTAGAATAATAATGTTAGAATCATAGATATGGAGAATCTTCATTTCAAAGAACAATAACAGCAGGTTGAAACAAAAATATGGAAGAGTTTAGAATCTTACAATTGAACTAAGAAATGATTATAGAACCTCAGACTCAAAAAATTCAGAACAACCAAGTATCAGAATTGTCCAGTATGAGAAGCCTAGTTTTCCAAAATAATAAAACTTTGTAACCACATGAAGAAATCTAGGATGGAACATCAGTGTCAGAAGTGGGACTCCAGAACGTTCATTTCTAAGTTTCATGGAAGCTATAACATTGTCTTCCCAGGACCTCAGAAGGACAATGATGGTTTTGCTGAGCTCCACACCACTTCAGACCTGGGCAAAGGTATGTCAGAATCACCTGGAGAGCTGAAAAAGTGCCCATGCGAGGACTACCTTGGATCTCCTGAATCAGAATTTCTAAAATAAAGCTAAAAAATAATTCTCATGGGAAGCTCTGGCTGAGACTCATCGATCTAGTAAAACTCTCTTCCATATTACAGATGGGGAAACGGAGAATGCATGGAACTGGCCCAACGACACACGGTGGTGGTCCCAAGCCTCTAGACCACAGTCAGGCCCTTTAGACCTCTACTTGCTTCCTCTGCCTGGGCAACTTTGTCTCCTGGGGCCCTGTCCCCAGCTCATTGCATTTGCCTTTGAGTCCCCTTGCTCCAAAGGTGTTCCTAGTGGTCTTGGGGACCATACGGGCCAGGACAGAGTGAGGCTGCGAGGCTCACAAAGCTAGCTCCTCAGGCTGTTTCAAAGGGGGCCTGGAGGGGAACTGTGAAGGTCCTCAACATCAATCCCCAGCCTCCAGGGGGCCCTGCAATGAAGAAAGGCCCCAGGCACGAGGAGTCATAAGCCAGGGGATCCTCCCGTCACCAGCTTGCTGTGTGGCCATAGAAAAGTCACTTGGTCTCTCTAAAACTGAATGGTCTCAAGGCAGAGGCTGGAATAGAACCTCTGGGAACTCTTCCAGCTCGGCCACACATTTAAGGCAATAGGAGCGCTCAGCATCCTTCGCTGGCTTGTTCCTGATCAATTAGGAAGTTCTTTCTTACGTCTAATCAGAAACATTCCAGCTGCCGTTCCAGCCCTTTGCCCTCCTGCATGGAGACGGAGACTATCTGGGCACAAACACTCTTTACTTGCTGAGAGGAAAGTGCTACCTCCTGTACCCCGGCTGAGGGTGCCCCTCTCCCCTGCTCCTATTGCAGGTCTGGCAGGCCTGGCTGACTCTGGTAGGACGTGCACTCCCAAACAAATGGGGGCCTCACCAGGGACTTCCAGAGCAGCAGAGGCTGTCAGAGTTGGGGCCTGATCCCAGTTTTGATCTGATGCACTCATTTCTTTGGGCTATGGAAAGAAAGCCCAAGAAGCAGCCTCAGGAATGGAGAAGTGGGAGCCCAGATAGTCTTTGGACCAGTGTTTTCCAAATTTTAACGTGCCCATCAGTCACCTGGGAGCTTATGAAAGTGCTGACTCTGATTCAGCAGGTCTGGGGTGGGGCTCAAGGTTCTGCATTTCTGATAAGCTCCTGGTGATATAGCTGCTGGTCCAGACTACACTTTCAGAAGCAAGTCTTTAGATGTTCATAAATTATAATCTATTTATTCTAAGAACCCCTCATTTTTGTTCAGCTTGGCTTGCAAGTCATTTCCAGCTCTGTTAGCTCATGAGATCCACATAGCAGGCCCCAAGGGGCACATGAAATGCATGTCATTGGGTCCACTGCATGGAAGGAGCAACCGAAGTGTAGCAAGGGCAAAGGGCTTATTCAGTCACCCACCTGGCTGTGCTCCCTCCTCTAAACTCCGCCTCCGTGGCTGGTGAGAACCACACACCTTGACAATGAGTGGCCTCGCCCAATGATTCCCTGTCCTGCCTCCCACTCAACCATGCAGGCCTGGTGGTAGAGGCCAGCTCCGCTGCCCTGAGGCCTCCTTGGTGTCTCCACAGGACCCTTGCTAACTGCAGTGGCTACTAATTTGGTTCCCAGTGGGCTGAGTTGGTGGAACAGAGGGTCAGGAATCAGCCAGACTCACTGGGCTCAAATCCCACCCGTGCCCTTGGCTCCTGTGTGACCCTGGGGGAATGCCTTGACATCTTTGAGGGCATGAACAATGTGCAAGGATTCGGCATGGTCCCTGGCACACAGAGGGTACTCAGCCAGTGTTAGTTCTCTGCCTTCCTTTCCTTTCCCACATTCCAATTGAGTCTTGTTCATTTCTTCCTTCTTCCCTTATATATTTATGACAGCATGGCCTCTGAAGCAAGACTGCCTGGGACTGCATCTGAGCTGTGTGACCCTGGGCAATTCACTTACCCACTCTGAGCCTCAGTTTCCTCCTCTGTGCAACGGGGAAAACAAGAGTGCACAAAGTGCTGTTGTGAGAATTAGATGAGTCAATCTGTGAACGTGCTTAACGTAGCGCCTGGGACGTGGCAAACACTCCCTGCAAGTGTTAATATCCGTCCCATGTGCCAGCTCGAGCTCTGCGGCAGGTGCCACATCAGACACTGCGGCCACAGGATCCAAGCAGCAGCAACAGCTCACATTTGCTGAGCACTCAGTATGTACCAGGCACGCTGCTAGTGACTTCATGGATTTCTTGGCCCTACCCTGACCTTGTTCCAAGATCCTAGTCGAAAGAGAATACCAGATACTAAGCTGGCTGTGCAAGGATTTGGGGGGAACACAGAGTGACTAATGGATGAGGAGAGCTCAGAGGGCCTATGGAAAGGGGGGCTGAGCAGTCTTGTTTGAGCTTCATGCTCCCCAGCAAAAAGCAGAGTTGCTTAGGCTTCTTTCAGCTTTTACCTCTTGTCATCATGTAAGCCCCTTCCTCACCATCACCCTGATCTGTGGGTGAGAGGCAGTCCACTCCCGCACAAAGTCTCCCTTCCCAGCCAATGCTTGGGAAGCACCAGGATGCAAGGCAGAGAGAAAAGCTGGGGACAAACTTTCTGCCTCAACCTGACTTGTGCATGGGCCCCAAGCACAGCAAGTGTGCAGTGTGTCCTAGTGGCTGGATCTTTCCTCACTGGCAAAGAGGGGCCCTAGGGAAGCTTGAAACCCCAGGGTCAGACAGATTTGGCCTGCTACTCTCCAGCTGTGTAGTCACAGGCAAGTTATTTAACTTCTCTGTGCCACTTTGTTATAAAATAAAAGTAGGAAAAGAGGAAGGGAGGGAGAAATGAATAGAGAGAAGGTGGGCAGATAGTCTCCAGACTTGGGCCTGGCTAGTAACAATCCAATGAGAGCATGAGATAGAGGCCAGGCACAGGGAAGTCTCATTTCTCAGGCCTCCCCACCCCACTCCATGGTGTTCCTTCCCCACATCTGTGGCCTGGTTTCTCTGCAGCCTAAACCTTAGAATGGGGGAACCTGAGGGGATGGGAGCCCAACTCTTAAAGGCCGGTTCTTTAAACTTAGAGGCGGGGGTACCTCTTGCCCCAGATAAAGCTGTAGGGAGCAAGAGGAACCCAATTCAGGCTCCATCCCCATCCCGGAGGGCCACCCCAGTAATAATGGGAAGGGAGAGCACCGCCATCACAAATATGCCTGCAAGACCTCCCCCCCCCCACCCTGGGAAACAAGGGCAGGGGCCGTGGCAGCCCCTGACTCACACCCACCCCAGAAACCCATACATCCTCACTTGCTCCCCTCAATCATTTAAGCAAACATTTTGTGAGCACCTGCCGTATTCAGGGCCTGAGCGTCTCTGTTCACTGTGCACTGGGGCACACAGGACAACTTTACGGTTTTCAGAGCACATTTGCCTGCCCGATAGCCTCTGGATCTCACAGAGGCCCTGGGGGATGGGCTTCATGGCTGACCCTCATGCACTTGGGGGCATGGGGACTCCAGAGCAGGGTCAACTTAGTAAACTTGAACAGCTGCTCAGGAGCAGGACTGAGACAAGAGCTTGGGTCTTCTGACCCCAAAACCCGTCTCCCCTTTGCCAGCCAAGTGAATAGACACACTACCTAGGACAGGCCACAGGAAGTAGGAGAGAGTGTTGTACCAGGATTAGCCCCTGGCTAGGTAGGGCTCAGCAAGACAGTGTAGGAGCAATGCCAGGACACAGAGAAGCACAAGGGATGCTCTGAGGAAGAAGGTGCACTTGGGCTGGGCTTAGAGGAGATGGGGAAAATGAGAGTGAATTTCTGGCCAAGGGCACAGCATGGCAAATGAGTGATTGCATGAATGAGTGAGTGAATGGCGTCCTTCAGGTGTTCAGAGGAGGGCAGTCATTTTGAGCTTGGAGGAAAGGTGAAATCAGAGAAGGCTGCCAGGAGGAGGTGACACCAAGCAGCTATTCAGCCTAAGGATGCAACTGCTCTGCTCCAACCCTCCATCCGCTAAGCCTTGCAAGTGGTTCAAGGCCCAGGGATTAGTTCTGGCTCCCAGGCTTTGTCAACATCCCTGTCCCTCAGAGCCAGGGGCAGAGGATTGAGAAGGTGAGGTCAACTGATAGGGCGAGATTTCTTGGGGTTCCAATAAGTATGGGAACACAAGGGCCCTGATTTACCATCTGTGGTCCATTTAAAAGGAGAACTGGCAGCTGAGGATGTGAAACTTGCTTGCTGGGACTCTTTCCTGTCAGCCTGGGGCAGCAGGAAGGATGTAAGAGTGACTGCCCCATGAGCCCCCATACCCTGTGCCCCACCCTTCCATCCCCCCTTGAGCTGCTACCACTTGTCTGTGCCAGGGTGAGCACTTGGTGGTGCAGCCCTCTGTCTGGGCATAGAGGAGCTGACAGCTCACAGCTAGTACTGGGTACTTTCCAGCCATGGCCCATCATCCCTCCCCTACAGGGACACCTTTCCTGGGCTGCGTGGAGCCTCTGGACCCAGTTCCTTCCTCTCACTCCTCAAGCCAACCTGGGTAACCAAAGTCCCCAGAGCCTGCCCCCACCCCCATCCCAAGGCATGGAGAAAGCACAGCCTTGTCACGGCCTCCCCGCAGTCCATCCCTGAGGCAGCCTCCGGCTGTGGGATGAGAGTGGGATGATAGGATCAGAGCCCCCGCTGATGACCCCCACAGCCTTGAAGCACTTGGATCTCTGAAACTTCTCAAACTAAGGCGCAATAATAACGACGATCATTAACACGGTCACAACAGCTAACACTTAGAGTGTAGAGCGTGTATGAGGTGTCTGGCTCTCTGTTCAGCACTTCAGATAAAATAACTCATGTATCCTCACAATATCCCATGAGATAGGTTTTTATTATCTTCATCTTTCAGAGGAGGAAAGTGAGGCCTAGAGACACTTAATTCCCCCAAAGGCCCCCAGCTAGTCCAAGGCAGAGCTGGGGGTTGAACCCTTCAGGGGATGTGCTTGGAACCACCATGCACAAGGAGAGGGACTTGGATGAGGCCACCCACTTGGTTTGGGGGATTTCCCCAATGTCAGCAGTTGCCACACCATCCCCAGCAACGCCCATCCCAGCTAACATTTTCTGAGCACTCACGACATTCTAGGTTCTGTGCCAAGTGCTGGAACATCACAGCTTGTGCCCCATGGCCAGTGAGCCAGCCCCAGGCTCCTGAGGAAGCCCTTGCAATGACGCCTGTCATGTACATACACAGACCACTGGCCCTGGGCCCAGTCCTTCTTTCATGAGATCCAGTCATGACACTGTTTGTCTTCCCTCTCTTCCTTCTTCCCCTCCTTCCGTCCCTTCCTTCCTTCTTCTCTCCTCCCTTTCACTATTCCCTCCCTCCCTTCCTTCTTCCTTCCTTCCTTCCTTCCTTCCTTCCTTCCTTCCTTCCTTCCTTTCCTTCCTTCCTTCCTTCCTTCCTTTTTTCCTTCTTTCCTTCCCTCCTTCCCGCCCCCACAACTTTCCCTTCCTCCCTCTATTGATCTGTCATAAAATGTAGTCCTGGCCTTGCACTCTGAGAAAAGATGTTTTCCTCCTAGTACATTGGTGGGTGTGAACTAGTCAGCAGTCCTGGGCCCAAAATTCTGCAAGGAAAATCTTGCATACCAGTCCCCCTCAGCCTGACCCCTCCCCGGTCTCCAGCCACTCTGCCCTAGAGGGAACCCAGGCCTACAGAGCAGTCAGCACTAGAATGGGGGTTAGAAACCCCAGGCAGGGGTCAGAAAAGGACTGGTGGTCTCAGCCCTTCCTGCCTCTCTTAGGACACCCTACAGAGACCACCCTGCTTGACCTGGGGAGAAGTACAAGGACTGAGGTTCAGGGTGCTGCAGAGACGGGAATCAGGGAGAAGGGGGCCTACACCGCTCTGCGCTCTGCGTTCCCCTTTCCTCCTGCCCCTCCTCCCAGCAGGATCCTGAAACTATTTACATCCCACCTCTAAGGTTTCAGCTGTTCTAGGATTCAATTCTCTCCCCGCTCTATTTTTCCCCTTCTTTTGCAATCTCCAAGAAACCCGAGCTGCCAGATGGGTGGGGTGATGATTGTTTTCTGTCTGACATCTGGATTTCATTAGCAACCCTGGGCATGCTGACTTAGGAATGGCAGCTCCCCTGGGCTCAGACCCTCCCCGACCCCTCACAGTTCCCCCGTCTTCAGCTGGGCATGGAAGATGCAGTTGACAACACCCCTCAGACCTCTCTCAAAGGAGAAACCAGCTGCCCAAGAACATCTTGGGAGTGGTGGACGCTGAGGGCTTACAGCATCTCTGCTCTCAACTCAGCGCCTGATGCAAGGCTGCCAGGCTGGGTGTGGCTGGGTCTGACTGCCATGGGGTGGACAGAGGGCTTAGGGAAAGGGCACTGGGTCCTGGGTATACTGCCCCCCACCTCACCCCAGTCTCCATTCCTACAGAGGTGCTGAGTGTGCCTTGAGGGCAGGGAGCCCTGCACTGACTCCAACTTGCAGATACATTTTGGAGGTGAGGAAAGGTAACCCCAAGAGGTTAAGTGACTTGACTAAGGTTGTACAGCCAGTAAATAGTAGAGCTGGAACTTGAACTCTGGTCTTTGGGTTACAAATTTGAGGCTGTTTCCTTTGACCTCAACAAGATGTCCCTTCATTAACATCAGGGTTCTTATTGTCACATATGGACCCTGAACCTTTATGGGAAGGGTATTATCTGGAGTTTTCACATCCTATCATCAGAGAGGCCCATGGTAGCCACCCAATATAAAGCAACCCCCAGATACTCTTCAGGGCTACAGTAAGATGCTTGTGGACCCCTTCTTACATAAAAAGTTGTTAAAGTGATATTTTACAACCATGTTGGTATAAAGACAAATATTATCCAGGCTGGATTCATTACTATATATTCATTATTATTATTATATTCATTTTTTCCTTCTGGCTTTAAAATAAGTAAAAATGAAAATATTTTTGTGGGCCCCTAAAAGAACCATGGCCCTGCTGTTTACCCTGGAGAAGCTGGCTGGCTTTCTCTATCAAAGCACTAATATCCTGCAGAGCACCCCTTGCTATCTCATCCTTCTTTATTTTCTTATTGATTCGTGCATATTGTCTGACTTCACCAACTAGAAGGTGAACTACAAGAGAGTGGGAACCTTTCCTGGTTTCCACTGTGGTGTCCTCAAATGCCTACAATGTGCTTGGCACATAGTAGGTGTTCGATAAATATTTGCCAAACAAATAAATGAAGGAGAGCCGATCTTTTCAAGCAGGTATTTATATCCAAGTTAGTGGTACCCCACTTGCTCAGGTGAACACCTCAGAAAGCTGGTAGCTCTCCTTGACACCTCATCCCTCTCCCACTCACTCATCTGGTCACCATACCTCGCAGATGCTACATTCTCACAGTGTCCAGAATTTGTCCTCTTGCCTTCATCCTTTGCTCACCCTTGCATTGTATCTAGTCTTATCATCCATCCATGTTTCTGGATTGGTTTCATCTACAATCTTGCCTCCTTCAGCCCAGCCTCCAACCTGCCACCAGCGTGATCTTTTAAAATGCCAATCCAAACATGTCACCTAAAACCCTTGGATGGCTTCTCCCTGACCTCCAGATAAAGTCCAAGTTTGTGCAGCCTGGCACACAGGCCCTTCACCACCTGCTGCAGCCACACCTCCTGCTCCTCCCCTCAGGCACCCGGAGTGCCAGCTGTCACCAAGGGCCCACAATTCTCGGAAAGCATACTCCTGTTACATACACACTTGCTTGGAAGCCTTTCCTACTCAAGGCCCAGACTCCTACTCTCTGAGGCCTCCCATGAAGCCCAGGAAGAGCTAGTCCCTCACTGCTTGCTGTAGCCCTGATCACCCTGAACAGTCAATATTGACTGTTTCCTTCTGTCCCACTGAGGACAGGGGTAGAACCTTATCTAGCATAGGTGGCACATGGTAGGAGCTCTGGCAATGCTGAGTGATTATGAGTCCTGGGCCTGGTTCTGTCCTATACACACTGTGTGTCCAGAGCACAGATATGACACTGAGCCAAGCTCCCACTACAAACACACATACCCATGCAGACAAGTACAGTTGGCTCAGAGCAAGACACTGACTCAGGTCTTAACGGTCCTGCCACATTGGTATGCAAAGGCTAACATAAGATGCTTAGATGACCTAGGCCCAACAGATAGCAACCATGACTCTCCTATAGTCACCTGGAATTTCTGCAGCCACCAGAGCTGGAAGCCCCAACCCACCTGTGGCCTCCTTGACTGCATTAGAACAGCAGACACTCTGGAGCTGGACCAGTAGTGGAATCTACCAGACATATGGACTTGGTCAGATCAGGCCTCTTATAACCTCTTCCCATATGGTCTTTGTCCCTATTACCAGCAACCCATCTTTAAAAAATAATCAAACAAACTGACTTTCTCATAGTAAAGTCTAGATGCTAAGGCCAGTAGTAGAATTTAATTTGAAAAGCATGGGCTCTAGAATCAGAAAGACCCAAGTTTTAATTCCAGCTTTGTGTTCACTAGCTCTGTGACATTAGGCAAGTGACTTAACTTCTCTGGGCCTCAATTTTATCATCTAGCAATTGACTGATAGAGTTTTTGAGAGAATTAAATGAGCCCATGAATATCACATGCTAAGCTCAGTGGCAAACTCAATGTTTAGAAACTATTGTTGTTGTTAATGTTATTACTTTTGAACAAGAGGCCTGACACACTCTGAAGAGACAGCAGGAGAGGCAGATTTTTAAAGAACTGAATGGTAGACATTCTTGTCTCCCTAGCCCCCTTGGGCAGTACTGACATTGGGTGGAGATAGACTCTGGACCAGGTACAGCTTCACTCCACAAAATTCCCTTTGGCAACATTGGAAATTGGTCTCCAGAACCTTCCTGAAGAGCCCAAGTCTCCTCACACTGTCCCAGGGACCTGTGAGAAGCCCCATTGGTCTGATGAGCTGAGCCCTGAACACCTCTATCCTACCCTTAAGTTTGGAAAAGAACAGGTTTCTATCCCCTGGTTCCTGTGTCCTATCACCTGGGGCTGGCAGCGAATGCCCAAACAACATTTCACTTCTTCCTTCCTCAGAGCCCTGGAGTTGCACGGGCAGCTTCAGGAGCTGGGCAGGGCTGGCTCAGAGTTCTGTGCATTCCATTCCCAGTTAAAACATTCAACATTTTAAAAGCATTTAGACCATTAAAAAAAAAAAATCATTCCACAGGAGAAGAGAAAGGAGCAGAAAAAAATATTGAAAGAAATAATGACTGAAAACTTCCCAAATCTGATGAAGAACTTTAATCAACGAACACATCCAAGCAGCTCATGAGACTCTAAGTAGGATAAATATGAAGAGACGCACAATTAGACACATAATAAAACTGCTGAAAGCTAAAACAAGGAGAAAATCTCGAAAGCAGCAAGAGAAAAATGACACAATGTTTACAATGGAATTCCAATAATATTAACAACTGGCTTCTCCTCAGAAACAGTGGAGGCCAAAGGGTAGTGGGATAACATATTCAATGTGTGCTCAAAGAAAACAAGACTATCAGCAGTAATTCTATACCCAGCAAAGCTATCTTTAAAAAATGAAAGTGAGATAAAGACATTCCCAGAAACAAAAACAGAGAATTCATTGCTAGCAATATCAACCTTTCAAGAAATACGAAAGTAAATTCTTCAGGCTGAAAGCAAGTGACCCCAAACAGTAATGCAAGTATACATGAACAGCAAGGAGCAATGATAAGGTGATTATGTAATTGTAAAAGACAGTATAAATGAATATTTCTTCTTTCCTAGGTGATTTTAAAAGCAATTGTATACAACAGTATGCATATAATTATACTATTTGTCCTATAACACATAGAAATGTAAACATATTTGCCAATAACAGTACAAAGGAGGCAGGTGGGAGCAAATCTATCTTTAGCTGAGGAAATGACTTTAGGCAGTAACCTGAATTCATGGCAACAAATGAAGAAAACCAGAAATGGGAAATAAGAAGGCTAATCTGACAAAAGCTATAGATATATAATTGTTTTCTCTCTTCTTTCGGCTTTTTTAAAATACATAAAATTATATAAAGTAATAGTTATAACTACTATTGTTAACTTTGTAACATAGATAGATATAATATGTATAACGATGCTACAAAAACAGGAAAAAGAGAATAGAACTATATAAGAGTAATATTCCTATTTCTCATTGGAGTTAAGTTAGCATAAATCTAAAGCAGGTTCTGATAAGTTGAGATGCATAAGACAAGCCCTGGAGCAACCACTAAGGAAATAGCTTTTAAAAATAGTGGGAAAACATTAAAGAAATTAAAATGTTACATTAAAAAATTATCATTTATGCAAAAGGAAGCATTAAAGGAGGAATAGAAGAACAAAAAAACATGAATAATTTAGAAAACAAATATTAAAATGGCATATGTAAATCCAACTATTATCAATAATAGATATAGCAAAATAGCATTAACAACAGCATTATCAATAATGTGAATGGATTAAACAATCCAAACACAAGGCAGGAATTGTCAGATTGAAAAAAATGGCAAACCAAGATCCAACTGTACTTTAAACATACTTTAGCTTAAAAGATTTGTTTTGAATAGATTGAAAGTAAAAGGATGGAATAAATTCATCATGTAAACCAGTGGTCCCCAACTTTTTGGCACCAGGAACCGGTGCTCCTGTGAGAATCTCATGCCTGATATATGAGGTAGAGGGGAGGTGGTGATGCTAGTGCTGGGGAGCAGCTGCAAATACAGATGAAGCTTCACTTGCTCACCCACTGCTCACTTCCTGTTGTGTGGCCCAGTTTCTAATAGGGCATGGACCAGTAACGGTCTGTGGTTCGAGGGTTGGGGACCCCTGATATAAACAGCAACAATAAAAAAGCTGGCTACACTAATATCAAACAAAATAGACTGTAAAACAAAAAAATGTTACTAGAGATAAAAGGGACATTTCATAATGATAAAAGGATCAATCATCAAGAAAAAAAAACAATTATAAACACAGATGTACCTAATAACAGAGCACCAAAATACATGCAGCAAAAACTGACAGAATTGAAGAAAAAATAGTCAATTAAACAATAATAGAAATTTCAATACCCTGACTTACAATAATGGATAGAAGAACTAGGCATAACATCAACAAGGAAACATGATGTGAACAACACTATAAACTAACTAAATAAACCTCACACACATCTATAGAACACTCCATCACACAACAGCAGATTACATTCTCCAGTACACAGGAAACATTATCCAGGATAGCCCAAATGCTAAGCTATGAAATGGACCACAATAAACTTAGAAGCATTGAAATAATACAAAATGTATTCTGTGACCTCAACAGAAACAAAATCAGAAATCATTGAAAAAAAGATATTTGGGAGACTCACAAACATGTGGATATTAAACAACACACTCCTAAATAACCAGTGAGTCAAAGAAGAAATTAGAAAGGAAATCAGAAAATACCCTGTGATAATGAAAATGAAGATACAACATATATACCAAAATTTATGGACTGTAGCTCAGAGAAAAATGTATAGTTGTAACATCCGCACTAAGTCCTCACTTAATGTTGCTGATGGGTTCTACAACTTTAGCAAAACAGTGTATAAGGAAACCAGTTTTATCTCAAGCTAAAGGATATAAACAAGAGTTAAATTCTGACAGCATGTTCATCATTTACAATTAAGCAACATGAATGAAAGGACATTATTCAAAGGATGTTGCCATACATTTAAAAGGAAGAAAAGATGTCAATTAGTAATCTAATTTTCCAACTCAAGAAACTAGAAAGAGAAAATTAAACTTGAAGCGAACTGAAGGAAAGAAATAATAAAGATTAGAATGAAGAATTGAAATATTTGCACATCCATGTTCATTGCAGCATTATTCACAATAGCCAAAAGGTGGAAGTAATCCAGTTGTCCACTAATGGGTAAATGGATGAAAAAATGTGGTAATCTCTCTCTCTCTCCCTCTCCCTCTCCCTCTCCCTCTCTCTCTCTCTCTCTCTAACACACACACACACACACACACACACACACACACACACACACAGAGGAATAGTAGTTAGCCTTAAAAAAGGAAAGAAATCCTGTCACATGCTACAACATGATGAACCGTAGGGACATTATGATAAGTGAAATAAGGCAGTTACAAAAGGACAAATACTATATGATTCCATTTATAATAAGTTCCTAGAGTAGTGAAATTCATAGAGACACAAAGTAGAATGGTGGTTGCCAGGGGCTCCAGGAGAGAAAGAGAGGAAGTTATTGCTAAATAGTACAGAGTTTCAGTTTTACAAGATAAAAAGAGTTCTGTGGATGGATGGTGGTGATGATGGCACGACAGTGTGAATGTGCTTAATGCCACTGAACTGTACCCTTAAAAATTGTTAGGATGGTAAATTTCATGTTATATGTATTTTGCGACAAAAAGATTAGAGTGGGAAGTAATGAAACAGAGAATAAAAAAATAATAGAGGAAATGAACTAAACCAAAAGTTGACTCTTTGAAAAGTTCAATAAAATTGACAAACCTTTAGCTAGATTGACTAAGGAAAAAAGAGAGAAGATTCAAATGATAAGAATTAGAAATAAAAGAGGGGGACATTATGCTAACCTTATAAAGATAAAAAGGATTATCTCTGTAAAAAGGAACAACTGTATGCCAATAAATTAGATAATGTAGATGAAATGGACAAATTCCTTGAAAGACACAAACTACAGAAACTGACTCAAGAAGAAATAAAAAATCTGAATAGACCTATAATAAGAGATTGAATTAGTAATAATAATAAAAAAAATCTACTCACAAAAGAAAGCCCAAGCTCAGATGGCTTCACAGGTGAATTCTACCAAACATCTAAAGAAGAATTAATATTAATTCTTCACAAACTCATCCAGAAAATAGAACAGGACACAACACTTCTCAAATCATGAAACTGATAAATGTTACTACATGGATGAACCTTAAAAACAATATTCTAAGTGAAAGAACCTAGGCACAAAGAACCACACATTATATGATTCTATTTACATGAAATGTCCAGAAAGGCAAATCTATAGAGACAGAAAGTAGGTTCGTGGTTGCCAGGGGCTGGGGGATCAGGAGGCGACAGCTAAAGAATATAAGGTTTCTTTTTGAGGTAAAGAAAATGTTCTATAACTGGTTGTGGTGATAGTCGCATAGCTCTGGGAATATACTAAAAAATCATTGAATTGTACACTTTAAATGAGTAAATTATATGGTGTGTAAATTATATCTCATTAAAGCTGTTACCAAAACAAGCATTTCACTTTTAAATGTTATATATGCTGAGCTCTTTATAATATTTTATTTCCATGGCTTATAAAAGTCTTTGGGTTGACATGCAGGTCGGACATCGAGGGATACAGAGTTGACTCTAGCCCAGCACTGCTTCTGAGCTTGTGGTCAGATCAGGGGTGGGGAACACCCAATTGAATGCCAACCTGCCAAAATACCTAGTACCTTGCCAGGTGGGTTGTACTCTCTATTAAGAATCAAGGGAGAAAAAACAAAGCTAGCCAATATTTATTGAGCACCCACTGTATGCCAGGCTCTGTGCTAAGTACTTTCCATGCATTATTTCATTGAACCCTCACAACAATCCTATGAGTTAGTGTCCTCATTAGCCTCATTTTACAAATGATGAAACTGATATTTCAAGGTTCTGCTCTCCCACATCTCCTGACAAGTAAGGGAGATGCTTGGGTCTGCAGGAGCCCCAGACAGAATCAGGTTTAAGATGGGGCCAGAAGAGGGCCTCTACCAGTTCAAGGAGGAAACTGAGGCTCCACGGGCCATGAAGGTCTCACTTGGAGTGGCATGGATGTTCAGGGAGGCAAAGGGCACTGATGTCCAAGACCAGGGTCCCCACACACACTGTGCTCTCCTCTCAGCACTTCACCTCTCTGAGACTCTGTTTTTTTAACCGTAAAATGGGGCTATTACTCTTATTTCTGCCAAAGAGTTAAGAGCCCTGCACAAGATAAATGAACACTCTGTATGAACCACATAAGGGAAGAAACAGAACTAGCCCTGTGCTAGAAAGCGAGAAGCACTGAGGGCAGGGGTCTTCTATCCCGTATTTAGAAGAGCTGTGGCCCTGTCTGGAGAGATGGCAGCATGTGCACACACAGTCACAAATACACACTCAACATCTTCACTATCGCTTTGTCTCTGGCTCACCATCCATCACCTTTGGGTACTAGTCACACTGTGGGAGATACTGCCACCCTCTCCCATCGACCAGCCAGTCCCACTCAAGCCCTCCTTCTCCCAGAAGCTTTCCCAGGCTGCCAACTCAAGCAGGGGCACACTTGCTCACCTCCTCTGAGCCCCGAGAGGCCCTGTCAATGTTCGAAAGTCACCTGTCTGCAGGGGTTAAAATCCAAGCTCATTCACTGATCAGCTTGATGACCCTGTGTGAGTTCTTGACTCACACAAAACATCACGTAACATGAGGTTTAAAAGAGCACTCTATATATTGGGTGGTTGTGAGCACTGAGTGAAATAATGCTTGGAGAGCACTTAGCACAACAGTGTCTCCTCCTTCGGTGGGGCTAAGTCCTGCTCTGCCCACCTCACAGGCAGGAGAGGAAGGAGGAAATTTTCTGAGGATTGCTGTGAATGACCAAAAGCAGAGAGCGCCTATGCTAGGTACTCAGCTGGGGAGGGCACAGGTGCTGCTGACTGGGTGGGCACATCCCTAAGGACCAATCAGATCCTCGGCTACCCGTTTGCTCCTCATCCTATTCAGAGAAGCCCTGGTGGGTAGGGCCTCACCTTCTGCTGACATTTCCTGCCAAGGGCCCCAGCTTACAGCATAACGAGAAGCAGACAGGGCCCACTAGAAAACAGCCACCAGTGAGTCAGCTCCCACTAATCAGGGTTTGGGGGCCTCTCTTGTCCAGGTTGGGGAGAGACTGAGATCACTGGTATACATGAATCATGGCAGGGGGGCTGTCTTACTAAAATGCAGTTTTGGGGTGGACCTAAGATTCTGCGTTTCTGATAAGCTCTGAAACGACACTGTCGTGGCTGTGCCTGGCTGTACCTTAAATAGCAAGGACCTAAAGAGAGAGCAGTGGGCAAGAAGCACATCTCGGCCTCCTGCTCGTCCTAGAGGGACCCAGACCCACCCAGCCACACCCTTGGCTTCCAACATCTGGAGGGTGAGATTTTCTAAGTTTCCAGGATTCCATTTCCATTACATATATAAAATAAAAGCAGTACCACATCATAAAAACACAGGAAATTATGAAAAAAAAAATAGGGAAAAATCATGAATAATTTCATACCATATTTAAAATAACTGTTAACCTCTCTCCCCAGGATTCCAAAGCCATGTCTGTCAGAGAGTCAGGGGCCATCTCCTGAGTGGGGTCTGCCCCAGTAGCCCTGCCCTGCCATGGCAAAGCATTGGGTGAGAAATAGGGGCTGCTCTCCACACCGACAATCTCCTGGCGTCCTCCCTCACAGGCAGCAGGCTGGGGAAGCCTGCTGCAGAGGAGGCAGAGGTAGCGTCTGGGGGAAGGGCGAACATCTGGATTCCTGGCCCAGAGCCTGCATTCCTTCCCTGTGAGTGTGAGGGGATAGGGTCTCAGGAGAGCTGTGAGGAGGCTGCTGGCCCCCATCCCACCCCACCATAACAGGACCCACCCTGGCAGGGAGACTGGTGGGGACTTGAAACCTCAGAACCTCACTTTGGGGTCCCCCGTGCAGATTGATGGCTAACCAATGCATACCCAAGCTGGGCCTCTGTCCCATCCACACCAGCCAGCCTTGCCTCAGAAATACCAGAAGGGACAAAAAGGTGGAGACCAGGGGGCCACAGGGCCACTTGCTTGTGTAAGGGGCCCTAAGGGCTGCTCCACCTGTCCTACCCACAGAAGCCCGACCCACAAGCCTGGCCTGGGCTGGGCTGCTTTACCTGGGGGCAGTCCTTGATGTAGTGTCCTTTGTTGAAGCACAGGTGGCACAGGTAGTTGGGCGGGGGCCTCTTGCTGGGCTTGCGCGTCTCAGAGGTGAGAGTCAGGTCAGAGAAGTGTTCGGTGAGGGAGCTGAGGCCATCAGCAATGTTGTTGAGGGAGCCGTAGGGCGAGGCGCTCTTGTACACACCGCTGCTCAGCGCCTGCGGGGGACAGAGGCTCTGAGCGCTCCAGAAAGCCTGGACACACTCTTTTGCAGCCATGACCTCAAGAAAATTTCCACGGGCACACACATGCACATACACATGCACACACACACACATGTGATCCTTCAGCTGCCCATGGGTTCTGGCCTCCTGGAGCTTGAGTCCAAATCCTAACTCCAGTTGTGTGTCCATGAGCAAGCCATTTAACCACTCTGGGCCTCAGTGGCTGCATCTGGAAAACAGGAGTAATAATATCTACCTCCTGGGGTTTCTATAAAACTAACACGAGGCCAGAAAGGTATAGCACTTATCTCCTTCCTGGCAATTATAAACTATTCAGTAAATGGTGGTGGTGATGATGATGATGATGATGATGATGATGATGATGATGATAATGATAATTATTATCATTATTCTTCTTTACACACTGCTAGGAGTTATGAAGGTATAGCAGAAAGCAACCTGGGCTCTGCCACCTACTAGTGGAGTGACTTTCAAGTCACTTTCCTGAGCTGACTCAGTTTCTCTAAGTTGTAAGGAAGAGGTACATCAGATAGCAGCATGGCTTCCATTGTACAGAAGAGCAGACTGAAATTCAGCACTTTGCCTGCTCCTCTGCGGCACAAGTTCTGTGCATACCATCCAAGGAGCCCTCGGCCCGGCCCATCCAGCTCTCTGGGAGCCCAGGGAGGAAGTGGGCCACCTCACCCACCTCGCTTACCTCTCCCACCTCCAGTTGACAGGAACCAGATGTATTGCCTGGCTTCAAAGCCAACGTGGCCCAGGCCCCCTCCTGGTGTATACAGTCTCTATTTATAGGAGTCACGGGCTCCAGGCAGCCAGGCACACTGGAATTTAGTGAAGGTGGGGCCTGTGGTGAGGCCATGGGCCCCCTTTCCTGGGGCAAAGCCAAGGTTTGAAAGAGGCAGCTTCCACAGGAGGGTCAATGACAAACCTGGGAATAGGGCTTGGGTATCCCTAGGCCCCAGCTCAGGTACCCAAGAACTTCAGGAATAAAGTGTGGAGAAACATGGTTTAATGTTTGCAGCTAATGGAGAAGCATGGCCTTGTTCTTGGGAGTCCCTAGGGTGAGGGGGGAGAAGAGCCTCTGAGAGGAAGCTGTCTCAGGCTCCCTTACAAAGATGGGGCAGATAGGGACCATAAGTGGGGGAAGTCCTTTGTGTGTCCCTTCAGTGAGAGAAGGGGATGGAGGTGAGCTAAGCTGGCCCCAGGGGATCAAGGACCCACCACCCCACATCCTGGACAGATTCCCACTCCTCACACATGTATAACTTGGCTTCCCTACCTGTTTCACCTCCAAGGATCTGGCACAACCCTTACTTATCTGGGTGCTACCCTCTTCTCGGCTCTCTGAACACCCTGCTATGTGACCCTGGGCCAGCCCTTTCCCTCTCTGGGCCCCATTCCCTCTCATGTAAGTTTGGACTGGAGCCTGGGATCTGGAAGGAAAGACACAGACAGCACGTCTGGGGCAGCCCAGGCCCAACACACAGTCAGCCTCCAGACACTGGGCATGGAACTCAGAGGCTCCTAATGACCATTTCTGCTCTACTGCTGTCTAGTGCTACCATGAAACCCAAGACCATAAAAAGACACCACACAAACCCACATTCAGTCTGAAGATGACTCTCCAGTTCCGCTGGCCCAAGATGGGGTGGTCCATCCTGTGAGGCAGAGGTACCCCCATCCCCGGAGGTGTGCAAGCCAATATTGGACAACCTTAAGGGGTGTGGGAAGGCTCCGATGGAAATAGGATTAGATGGTAACTGAGCACTTACCAGGCCCTGGAAACTTTATATGTTTTAAGATAGCTGATGCTCATAACCCTATGAGTCATTGTCCCTATTGTACAGATTAGACGAGTACGTTCCAACTTGTGGTGAATAATCAGGGAAAGATTTAACAAACACACTTTTCTGGGTCCCACCTCAGACTGACCAAAGCAGCTATCAGGGACTGAAGACCCAGAATCTGCACTTTTCATTGTAGTAAAATATACATTACATAAAACCTACCATGTTAATGATTTTTAAGTGTACAGTTCAGTGGCATTGAGTACATGCACCTTGTTATGCAACCATTACCATCATCTAGCTCCAGAATTTTTTGTCATCTCAAACCGAAGCTCTGTCCCCATTAAACACTAAATCTCCCTCCCCGACCACCAGCCCCAATCTGCATTTTTAAAGCTCCCCAGGCAATTCAGGTACAACCAGCCCAGCCCCACCAGGCCTTGGGTGCACCTGGATTTTCCAATGGTCAAGGTTTCTCCATAGATGGATTCTAGACTTCTCCTCACCCCAACTGGCCTGAGCAAGGGCAGCATGGCCCCAGCCTCTCAGAGAAAAGTTCATCCAAACACGAAACTTGAAGCTCCAAATGCTTTAAGTGACTCACTCTCATGGCTGGGAAATGCAATTTTACAAATAACAACCCTCTTTTTTCCTCCCTCTTTTCTTTCCTTTTTCTTTTCTGGATAAGATTTAAGCAAGTCCACAGGAATCAGAACTGTTTGGCAGCAAATTGTCAAGAGGAAGGGGAAGTTTGGTGGATGCCAGAAATTGCACTAATTATATCCTGAAAAACCTCCCCCCACCCCTGCCATCTCACGGCCACTCTCCTGTGCCCATGGGTGGCCCTGTGGGTATCCCTGAGCAGCCAGAGGCCTCTGAGCAGGCTGCCCTCTCCCTGGAAGCTCGACACCTCACAAGGGTCACAGCTTTGCCTGTACACAGGCAGCTTCTGGTCAGAGAGGCGAGGCCAGAGCTCCCCTTCCACCACCTCTTCCACCTCCAGAGTACTCTGGCCTGTCCCTCATGGCTGCTCCAGCCCCAATGCAACATGATGCTACCTTAGGGCTGAAGAGACAGAGAGTGGTCAGCTGACACAATCTCACTCTCACAGACGGAGAAACTGAGATCCAGAGAGGCCCAGTGGCACAGACCAGGGCACTCTGCCAGGCCTGAGGGCCAGGAGTCCTGCTTGCCCGTGGCGAAAAGGGCGGGTGTGGCAGCAAGCTGCTTCCTCTCTGAAGGAGTCTGAGGAGCTCCAGCCCTGGAGGTGAAAGGTGAGTTGGCCTCTCAGCCATCTCCACAGCCTGTGAGGGATGAATGGATTGGAGACCAGGACACAAGGAGCTTCCACCGCTCTGGCTGCAGAGCTGGGGCCTGACCTCTTGGATTTCCCATGTGTAAAATGTAAAATGGGGCAGGGAAAGAGGACAAACTTGATGATCTCTGCAGTCCTACTTTCTTAAGGTCCAACACCCAGGCGGTGAAAGACACCCCCAGAGCCCAGCATGCAGATGGCACTGGATCGACAAGGGCGCCGTCTGTTCCAGGTCCTGCCATCTGCAGCCGGAGGGCAAGGCCAGAAAGGAGTTCCCTTCATCAGTCAGCCCCTAACTCTGCGACATTCGAGCTGCTCCTCTCCATGCCAAAGAACTGCTTTTCTCTCCTCAGTTCTGTACTTGCTATCAACCCCTAGGAGGCTCTGTCTGTGTCATCCATCCAAACCTCCTCCAAAACTTGTTCCAGATCTGGTTCTAAAACTAGTGGTGAGCCTTGAAGCCACCCCTTCCTCTTACTCAGGCCTCAAACTCCACAGGAACATATGAAAAAACACGGAGCCTGCTGACCCCAGAGGCCCCGGCTTCCTCCAGGGGCCTCCTGGACCTCCCTGCCATAGCCCTGTCACTCAGTGCTATAGGTGGGGGTAGGGACTACCCCATGATCCCTTGCCCTTGCCTGAAGGAGCACTGACATCTTTCTAATCTCTTTTCATGGTTATGTCTCCTCATGTCTCCACAAGGCTGGACAACCCCGAAGGCAAAGATTCTGCAACAATTGTCACCCCAAAGCCCTATACCCATGACTCTCCTGGGTGCAGAAAATCAAAGGCAGGGAGGGCCTGGGAGTCCCACTCAACAGCAGAGGGAGTGGATGCCCTCACACCTTGAAGGGCAGCACTGGGTGGAAGCCTCTGGGCCATTAAGGCCCAAATCACCAGCCTAGGAGAAAAGACCACATGTCCTTCCTCCCTGGATGATTCTGGCTTGGTCATTGGGGAAAGTTAGATTGGAAAACACTAAAGTTTATTCTGATCCTACTTATGTCATATAGTTGACTGGATCCTTTCCCTTTTTTAGTCCTCTTATACCTGGCAAGAACACTATTTGGATGGGCATTACTGGTCCTATTTCACAGAACTGGAAACTGAGGCTCGGAGAGGCTGAGTAACTTGCCCAAGGTAACAAAGTAGCATGTGGCTGAGAGGAGATTCACACTCACCCAGATCTGTTGACCTGTTATATTTCAGTCACTCCATGGGCTCCAAGATTTGGCTTCCCCTCTAGGAAGGGGAGCCAGAGAAAAATGCCAGGTTCAAACCACTCTTCTTGGTACAGAGGCCTTGTGACATTATATTACCAAGCCCCTCAGTGCTGACAAGATGAGGCAACAGCTTCTCTGAACTACATGAGGGGTTTGAGCCCTGGGTTTGGTGGTTCTGCTGAGGGATTTGGGATACAGAGGTAAAGCTGACTCAACCTGTCAAACTGTGCTCCTCTTCTTCCTCCCTCATCCCTGCTTCAGGACAGTAAGAGGGCATACTGGGAAGGAGACAGACTAAAGTTGGGGCGGTGGGCAGAAGCTCCTGAGAACAGCCTAGAGGGAGAGGAGACCAGTGCAGACCACAGAGGCGGGACAGCAGGCAGACACAGGAGCAGCATTCACAGGGAAGGACATGGAAGCAAGTGAGGCAACAAGAAAGGCAGCACCTGAGGAGGACTGGCAGAAGCAAATGATGAGTCCTACCCCCCAGGCCTGAGATGGACCTGGACAGGGAGTTCTCTGATCCTAGTACCCAGCTCTGTGGGGGTTCTTTCACCAGCTGAACAACTGTTTTCTCATCCCCAAAAGCCACCCTCTATCCCCCTGCATACAGACATGTGCACCCATTCATGCCCACACTACTCTCTTGAAACAAGGAACTGTTCATCTCACAAATGATTCTACCCCTTCTCCAAGGGGGTCTGCACTTCTACCTGAGTCTTTCTGGGGCTCCAGCCTTGGAGTCAAAGGCACACACATACACCCTGTACACACAAGCAGAGGTGACGTGGGCTGGGCTTGGGGAGAGGAGGAGACAATCAGATGTCAATGCAAGGATTTGGACAATGGGAAGATGAAGTCGCATCTGGATATAGGGTTTCCCTAGCAGCGGTCAGATCCCAGCTCTGTAGGTCAGGAAGGTGGCAGGGCTGGCACCTTTACCCAGGTAACCCTTCACCCAGGATCCTCAAGGGCACCATTGCCTGCCTGCTGGAGGCCCATTCACCCGGGACATGCAAAACACAATTACCCAAACACAGCCAGTGCTCAATGAGAGATTCTAACTTAAACAAACAGTCCATGTTCTTTTTGGTAGGGGGAGCAGGGAGAGAGAAATAAGAAAAGGACAAGATGGAGGAGCAGTGGCAGCAGGACAAGGCAGAGAAGACAAGGGAAGACCCCCTCCCCACTCAGTTCTTCCTGCCCCACCCAGGTCACCACTCATCTGACAGGTGCTCATGTTTCACAGCCATGTGCCCTCTGCCCAGCTAGAGCATAAGCACTGGGGACCAGCTTGCCCCTCACTTCTAGAATGTATTCATTGAATTAAAGCAGAAAGTATGAATCAGAATCGGAGGACTGGAAGAGATTTTATTCATTCATTCATTCATTCATTCATTCATTCATTTTGGAAGGGAGCTTAATATTTCATCAGTCTAGGGTACCACTGAGGCTTGCAGCCTCTATAGCAGGGGGCCTTGATCGAGGATTCATTGTTGACATGAGGGTACCAAAATCCCTTTGAAATCATGCATGTGTGTCTGCATGTGCATGTATGCTGTGCTTCTATGCATTGTGGTGAGGAGAGGAACTCTAGCTGTCTTCAGATTCTTAAAGAGGTCCATAACCAAAGAAGGTCAAGAAGCAATAGCACACCTAAGCTTCTGCTGGGACTCCTCTAGGTTTCACTATCTCCCAAGTTACCTCTTTTCAATTAATCAAGCAATCCATAAACAGTCCTTCTGTGAGATAAAACAAGAGGCTAAGAGACTGAAGAGAGTGCTCACATAAGCACATGTCCAGAGGAGGAAGAGAGAAGAGGGTTCAATTAGAGTCATCTTTCCATCCATGTACCTGAGCACCTAGTTCATCCCAGGCACTGACCACACCTCGAATGCTAGGATTGCAAGTGAAAAAGACAAGAACCCTATTCTCCGAGTGCTGACAACAATGCTCTAGAGAGAGACACATACATACAGTGCATATTTCATGGCAAGACCAATTGCTAACACATGCTTTACCAGAAGCATGTACAATCCTCCTGTCATATACAGAATCTGGTGGGACAAAGAGGCTGGAGGAAGTGTGCCCCCCATGGCAGCCAGGTAAAGAAGGGGTATCTACTTGTGCCATAAAGAAGTAATTGGAGTCTGTCAGTTGTACAAGGGTAGGGAATAGCATTTTAGGTAGGAGCAATAGCAAGTGCAAAAGCTTTGAGGAGTGGGGCTGCCCGGTGTTTTCATAAACCTCAAATAGACCACTGTGGCCAGAGGAGGACAGAATTAAAGATTATACACCACCACCACCACTACACACACACACACACACACACACACACACACACACACTCACACACACTCACACACTCTCTCTCACACACACACACACCGAGCATCCTGAGACCTAGGCTGGAACCTTGGTTCTACCATTGATTCCCTGACTGTTTCATCCTCCTGAAGAGCCTTAGTTTCCCCATCCAGACAACAGGGATGCTGCACACAGGCTATGATATGAGACAAATGTACTAGGAAGTGCTCAGTGTCCATCTCCCTGACTCTCCCCAAGCCAGGCCACTCTTGGACTCAGGTCTCATGGAGCCCCATGCTGGGTTTCTAGGGAGTGACTGGAGCAGGAATGGCAAGAAAGCTGGCACCCAGAAGCAGTGCTACCACTCTCAAAAGGTGGGATCAGGGGCAAAGAGTCAGAGGCACTGGGGCTTGACAGAGTGTCCATGGACACAGCCTGCCCTGCACTGGGGCTCACAGAATGATCCAGCAAGACCAGCCATAAAGACAACTGCAGTTAGAATGTGGAAGAGTGCTAATCTAGCTCTGCCACTTGCTTGCTGGGTGACTTGTCAGGCCTTCTGTTTTCTCTTCTGTAAAATGGAAGCTATGAAGAAAGGGACGCCAAAATTAAAGCACCACCCAAGAGTAAGAGATCGTTACTCAAGGGCCATCTTCTCTGCAGGACCCTCCTCTTGGTGCTGACAGCACCTGGCTGTCTGCCACTGCTAATTAGTAATTACTAATGCTGCTTGCTTTCCACGCCCCACCCCCGCCCTCCACCTGACTCAGAAGGTTCCTGAGGTGTGGTCCCCGCTCTGAGGCTAGGCTTACTCAGTTAACTTATTTGATGGAGGGAGGGTCAGGCCAAATCAGCCAACAGGCTGTCAAATGACGGTCCTCCTTACCTAAGTCAGAGCTCAGCTTTCTGGGGGTGGCCAAAGGGAGCCAGGCATTCTCCCAAGCTTCTGGCTTGTCCAGAACAACCATTCCCCCCAAAACTTGTGGCTGTCCCACCACTACCCCACACAGACCACAAAGGCTGCTGGGAACAAACTTCAGCTTTTGAAGCTCACTCTAGCCCCAGTGAGGTAAACTCCCATTCTCATACAGGTATGTGGCATTGTCCTATATATCCACACTGTGAGGTGGTCTCGCAGCTCTTCTATACCTGTGAAGGGCATAGGAGACACATCGAAACCTTCAGTCTTAAAGACTCTCAAGACCTGGGGCCTTTTAAAAGCAGGATCCCACAGTCACTTCTCAAGGGGTTCTAAGAGCTCTGTCTATGCAGAATTGCTGAAGGCCTGTCTGTTAAGCCTTGTGACACCTTTGCTGTGGTTCTCAAATCTCCACGGGCAAACCAAAGTGATAAAGAGGAGGGGATCCTCAGTGTGGCAAAAGACAGTGCTAGGACCTGAGGAGGGTGCTTGGGTTCACAGTTTCAGGAATAGCCTCCTATGGGTTGAAACTCTCCAATAAGGGAGAGATCTGCCTCAGCGGAGTATTTCCTGGGCTGGAGATGTTCAGAAGTACACTGGCAAATGTCCTGTGCCAAAAACGTGCTTTGGTCAAACAGGTATGGAAAACGTTGGGTTGAAGAAAGGTTACAGGTTTTGTGCTGCAAGACTTCTCAGAGCCTTTACTGTGCTAGAGGGCATCATGTACCTCCAGAGGAAGAATGCTATACTATGCTTTCCAAATGCATTTGACCCCAAAGCCCTTCTCTCAACCCCCACAAAGCATCACTTGACTGTAAGGCCACATCTTCAAGCCACGTCTGTCCCTTGAGGAAGAGGGAAAGAAAATGGCTGCCCTGAGCATCTGACCTGGAGTGAGACAGCCACATGTCCCCTTGAGGAGGGGTTCTGAGCATCCCTCTGAGGGGTGCAAGAGCTAATGCTCAACAAGGTGGTAACTCCACTTTTCTGGAAGAGTCCAACAGGACGCATACTGCTGTGAATCTAAATTCCAAACAAAACTTGGTAGAGAAGACCCAATGCCTCCCAGCCCCAATTCCCTCGAAGAGCTGCCTTCCTTGAGTACCTGGAGAGACAGATGGTACTCAGCCAAGAGCCTCAGGAGCCTCTCTCCAAAGACATATTGTTGTTGTCACAGATCAGGGGTTGAAACAGGGTTCACAAGGTCCAGTTTCTAGGCCCAGAGATCTTTAAAAAAAAAAAACAAACTGCACAAAGTGTCTGTGCCTCCTTTAGCCTGGCACCTGTACCACTAGCTGAGAAGCTGAGGAGCCCCCACAAGCATCCAAGTTACCTCCTGATGCTTTTTCTTGCACTTGCACGTGAACTCTGCCATCTCTCCCTCTCTCTCTCTCTCTCTCTCTCTCTCTCTCTCTCTCTCTCTCTCTCTCTCCCTCTCTCTCTCTGCTGCCAGGAGCAGTGTTCAACTCGGAACTCTTGGCTTATCTTCAGCTTGAGAGCTGAGGTTCCAGTGGCACAATGGGCTTCTGTGCCCCCATGTCCTCAATACCTCCCCCTCGCCCAAATCCCAGCTGCATTCATGGTGTTTTGCTATTGTGGTGGGAGCAGCCTGGGGTTGGTGCAGGAGGGGGTGGGCTCTTGGCACAGGGGCTGGCGCAGACAGGCCGCGGTCAGCGGTCAGCATGCAAGTCACATCCGCAGGCACTACCACCAGGCCTGCCAGGCCTCGCACAGAATGGCGACATGCCTGAGTCCCTGGGTCTGTTCGTAGAGTCTCTTCTGGCCCACACACGACTTGCTTCCATTCCAAACAGCCCCTTGGTGGCATTCAGGTAAGGAGTATTTTTTTTTCTTGCCTTTTCAGCCAGTTGCTATTTGGGAGCCACATTAGGTCACTGGCTAAGTCCTAGATGCATGAAAGGCCTGTCCCCAGAAGCACAGCTGGGGCTCTAAAAGGGTTTAAGAGGAGAAGTGGGTGGGGTGGAGGGTGAGAGTGAGTGAGCCTGCAGCCAAGAGAGCCTTCCAGAAGTCAGCAGGCACAGCCCTCCAACCCCTCCAAGGAAGCCCCTAGCCTAAGAAGAGCACAGGGGAAGTCCATTACCTCCCCTAACCCAGCCTGTCTGTAGGCACATCCTCTCCTGTTTGTACAGCTCAGGGAGAGCAGAGAATACATTTAACAGACAGGTAAACGGAGGCCCAGAGACAGGGCTTCCCTCAAAGTCAGATCATGGGAGACTTTTTTCACCATTGCTGTAGATAACCTTGATCAGTTCCTTCTACACTGGCTGCAATAAAGGAATGTGCCTCTTCATGGAGAAACTAAGGCAAGCAAAAGTGAAGAGACAGGAAGCAGTTTCACTGAGACACAGCTGGAATACTGGATGCTGGAAATTTCCAAGACAAGGCACGGTTTTCTCCTCCCACAGGGGACTCCTGATGGCGCAAAACTCTGAGGCCCTCTTAGCAGAGCCCCACATGTTGGGAACAAGGCCACCAGAGGCTGGTAGGGGCTGATTAGAGACCCCTCATGACCTGTGGATCACAGTCACCCTCCTCCCTTAAGGCTTCCACAGGACAAAGAAATCACCCTCCATTCACATCGTAACATCCTGTCTGTCTCCTAATCTGGGCCCCCACGAGCCAGTGACTGAATTTCCAGGGGCCCACACGGAGCTCAACAAATGTTTAAGAGAACAAACAACTGAAAAGACTGCGCACTGAAGGAACACCCCACAAACTGTTCCCCAAAGTCACTGGTAAAGCCAGTTCCCAAAGAGGCAGCAAAGTCTCTTAAAGAAAAATTCCCAGCCATAAACAATTCCTCACATGAAGAGAGTCCTTTACAGTTTACAAAGAGCTTTGGCATACAAATTCTTTCGCCTGGCACCAAAGGCTGCCTCTCCACACGCCTCTCCTTCAACTATGCCTAACCAGACCAACACAGGTCAACCAGTCCTTCTGCTCGCCTAGTGTTGGCCCACCTCTAACCCTGAGGCCAGCATTTCCTATGTCTGTGTCTCTCCAATAACGGCAGTTGAACACATGATGGGGCCAGAAAAGGTGACCCTCTGTCTCCCCTTCACGCCTTACACAAGCTTTTCCCCCAAACCTGTGACTCCTAAAACTAACTGATGGCCCAGGTCTAGAAGAAAAATGACCCTCATGTGTGTCCTCTCCCCCACCCCTTCTCCCTGAACTTTGGCAGAGAGCTGCCAGAGGGGAGTGAGTGAAGGCCACAGAAGGGTGTGTGCAGTTCACAAATGAGGCAGGAGTAAGTGGGAGTAGGGGAGGAGGAGGGGTCCAGCTGAAGGGAGAAAGCTGTGGTATCTAGGAAGGCTCTGAAGACCCCTCAAAAGGGGCTGGGAGGTCCTGGCAACCCGTGTGTTTATCTAGCTGGGGAAGATGCACTGCCCTTCCACTTTGTAACTGAATCTACCCAACGGCAGACTTTGCAAGCAGCCGGCCCAGGTTTCTGGAGAAGGCACTGGGCAGCTGGAACCTCTCTCCCGACTAGCCCCCCTCGCAAGAGCTCAAGAGGATTTCCCTTTCATTTCCTTCCAGGCTAGGAGGGCGGGGGACAGCGCAGTCTGTGGGGTCAAGCCCTCAAAAACCACTTCCTATGTGGCTAGGGGAGGGCGAGCAGCTGGAGGATGTATCTGGGGGTCCCCGTGTGGGAACAGTAGGAAAAGCCCTCTGGGCGTCACAGCTCTCTAGGGTGCCCTTCGCGTCGGAAACCACCGAGGACGGAGAAAATATTTTAGGGCCCTCCAGAGGAGCTCCGGATAGAATCTGCACTGTGGGTCCCGGCAAACGGTAGCCAAGAGGGGGATGGGATTGCGAGTGGGAAGGACACTTGGAAGGGGGTCCCTGTCCTGGTTGCTCCCGGGCCGTCTAGAGAGAATCGGAGCCCGGGCCCAGCCGGGCCCCCCAATCCCCTTGGAGCAGGACGCCCCAGGCTGGGAGAGGGGGCGGGAGGGCCCCGCCCGCGCCTGAGCTGCTCCCGGCTGGGCTCTGCCGGGAGGTGACGCGCTCCCGGCGCCCCGGGGACTTCGGGCGGCGAGTTTGGCAGAGTAGAGGGAAGCCAAGCCAAGCAGGGCAGGGCAATACGGAGCTGGGCCAGGCCAGGAAGAGCGGGATAGATAGGAAAAGGCCCAGCGCGGTCGACGGAGGGCGGGGGCGCGCGGGGGCACCCACCTCTCCGCGCTGCAGCTGGAAGAAGCTGTTGAGATAGCTGGAGTGCAGGGGCGAGCCCAGCTGCTCCGGGCGGCCCTTGCCGAAGGCGAGCTCTGGAGGCGCAGCGCCAGCGGGAGGCTCAGGCCGGAAGGCATCGAAGGCGCTCGCCTGGTGAGTGTCCTGCAGCGACAGGTAGACCCAGTTGAGAAGCTGGGCTGGCTGGTACACCGAGGCGGCGCTCGTGTCGATGGCCGACAGCAGGCTCATTTTGCGGTGGCAGTGCCGGTCCCTCCCCGGCAGCCCGCTCGCGTCCCCCCCTCCAGCGGAGGGGCGGGCACCGGGGAGCCTGCGCCCACTGCCCGCGGCCCGCGCCCCGACAGCAATCACCCCGCGCCCTGCGCGCTGCCCGCAGCCGCCGCCGCTGCCGCCGCTGCCTCCCCCCAACTGCAGCCGCAGCGCGCGCGGCGGAGGAAGGAGGCAGCGAAAGTTGGGCAGGAAACTTTGGGGTCCGCCCCTTTCGCACCGCCCGCACCGCCCCGTCCCGCCCCGCCCCGCGATCCGCTATCTGCCTCAATGCTGACCCCTCTGGTGGCCGCTCCTGGGGTGGGGCCCACGGAATCCGCGCCCCTTCTGGCACTGTCCTTGCGCTCCATTGGCTGTCTCATTGAATATGAAGTGGTGGGAACGGGGCGAGCAGAGAAATCAGGGCTATCTACAAATGTAGTTCTCCGCCGGCCCGCCCCTGGGCGGCCCCCTTCCAGGCCCCACCCCGCCCCCAGCGCCTCCAGCCCTGCTCGCAGAGCCTGCGAGTGGTCAGTACAGCCTGGCCTGATCAAGCTCATCTACCTCTGCCCTCTGTTTTCTTCTCTCATTCTTTCCAAATCCTCTCCAATTATTTCATTTTCACTCGTTTTTATCCGACTTTCCCACTTTTCTCATACTCTGTCTTCTCTCTCAGACTAGTTATCTCCCGTGTCCCTCGCCTTTCTCCTTGGCTCACTCGCGCGCGCTCTCCCGTCTTTTTCATTTCCTTCTAGTCCGATATGTCTCTCTCCCTCTCCCCACCCAGATCCGGACACGACACACACACACACGCACATACGCACACACACTTCTCCCTCTCTCCTTTCACTATCACCCTTGGACCCTCCCCCTTCCACTTAATTCCTTCCATCTGCAGAATCGCTTTGCGGGCCGGCTCTGCCAAGGGGGGCCCGGGTTCCTGCCCCAGGAAGAACTCCCCGCCCCCTTCCCTCTCCTTCCCCCTCCCCTTTTCTCTCTCCTATTTCTGCTGTGGGCCAGCCTTGCTTCTCGCCCCTTTCCTCTCCGAGAACCCCGGGGTGCTTCTGCGAGTCGCCAAGACCCTAAATGGGTCCAGGGTAGCTCTGGAAGACGAGTATCAGCACCCCCCCTCGCCCCAGGACGACCCAGCTAGTTCAAATATGCCTGGAGTGAGCTTCGCCCCGCCCCCAACTGGCTCACCCCCAAATCCCTGGGCCCTCTCACTCTCTGGTATTCATCCAAGAGTTTGTGCTGCGTCCACGCCAGAGACCTAGCCACAAAGCTCCTTGAGGGGACCGAGTCACCTCTCCCACCTCAAACCTGGCTTTGGAGCCATTCCACCCACCTTCAAGTGCCAGCCCTGCTGCCTTCTAGCTGAGTAACCTCAGCATGGCACCTAACCTCTAAGAATGAACCTATAACATGGGGACAGTCACCATTCTACATCTGGGAGTGTTTATGAGTTTACCAGTTTG
Source organism: Eonycteris spelaea (assembly GCA_003508835.1). Taxonomy (NCBI): domain Eukaryota; kingdom Metazoa; phylum Chordata; class Mammalia; order Chiroptera; family Pteropodidae; genus Eonycteris; species Eonycteris spelaea. The sequence goes on from PUFA01000277.1 coordinate 1,447,498, forward strand.
AGCCTGATAATCAGAAGATATTCCATAAAGATCAGCTCTCCTCCATCCCCGACTTCTCCCACAACCTGCATCTATTCACATTTGTGGGTTCTAGGATCTGAAATGACTTCAGTGATAACCAAAGACACCCTTCCCCACCATGTCACCAACCAAGAACAGCTTCGATTTTTTTCTGTCTTATTTGATTGTTTTCAAAGATTTTGCCTATCAAACAATTTCTGATTATTTATACAAAAGATAGCACATATACCAATCATATCTTAATATGTTTATTCATCATACACATCTATACAGTGCCCTTTATATTTTAAAAGTGTTAAACCCATTTGTTTAAAGAGAAGTTAAGCATTTGTTAGGAATAAATGTGATAACCATTTTATCTTGAAAACATGTGGGGTCATCTCTGGAATTCTGCTATCTTTGAGGTTCCAAGGTGTGGTGGGGCAGAGCAATGGTGGATGGGATGTGGAACCACTGATGTAGACTTCCCCCTAGATTTTAGAGGGAAAACTGTGCAGAGAAGGGACGTCTTCTAATTGCACAAGCAGGCAGTTGAGGAGCCCAGAGGAAACCCCGATGTAGAAAAACCTACAGGCACCCATCTCCAGCCCAAAGCTCTCTGTCTCTGGCCCCCACTCTTCTGGATGAGGATAGTCTTGTTGAGTTAAAGTGCTGGCATTTTTTGCTAGTATGGGTTGCAAATTCAAATTGCTTTAGGGGTCAGGCAGGTACCACCAGGTAGAAAGCAATAAATAGATAGTGATGAAGCCTGTGGAGAACTAAAGTGCTAACCACACAACACCCTTCTGTCATGGTTCTCAGCCTAAGACTGTGATTCTGACACCTGCTTAGAGAGAGATGTGGTCTGGATTCCCTGTCCTTTAGAGTGGTTTGATGCTGTCAAGTTTGCTTGTCATACCTCGTGACTACACTGATGGCCTCTGCCCCTTTCACAACCCCCACCCACCTTATTCCCTACACAGGGTCTGGTGCATACCTGGATAGATGATCTAAAACTGTTTGCTAGGTTGATGGTTGAAAGCAGTGATAGAAGGATGGCCAGATTATGCTCTCCTTTGAAGCTTGAATGGCTCCTTTGGTTTTGTATTTTTCTTCCTCCCCTTGCCCACAGCACACCTGCTCAACACGTGGGCTCTGTACCCAGTGGGCAATCAATAAATTTAAGCATCTGACAGGCGGTTTGCTTGGATAGCAGCTGACTGACCTGAGGTCAGCTCCTTAGCTGGCCTTTCAGGATTACCTGAGACAGTACATCCTTTGGGATGGGTAGTGATGGATTAGGATGACCCAATGGGCATCAGAGGCCTGGGTATCAGGCTCAGACAACTGGGCTAGGCCCAAACTCTATACCCACCCTATAATATATCCACTCCCTAAAATATATACACTGAGATGCCTTAAAGTGTTTAGAGAGGTCCTAGCTCCAGCCTTCACTTTACAGAGGAGGAGGCAGAATGGACAGAGAAGGAAAAGGACTTGCCTAGGGTCATCCACGAAGCCTGGTAGCTAAGCTGCTTGCTCTTAATCTACCCCACATCCTAGTTCTCCCCTCACTAGTCCTAGTCTGGCAGTCTCCTGGTGTGGCAGCTCTGGCCCCACACATTGTCCTCAGAACTGCAAGTAGGAGGGAACTCCCAGGTGAGGCTTGACTCCCTGTCCCCTTCCCTTTCTGGTGACTCCGTCCACCCCATGGTCTTTAGACTAGGACAATGGAGAGCAGGAAGGATCTGTAGAAAAGATATCTGGCTGAGTGGCTTCGGGCAAGTCTCCCTCTCTGCGAACGTCAGTTTTCTCAATTAGTGACTACCAGTGTCAGATGAGGATGTGAACAGGAAGGTGCATTGCTAGCTGTGAATAAGAAGTCATATGGCAGGGAAGTGTAATATTAACAATCAATAACAGTAACATCCAATTTATCTGGAGTAGTCATTGGGAATAGGATTCATGAAGGGAAGTGCAGGGAAGTGTAATATTAACAATCAATAACAGTAACATCCAATTTATCTGGAGTAGTCATTGGGAATAGGATTCATGAAGGGAAGTGTTTAAGTGTTTGCCCCTAAAGTTGCTCAGCCAACAGGCCTGATAGGTGTTTGGCGGAATCTCAAACCAAGAGCTCTGAGCTCAGAGAAGCAGGAGAAACTTGGGTAAGGAGAGCAAGGAGGGGTTTTCATGGGGGAATCAGACTTTAATTTGGCTTGAAAGGCAAGCAGAAATAAGGAGAGGAAAAAGAGGGGCCTTCACAATCCAATGCAAATTGATGCTGATTATTTCTCTAAAAAACATCTCCTAGTGACATAATGCAGAGGAATTCCTAACCCTCTTGAACTTCCCTGTACTCAATGCCTCAGGAATAAACAGCAAAGGACACACTGGGGAGGCTGCGGTTCTCTCCTCTGGGCCAGGACTGGGCATTGGGTTCCTGTGGGCTGTGTGTTGACACAGAAGGTGTCAGTTTACAGCACTGATAGCAAAATGGCAAATACTTTCCTTTCATGCACTACTGCCCATCCCCCACCCAGGACTGAGTGCAGAGCTCCTTCCCAGACGTGACTTCAGATTCCTTCTTAGCACAGCACTCTGTGTCTCTACTAAGGGTGGAATTGACCCAGATGAAAACGATTTGCCATCCCTGACTTATAAGTACCTTCTCAGGGCACGATTCTTCCTATTCCCATGGATGCAGCCCCTTGTTGCCAGGACGTATAACTAGCTGGATGCTAGCTAGAGTTCAGCACCACTAACCCCGGATATCTTTGTGCGATGCTCCAATGGTAAAACCATAGGGACAGCATGACCACTCCAGTCCCTCCCTTATAGACTCCTGACTATAAGAGAATCACAAAAGGTGGCGACATCCATGAACTCAGCCAGCTACTCCATACAGATTCTGAGTTATGGAAAGTGCCTGGGCTTTTGGAGACTGTCCCCTTCCTAGCCATGTGACATTGGCATATTGAGTATCCTCAGTGTCTCATGTGTAAAATCTTCCTGCTGTTGCTTGAATTCCAGGACACAGGAAGGCATTGGACACTCAAATGACCTCGCCTCTGGAAGGCCCTCAGAGAGTACTTGCTTGGCTTCAAGGCTGGACATGGCGAGGTGGGCATGAGAGGCATGAGGGGTGTCAGAAGTCCAGGTTCTCTGCCTGGGCCTTTGTGTGTGGCCTGAGGCAAGCTGGCAGAAGCCCCTGGACCTCTGATTCGTACAAGTCACAGGAGTAAGCTTAGCGGGTCTCCTCTTCCACGGCCCTCAGAAAAGTGGCAGGGCAGAGATGGGCCCTTCCTCACAAAGGAGCTATAGGCAGCAATGACTTTTCTCCTCTCCTTCCAATTTCATAGCTACTTTTCTTTAGAAAACAAGTCATATACATTTTATCAATAGCCTCAACCTTTGAAGAGACTCCAGACCTTCAGTGCTGGAAAAATGCCTGATCACTTAGGACCAGTGGTTAACTGTGAGCATGTCCTCTTGTGAGGGACAAGGGAGAGTGGCTCTAAAATATCTATGTATTTAGGTTCATGGGGCATGTGTTTGGGAGATAGGAGTTAAAACATTCACCTCAAAGTTGACTGCATAGAGCTCCCGACATCATACTGGTAAAAGTCTTGTCCACATTCTAAGAATGGAAGAGAAGCTTGCTAACGAAAACTTTGGGAGGTGTTGAAACTGAAACTGCCCTTCAAGTTACCACTTGGCCTTCCTTGCCTGCTTAGAATCTTTCCATGGCTGCCCACTGGATAAAGTCCAAACACCTACTGGGCATGACATTCAACGCCCTTTTGACCATGACTCCTGACCACCTTTCTACCCTAACTGCAGATATGACCTACCCTCATCCCCTGACACCACATGGGTACCCTATCCTCTAACAAAATGAAACGACAGGACTTTTCCCACTCAAACAAGGCCTTCCTTGCCTCCATGCCTTCACACATGCTCGTCCCCACCAGGAAGAGTCTCTTTTCTTAGTTTTCCTGACAGTGTCCTCTCACCCTTCAAGACCCAGGTGAAAAAATTACTTTATCAAAGAGGCTTTTTGTCATCACAATTCCCACATTCACTCTCACACACATTCATTAGATATTTTCTCTTTTATTCTCAACTAGAGGGTGTTCACACACTATTATGATATTTATAAAATGGTCACTCTTTTCTCCCTACCCTCTTTCCACCCAGCACCACTATTCTGGTAGATGGTAGGAGAGAAGTGAAGAATCCAAGACAGCACAGTCCAGAACCCTAAGTCAGCATTTCAGGAGAGCTGAAGGAGGACCTCTCAGACAGCATGAGGAGCTAGAAACAAACCTTCTAGTGGTCAGCCAGTGAGATTGGGGCTTATTTGTCACAGCGGCAGAGCCTGTTCTAGCTCAAGGAATAGAAGGACTCGAAGATGACCTGATCCAAAAACCTCATTTTACTTATATGAAGACTGACACCCAGAAGAGGAAAATCACATGGTTTCTGGTTTGTGATTTTGATTTGTTCCTCTAAGAACTACTTGGTGGCAACAGCCAAGTCTTCTGATTTCCAGTGCCAACCTTCTCCTTCCAGGCTCACAGAAGACCATTAGCCATAATCCCAGCGTTGTAATATTATTGTTTATTTAATTGTTTGTTTATTAATTTAGTAACAAACCAGCTAACATAAAACCTTGAAATTTGATAATTAAATATCCACCTAGGTCTACCCCTAGCAAATCCCAGGCTCCTCCAACCAAAGAAAATCACCATACAGAATTTTTCCCTTGCTTTCCTATTTATAGTTTTTTCTTAGATGTATATGTATTCTAAAAGTACATATCTTCAATTTGTTAACTTCATTTAAAAAGTGTCATGCTGTTTGACATCTGCGTGGCTTGATTATCTCACTTAACAGTGTACTGATAAACTTCAATCATACTGAGGTATGCCACTATAATCTGTTCATTTAGATAGCCGTGCTCTATTCCATTGTGACTATAGCACAGTTTATTCAGCCACTCTCCTCTTGATGGTTCTGCAGCAGAGAAACTAGGACTCTTCCTCACATACATTTGCAAGAGTATGTCTTGAGTATATGCATTTGCTGCATTGTAGGAGACATAATTGTTCACTTTTACAAGATACACCTAAATATTTTCTAGCATAAGAGGTCCTGTGGGTCCACACCCTCCCTAACACTTGATTTCAGACTTTTTCGTTTTATCAAATGTGTGTGCAGTTACTTCTTTTGACACTATGGCAGACTCCCTGACCTCCCTGGTCCTCAGTTTTCAAATTTGCTAAAGGTAGGTGATATGTTCAGCACCTACATAGCTCTTGAAGTGAAGGTGGCATGGCGAATGAGTGGTGTCCATGCAGGACACCTGAAACCAAGGAGCCAGAAGGCTGGCCTTGTTTCTGCTGTGGTCTTCATGCTTAGAGACAGGCAGCCACTCCCTCCAAAGTTTCCAGGACCTGGAACAATTAGGCCATTTCAGAGAAAGAGAAGCTGAGACTCAGAGCTGTGTAATCAGTATGCTGGAAGATGGAAAGCAGAGGCAGGAAGAACATGAAATTTCAGGGCTGGGAAAGGATTCCAGACCCAACCAAATTGGCCAATGCATCACAGACTCACGCTTGGGGTGTTTTCCTGTTGGCTCATGAAGTAAAATTAAGTCAGGGATATTATTTTCCCTTGCCGCTGCCATTGATAAGACAGAAAAACAGCCCCCATGATTACGCTGATGCCACCAGCCCTTCCTGCTGCTCGCCTTCCTGGATGGAGCTTTCACTCCTGTGTCCTTCCTCTCTCACCTTCCAGACACTGTGATTCAGGCCAAGATGACTTGTGGGGCCGAAGAGCTGAGGTGGGCTTGGTTCTTACCTTCAGTGGCCTTAGTGGGCTCATAGCTCCTTCTAATCATAGACCTTCAGCCTGTCAGAGCCCAAAGGCTCCTAGGTAGTGGTATGCTGGGCTCATAAGAGCCAGTTGTTAAATTTTTAGGGATTTTGTCAGCCAGTTGTTAAACACGGCCATCATTAAAAATTAAATTATGTAAGGTTGCAATTAAATGAGTTATATTTAAAACAAAGGTAATAAATATTCAAAATTCGTCATTCCCCAATAATTTGATTATCTTTTGCTATCTATGCTCTTGAGGTGACTTAAATATTGTATTTTCATGGTGGAAAGGCTATACAATGGTGTGCTGCCATGTATCTCTTCTAATCTGTGTTTGTCACATGAGTACAAACTTGACACTGGTGGTAGTATTTACATCATAGAAATCAGTGAATGCTACAAATTAAGGATTTTTTGTTCTTTTTTTTTTTTTTTTTTTTTTTTTTTTTTTTTTTTTTTTTTGAAGAGCGGTTGTTAAGCATTAACCAGGACACCACTGCTCCTGGGCACTTTCCCTATGATCCTCCTCTGAAGACCCTGTGGTGGTGGTAGAAGGCAGTTGTTGAGATCTGCCCAAGGCCACACAGTCATAGGTAGTACCAAGATGAGCATCCAGGTCTTCTGAGGACTCCACCAAAACACACATTTCACTTGTCCCATGTGTCTATATCACATTTCTAGATGCACGCACACTGTCTCAACTTATTTTTCCTAATTTTAAAATAATTTTTTTGCAACAGCTGTGTATTATCATTGTCAAAAATTTAAACCACCCACAATCCCACAGCCAATGATAACCAGTGCTAGCTTTGTTATGTACACCATTCTAGCCTTTTATCTGTGTGTGTGTGTGTGTATATACACACATAATTTTATCACAGAAGCAGATCAAAAATTGAATGTTTATTACCTGAATCCTGCTTCTGTTTTTCAACTGCAATGTAATGTGGCCATCTTTCCAAGTAAAGATTCATTCTTCTCCAGAGATGGGGTACTTCTTTCCTTGATGGAGCTATATTTTGCAGTCAGCAGTACTAGGTTTAAATCTCAGCTCATACACATATTTGTGTGTGACTAAGGACAAGGAAAGTAATTTCTCTGTAACTCTTCTGTAAAATGCAGATAATAATAGCACCTATTTCATATCATTATCCTGAGAATTAAATGGATATGTATAATGCCCTTCACAGTGCCTTTCACAAAGTAAGCCCTAAGCAGATATTAACTAAGTTTCTTGTTTTGCGTTAGCATTTCACTATAGGATTGCTTTCTACCTGTTGCGTATTTTCTGGAGCTGACTCTAAGCTCTGAGCAGGAACAATTAAGAAGAGTGAAATTGTACTGAAACTGAAGTGGCCCAAGCAGAACCTTTGGTTATCTACAATCTGTTCCTGTGCCAGGATAACTCATATCTGTAATCAGGACTACTGTACCCAGCAACTCAAGCCCTAACGGAAGTCATTACTAATTCCTTTCCCTCTCTCCCTTTACATCTAATTCATTAATAAGTCCTTCCATGCTGCTTCCAAGATATAGCCTGTGTCTGCCCACGTGCCTCTGTCCTCATCTCCAAAATCCGGTCCAATCCTCTATCTTCCTGTCCTTGGATTTCTATAACACCCTCCTCACTGCTCTTCCTGCTGCTTCTCTTGCCTTTATCCACTTTCCCACGATATGTTTTACCTCCAGGGCCAGAGTTATATTCTAAAATCAGTACAACCTATAGACTACAATCATTGAGTGGGTTGTGAAATCAGTTTAAATCAGGTCATGACCTGATTTTTGTTTTATTGTAATAGAAGAATGAAACTATCAGAATATAATGCACAAGATATCTATTGGTTTGTGATATTTTTTTTTCATTTATAAAAAAACACACTTATATACATCCCTGGTATACTTGGTCATGACATAACATGTATTTCTTTTTCTTTTTTTTCTTTTTGTGATAAGAAAATTTAATATAAGATTTACTCTCAACAAATTTTTAAGTATGCAATACAATATTGTTTACTATAGGCACATTGCTGTACATCTTGTATTTCTGAAATTTTTACCCTTTAACTAATATCTCCCATTTCCCCCTTCTCTCAGCCCTGGCAACCATTTCACTCTCTGCTTCTATGAGTTCTACTGTTAGATTTAAGTAATATCTTGTAGTATTTGTCCTTCTGAGCCTGGTTTATTTCACTTAACATAGTGTCCTCAACATGTATTTCTTAAGCCACTGTTTTAAACCATCTATCAGATGCTATTATGTGCTGCTCAAAACCCTGCAATCACTTCCCCCACACTCTAAAACAGCCTGAGTCCTTGCCCTGCCCTGTGCACCAGCTCTGCAGAACCTACCCTTCTCTCTTACTTTCTCCACTTTCTTTCTAGTCACTGGCCTTCTTTCTGTTCTTCTAACACCCTCCGCATGTTTACCCTGAGGGTTTCTGTGCTGGCCATCTGCACTGCCTGGACCACTCAGCCTTAAACATTTGTCTGGCTGCAGAGATCATTCAGGTCTCAACTCGACGTTGCCTTCTTACTCATTTATTTATTGTCTGTCTTGCTCCACTCCACCCAAACACACCCCAGGATGTAAGTCCCCTGAAGGTAGAGACCTTGCCCCAGTGGACGGCAAGTTGCCTGGCACACAGTTCATGCTGGTGAATGAAGGCACCCACTGCAGCACCTGGGGCAGCACTTATTGTCTCTTGACAATTAGAAACTAGCTTGACTGTCTCTCTAAGCTCATCCGAAGAAGCCACACTGTGAACCACCATTCAGCTCATCCTGAACTTTATAGCAGAGGAAAGTAAGGCCCAAAGAGATAAGAGATGTCATAAGGTCACTGAGGGAGTGAGCAGAGTGAGGAGTGTAGCCCTGGCCACCCGAAGCTACTGTGCCCTGCTGCCCTTGTGTTCCCCAGTTGTTAGCTAAAGGCTTTGTCCCTGAGCTGACCTTAGGCCCTGGGAGAGTTCAAACTCTCCTGAATATCAGAGCATTTGGCACCTTTATTCCTTTTAATTTTGCTATTTTATTTTGCTTAATTATATTTCATTTTTCCTATATTTTATTTCATTTTGTTAGTTTATAATAACAGTTTATAGCTTCTGTGTTCTGGCAAAGGGTAATGATTTACTAGCGGATCCTGAGCTTTGGTCATTTTTCTCCTCCCTGCCTCTCCCTCCCTCCCATGTTGGCTCTCTCAGGCTGATTCCCCTCCCCCTGAACCCTACCTGTCCCCTTAGTGGGAGGAAGGCACCATGCTTCCCAGGCCCTGTTTTAGGGTTTGCTATGGCTCCTACATGAGCTGGTGTCCTTCCCTAAGAACCCCACTTTTGTGAGTTCAACTCCAAAACCTCCCCAAACCTCAGCCTTCTCATCCGTGCTCTGGGCATAGGAATGCCATGCTCTGGGCATAGGAATGCCGTGCTCTGGGCATAGGAATGCCGTGCCTACTGCCCAGAGCTGGAGGGTCTAAAAAATTACAGATATGAACACCCTTTGAAGGCTCTAAGGCTCTATCTGATCATGAACCAGTGTGTAGAAAGCCATTTATATGCAGGACATTGGCCCTTCTGTCTACAGTCTGACCCTGTTGGTTTGGAGTCCTTTCCCCATGCTGACCACCCTCCTCCAGCTGACATTGTTCTCTCAGCCACACTCAGATCTGGCCCTGCCCTCCCAGCCTCTTAGGCCACTAACAAGGCTTTCTGATTCACACAGTCACTCTGGCCTACCCCCTTCTGGATTGCTAGATTTAGCAAAGCAAAACAATAAACAAACAAATAAGCAAAAACAAGGTTGCTCAGATAAATTTGAACTTCAGATAAATGATGATTTTTTTTTGTATTAATATGTTTCATGCAGTATTTGGGACATACTTATACTAAAAAGCTATTCGTTGTTTATCTGAAATTCAGTTTTAACTAGGCCCCCTGTATCTTATCTGGCAACCCTACTTCAGAGGTTTCTTTGGTTTGCCTTGGGTCAATCGAAATCACATTCAGCCTTGGTTTTGCTTTCTGAAAAAGGGAAACACAGTAGGTAACTCTCAAGAAAGTTATGAGATTAGAAAAAAAAAAATGCTTGGGAACGTCCCCAAAAGTGTGACTGGTGTATGAGATTGAGAAAATCTCATTGCCTAGCTTAACAACCCCCACCAGGTCTGGAGGTGGAGTCTGTGTTCTCCACCTTCCCCAGCAGAACTTCCTACCTAGGCTTCCACTTGGTAGAATATTGTCCATGCTACCTTTCCCCACTCTGTGTTTGACAACCTGTATGCCCCATTGGGTCCTGATGACATCACGCCAGGGCATCGTCTGTTTCTCCATCCTGAGGCCTGCCATCGGCCCAAGTGGCTAAGCATTAGCATGACTACGTGTCTCAGTCGGCTCAGGGAAGTCCAGGCTCATGCCTGTTAGTTTTGTGTGGATTGTAAATTAATGATGCCTCTTTTCACTTCCAAAAGTGGACAAGAAAAAATATTATGGTCCACCAGCACCCCGCCCTCTCAGTTCCTTGGGGCCGTCAGCGGGGACCTCATCTCCAGTGACCATCGCTTCTATAGCACTCCAGTGCTCACACTCCGAACCAGCCATCTCCGGACACTGAAAATGCAAACATCTCTCTTTGATCATCGTTCCTCTCCTTGCAACTCCATCACCCACCTTTCTTTTACTCTTATTTTTTCCTCTTTCCTCATACACTTTATATGTCTTGCTGTATCTTGTCAATCATTCTTGTCAGCGTTCCCCTGGTCACATTGGCCTGACATTTCACCTGCCTAGAAAATTTCCAGTGTAGATTTATCCATCATCAGCCTTTCCTGGACTGCCCTGAACTGTCAAGGCATGCCGGACGACCTCGCACGATCACACAGTCTGAGGCTACTAAATTCTTAATTGAGGAAATGGTGTGATTGAATAGGTGCTTCTGACAGGACACCTTGGCTACGATGTGGAACATAGACTGGAGCGGAGGGCCTAGCAAGCAGAGACCAGAGAGGAGTTATTTATTCACCAAAACTTTACTTTGTGCAGACTCCACGCTAGATACGGAGATAAAACAGTTGACAAAACATACAAAAATCTTTGCTCTCAGCAAGCTTACATTTTAGTGGAAGAATTCAGACAGTAGACAAGTGTATTAGTCTAGGTTCTCCAGAGAAACAGGACCAGTAGGAACTATATATCTCTATATCTATCTCCATATCTATATCTATATCTGTATCTATGTCTATGTCTATATCTATATCTTTATCTATATCTATATCTATCTACATCTACATCTATATTTATCTAGATCTATATCCAGTCTAGGTAGGAATCTGAAGGCAGGAGAAGACTAATTTCTGAGCTCAAAGACTATCAGGTGGAGAAAGAAAATTATTTCTTATTCAGCCTTCAAAGGATTGTATGAAGCCCATCCACATCAGGGAGGGTAATCTGCTTTACTTGGTCTACCAAGTTAAATGTTAATCTCATCCAGAAACGCCCTCACAGACATACTCAGAATATTATTTAACCAAGTATCTGGGCACCCAGTCAAAATGACACCCGAAATTAACCATCACAACACATAAATAAATAAAATAAGTAACATATGAGAAAATATAAGTGCTAAGGAGAAAAAATAAATAGGAAAGGAGGATAAGAAAAGCCAGCAGTTGATATTTTAGATAAAGCAGTCAGGGTAGGCTTCTCTGACATGAGGAAATAAAATCTTGGGGATATCAGGAGGAAGAACATTCCAGGGAGAGAAAATAGCAAGTTCAAAGGCTTTGAGGTGGGAGTAGGCTGGCCTTGTTTAAAGGACATGGAGCTGGACCCAAGAGAGCAAGAGGGAAAGTAGAAGCGGGTAAAGTTTAGAGAGGAGATGGGGTTCCACACAGAACCTTTTGGGTCATTGTAAGGAGTGTGGCTTTTATTGGGTGTGATATGGAGGGTCACTGGAGGGTTCCAAGTGGAGTGACGTGATCTGACTTCCACTTAGAAGCAAGAGAGGGTGGAAGCATGGACGCTGGCTGGAAGCCACTGTGGTAATCCAGGCAAGAGATGATGGAGGCTGGGGCCAGCTTGTTAGCTGGCAAGGTGGTGGGAAGCGGTCAGATGCTGGATATATTCTGAAAGTAGAGCTGACAGAATTTCTGAAAGATTTCCTGTGGCATACGAGAGATAATACCATGTGTTTTTTTTTTACTTAAGTAACTGGGAAAAGAGAGTTGCCATTAACAGAGAGCAGGGAGACAAACTGCAGGAGGGCAGGTTTGTGGGAAAGATTAAGAGCTCAGGTTTGAATATGGTTCATCTAAGATGTTTGTTTGACATTCTAATGGAAATATCAAATAGGCAGTTAGAGATACAAATTAAAGAGAGAGGTCTGGATAAGGGTGAGAAATCATCAACATAGAGATGGTATTGAAATCCAGAGGACAGGAGGAAATCACCCATGGAGTAAATATAGGTAGAAAATAGAAGTTAAGAAATAACTTCAGGGAACACCGATATCTAGAAATTATCGAGATGAGAGTAAACCAGCAAGGGAGTCTGAGCGAAAGCAGCCTGAAGGTTAGGAGAGAAATCGGGCAAAGCAAGTGTCCTATAGATGAAGTGAAGAAGGTATCTGAAGACAGGAAGCGGTCCACTGTGTCAAATGCAGCCAGTGGGGAAGGGAAGACGAGCCCTGGGAGTTGTTGGACGCAGCATGGTGGCGGGCACTGGAGGACTTGAGAAGAGCAGTCTGGGAGTGGCAGGGAGGGAAAAGCCTGCGGGAGCCGGTGTAAGAAAGATGCTGGGATGACACGGAGAGGAACCGTGAGGTGCTGCAGTGTCCCAGGAAACAGAGGGAGTCCGACACTGCCCATGGGCCCTGGGACAGAGAGGGAAGGATACAACTGAGAAATGTCAAGGAGGGGTTGGTGACTGCGTTGATATGGGGAATTTGGAAGAGCCAAGCTCTAAGGCGACACCCTGATTTCTGGCTCGGGTCACTGGCTGGATGGTAAGGTCTTTCTGAGACTGCAAACATGGGAAGAGAAGCCAGTTTTCAGGAATAGGTGAGGAGTTTCGCATGGGTGTGCTGAGTTGGGGTGCCTGGAGACTCTGGGTGGACAGGCCTGGGAATGATTGGATATTCTTGCCTTCAGGAGGAAGATCTGGGCTGAGGTGCCAATTTAGGAGATTAATGAAGAAATTAAGCAAGACCAGGGTTGAAAACTGGCTCTGTACAAAAGGGTTACAGTATCTTCCATTTATCAGGCCCATTCTATCAGACCTCAGACACTTATTTGCCTCACCTTGTTTGCTCTCACAGCCACCCTGTGACATCAATAACATCATTTTCCCACATCATTCTTTATGGGAGAGACATTTGAAGGTGTGAAGTGACTTATCCAAATAACACTTGGATTAAGTGGTAATTTAACATAAAAACTGTTCTGACACCAAAGCCCAGGCTCCTTCCAGGGCCTCTGAGTTTAACAGGGACATTGGACTCTCCCTCCAAATACTAGCCCAAAACCCCAGTGTGCCCTGAGGCCCACTGGTGAGGTCCTGGATGAAGGCCCTGTGGTGGCACAGGCACACAGTAGGAGCTCTCTAAATGATGCCGCTCGGAACGTAGGAGCGAGTTCTGCCAATGCCCGTGAGTGTAAGGCAGCCTGGAATCTGAAGCTGGTCAGTCATAGTCTCTGTTTTCTGGCAGAAGGTGTGCCTGATTTAGGGCAGGCTCGCCCTAGCAGAGCCGAGAAAGATCTCCAGAGACAAGCTTTCCACAGAGGAAGTCAGCTGACCAAAAAGAGCTGCAGTCCACAGAAATTGTTTCTGGAGACCAGGACTGAGCAGCCACCTTCCTCAGTTTCCTGCCTCTGCCTACCTTGCCCATGTTACTGCCCTCAGCCAGAGCTGACAGTGCTGGAGCCTTGATCTTGCCCAGGCAGCACAGTCTTCTCTCTTGGAGTGAAAGAGGCAGTGTCAATTCCCAGCGCCCTCCATTGTCCCAACACAAACCACTGCCCTTGGCTTGGTGGCAAGTCAGCCTCAGTGGAAATTCTTGCTGCTAGTGAGCAAGTTCCAAGCAGACCAGCTACTCCTAATCGCCTCTATTGTGTCCAAGAGTCTCCCCTTTTTCTGGGACATTTGCATCAAAGTCCCCCTTAGAACCTGTGATGGGGAAATGAATTTGTTCTACGATATGAGGTTAGACCCAAGGGAGGACTTACTGATCCCTGGGTCATTATTACAACCATCATTAAAAGCTTTAATTAATTACACAGTGTAGACTTGTTTTACAGAGTTGATCATTACGCCCTGAGAATTTATAATCTGAGACAGATTTGTTCAAGATGCAAGTAATAAAAAAGACATTTGCAAACATCAGGAAAAATTTAGAACTCCACAGATGGAAAGGGTTTGAACTTAAGGTAAAGGACTTTGAGTGTATCTCAGATTTGCCACCAAAAGCATAAGTAACAAAAGAAAAAAAAAAGATAAGTTGGACTTCATCAAAATTTAAAAATTTTTTGTGCTTTAAAGGGCACTATCAAGAAAGTGAAAGGGAAATGACCGGAATGGGAAAAAATATTTGCAAATCATATATCTGATAAGGAATTTGTATTTAGAACCTATAAAAAACTGTTACAAATAGACAACCCATTTTTGAAAATGAACAAAGGATCTAAATAGATATTTCTCCAAAGATAACATACAAATGGCCAATAAGCACACGAGAAGATACTCAATATCATTACCATTAAGGGAATGCAAATCAAAAGCTTAAAGAGATACTACTTCACAATCACTAGGATGGTGTTTAAAAAAAAAGAAAGAAAGAGAAGAAAGAAAGAAAGAAAGAAAGAAAGAAAGAAAGAAAGAAAGAAAGAAAGAGAAGAAAGGAAGGGAGGAAGGAAGGAAGAAAGGAAAGAAAGAAAGGAAGAAAGAAAAAGAACAAAAAGAAAGAAAGAAAGAGAAAGAAAGAAAGAAAGAAAGAAAGAAGAAGAGAACAAAAAAGAAAGAGAAGAGAGAGAGAGAGAAAGAAAGAAAGAAAGAAAGAAAGAAAGAAAGAAAGAAAGAAAGAAAGAAAGAAAAATAGCAAGTGTTGGTGGAGGATGTGGAGAAATTGGTGGTGGAAATGTAAAATGTAACAGATTTGGTGGTTCCTCAAAGAGTTAAACATAGAATTACCATATGACCCAGCACTTCCACTCCTAAGTATATGCCGAAAAGAGTTAAAAATAGGTACTCAAACAAATACTTGTACACACATGTTCAAAGCAGCACTATACATAATAGCCCAAAAGTGGAAACAACCCAAATGTCCACCAGCTGATACATGGATAAACAGCCATAAAAAGTAATGAAGTAATGACACATGCTACAACATAAACCTTGAAAACGTTCTGCTAATTGAATAAAATCATACACCAAAGACCACATTTTGTATGATTCCATTTTTATAATTCCATTTACCAAAATAGGTAAATCCATATATACAGAAAAGGCAGTGTAGGGGGTACCATGGGCTGGGGAGAGCAGGAGGAAAAATGGAGAATGATTGCTAAAGTGTGGGGAGTTTCTTTCTGTGGTGATGAAAATGCTCTAGAATTAGTGATAATGATTGCACAACTCTGTAAATACACTAAAAAACACTAAATCCCACACTTTAAGAGAATGAATTTGTGCATGCAAATTATAGTAGACCCCTCTTATCCATGAGAGATATGTTCCAAGACCCCCAGCAGATGCCTGAAATCATAGATAATACCAAACCTTATACGTACTATGTTTTTTTCCTTTCTGTACAAACACTTATGGCTTCTCTTTGGCATCACTACTCTTACACTTTGGAGACATTATTAAGTAAAATAAGAGTAACTTAAACACAGGTACTTAAATACCATGACAGTCGATTTGATAACTGAGATGGGTAAGTGACTAACAGGCAGGTAGCAAATACAGCGTGGAAATGCTGGACAAAAGGATGATTCATGTCCCCAAAAGACGGAGCTAGATGGCATGAGATTTCATCATGCTACTCGGAATTGCGTACAATTTAAAAACCTATGAACTGTTTATTTCTAGAATTTTCCATTTAATATTTTTAGACCTTTGCTGACTGAGGGTAACTAAAACTGTGGAAAACAAAACCACAGATAAGGAGAGACTACTGTATATCTCAATTGAAAAAAAATGTTGAGTGTAAATTCCCAGGTCATGTAGGGACCCATTCTCCAGCGCCCACTATGGATGAGCACAGACTCTTGTTTATTGCCTCCATCTTGAGCTGTGTTGAGGAAAAATGAAGGGGGTGTACATGGAAAAGGAGCCCTCTCAAAGTAGCTTGAGCAAAAGGAAAGATTTGTCAAATGGATGCAGAAATAGCTTGTGCATCCTGAGGGCAGGCAGTGCAGGACTAGGGAGTAAAAACAGGAAAGGAAAGCCATCAGGAGCCAAGGCAGCCCCTCTTCCAGCCACTTTCCTGTCACTGCTCCGAGTTTCACCTCTACTTATATAAGAATTCACATGACTGCCCCCAAAAACTCTGTCTGTTTACCTGGAGTGCTCAGCACTGGCTAATCTCTGACCCTGGCATTCTATGGCCCAATTCTAGGAGGCAAGAATTGATCAGACCAATCCTGCTTCTGGGTCAAATGTCTGCTCATAGTCTGTCCAATCAGCTGGATCTCAGAACAGGCTGGGGCAAATGAGCCATTCCTTTTATATTCTAAAGATGGTTTGCACCAGTAAGCAGTGGGACAGACAGGGCTGAAGAAAACCTGGCCCAGGTACTCAAACATGCTGTATCTTTTACCTTCGCTTCTGTGTATTAGCCCTGTTCCCTCACTGCAGGCTGGTGTTTTCCATGTGGCTGCCAGCAGTTGCAGATCTACCTAGCTTGGAGAAGCAAGGATTCTTCCATTTCTAACATGAAGAATCTCAGAGAACTCTGTTTAGCCTAGCTTGGGTCATGGAGAAAGTCATGAGGTCAGCAAAGACCCAGGAAATGGGTAAACTCCAGCAATGTGCTCTCTCTACAGACATGTGAATGGGCCAGGGACAGTTCGCTAGAACAAGGAGGGAAGACAGAACTACTGATGTCTTCTACAGGGTCTATAAAAGTTGGAGGTTGGGGAGAAGGTAGGACCACTACTCTATCTAATCAATATGTACGGGTGTCTTGGAGAAAGGCAGTTCAGAAGTGTTTCTATGACAGAAGAGTTACCATTGCGGTGGCTTCAAAGGATGCTGTTACCAATAAAGGACCATAATACACACACCTGTTAAGAACCCAGCATATGGTTGGTACTTTTACATTCCCAGAGCACCTCTGCAAATAAGTTCCTTTCTCTGTTTTTCACATAAAGGAAAATGAGGCTTTGAGAGGCAAAGTCGCCCATCCCAATGGAACAGGATTCATTGGAGAACGTCTGACTCCAGTTCTGACTCCTTCTATTGTCATGTACACCTCACCCTTTGCAGACCTCTGAGTTATAGGGCTGGGGGAAGGGAGGTTTGGGTCTGGGTCTGGGTGTGAGGTCTAGATGTGTGTGGCCAGATGGGAGAAGCCTAGATCTCAGGAACTATAACCACACGGAGCAAGTGGCCATCGCCAAACACTTCAGAGCTCCTGTGGTTGCTGCTGGGGAGGGAGGTAGGCAGAGTGTTTGTATGTCTGGGAGGTCATATCCTCCAAGTAAACACATCCATGAGGGAACCGGGGCTCCTCCCTGTGACTGAGGCCATTTGTTTCCAAGCAGTAAACTGTGGCTGACCTGGAGATTGGCCAATGCTTCCAGGAAGAAACTCATTTGATGTTTCACCAGCTCCAAGGTGCTTGCCCTGAGGTCCTCCTCCAGACCCCCACTCCGGATGTTGGAGCCCTTCTGTGACCACCATCTCTGAGGAGACAGGCCTGAGATGGATCAGTTTGTTCCAAGAAAGTCTTAGGGGAAATGTAATCACTGTTTACATGTCCCTGTAGAACTGAGATTTAGGGCAGATGAAGCAGATGTGTCCTGGAATCTCCAGAGAAGATACAGAAAGAGAGATTCCAGCCCAATATGATGAGAGACTTTAATTGGTTAGAGATGTCTCTAGAACAAATGCAGGTTCCTCTGTGAATGAGTGGGTTCCCTATCATTGGAAGTATACGAGCTAAGACCGAATGTCACCTTGGAGAACAAATGAAGAGGGAAGCACCTGTGGATCAGGTTCTGACATTCAAAGTTCTCTCCCAGCCCTGGGCTTCCTTCTCTTTTGTACTCCTCCTCTTCCAAGCTTTATTTCCATTCCATTCGTTTTGTTCTAGGGAATACTTACATGATGAACACTGTCATTTGCTTCCCGGCCTTCTTCTCACCCTCCCAGCATTCTAGGACAGCTGCCACGCAGTTCTGGTGGGACCAGTCCCACAGCCAGCACACCCAGGGAGGCTCTGGTTTGCCTCAGCCAGTCAGAATGACCCCATCTCTTGTCACAGTGATGGGTTGCTGGGTGGACGGTAATCAAAGAGTAAGGCAATCAGGCAGTGTATTCACCTGGACACAGGGTTTGGTTCAGGTGTGGGCATAGGCCCTCACCTGGGCAAACCAGAATGTAGCCTAGGACTATTGTGTGATGGCTATGGGAAGGATTGCTCCCTCTCCTGGTGGGCATGACTGAGGAAGCACACATCTGGTGTAACATAGGCACTTGGTGCTCTCCCCATATCCCCTGCCCCATTTCCAACTGCCAGTTCTTGCTTATTTTTGGCCTGAGCCTTTTTCTGGCTGCTGCAGTTTTCTCTGCTTGCTCCCGGGGTTGTCGGGGTAACTCCGATACATGGGTCTACATGGTTACCAAAAACTCCTCAATGAGATTGCGCTCTAGTTTTCCAAAGGTAATTTTCTATATAACCCTCTATGGGCTTTTTCTCTTCTCCATCTCAGTTTCCTATTTCCCCACTAGCATTTCCTAGGAAATAAACTACTTATTCTTATAGCCCTGTCTCAGGATTTGGGGGAATCTAACCTAAAGTACCTGGATTGCTGCTGACAGCCATCCTGAGATCACATGGGAGCCAGCAGCAGGATGAGACCAGGACCATGAGAGAAGGCAGAGCAGGAAAACAACAAAAACAGGTCCTTGAGGATATTGATGAGCTGTTGGAACTGCCCTAGCTTGAAGTTTGCCTTTCCTCTAGACACTTCATTTTCGTGAACAACAAATCCCCTTCTGGTTTAAGCCAGCTTGAGTTGTGGTTTCTATTGCTTGCAACCAAAGTCATCATGAGTGAAATAATTCACAACATGGAAAACCTCAAGGTTGGCCTTACAGGTTGGGGTGCATGGACAGTGAAGGCTTGATAATAAGACAGGGAAAGATGGCCTGCATGGCAGACAGAGTCAGATGGATGCAGTTAAACTATCCGATCTGCCATTTAGCAGAGTCACTTACTTTTTCTCTCTAAGGATGTTTCCTTACTTATAAAATAGGAGTAATGTTACCAGCCTTCCAGGATTATTGTGAGCTTTGAAAAAATAACACTTGAAAAGTAGTGAGTGTGTAGCAAATGTTCAATAAATGGTAGCTATCTTCAATAATAGAGGAAAGAGAAAGGAGAAGGAAGAGGAGAATTTTGTCTGTGCCCTTGTAGACTCTATTGAACAGAAGTTCAGAGTTGGGAAGGGGAACAGAGAGTGATCCAGTCTGGTTGGAATGAAGGATCTCTCTTGAAATGCAGAGAGGAGCTCTGGAGCACTTTCTGAGCACCAGACACTGTTCAGAGCCCTTGTGATTTATTAATTCATTTAATCTTCACAAAAGCTTTATGAGGTACATTCTATTATTACCATCACTGCCACTTTACAGAGAAGGAAACTGTGGCACAGAGAGGTTAAGTAACTTACCCAAGGTCTCACAGCAAGGACATGGCAGAGTCACATTGGAACCCAGACTGTCTGGCTGCAGATCTCATACTCCTTACCTCGCTCTACTGACTCTGAAGCCCTAAGATAAGAGTAATGTTGCAGATGTTGAGTGGCTTTAATTACAGGATGAAGCATTTGGGCTCTATCCCTTAGGCAGTAAATGTTTACTGCGGACAATGAGAACATTGCATAAACCTCTGGTAATTGATTAAATAGCTATGGAGTCATCCTAAGAACCAGATTTTCATCCCAACCATCCCATGGGAACAAATCTGCCAGTGTATTTTCCAAAGGGGAAAGTAGAAAGAGAGCTGGGAATATGTTCTTATTTTAGTGAAAGCTGAGTTATTGATGGAGAAGAAAGAATGATGGTTAAAATAAACTTAAAGAAAAACTGCCAAATGCTTGTGACACCCGAAACTGCTCTTGTAAGAGGCTAAGAAACGTCATTCTCCAAGAATGGCAGCATTTTATTCATCCTGAAATGGGTGAGGGTTGAAAAAATACCATGAGTCCATGAACCCCAAGAGATATGTGTTCTTTCAAGTTTCAAGTCATCAGCAGCAGCCTTGCTTCCCACCCAAAGACCAAAAATATTATAGCAAATATATTTAAAAGTTATCAAATAAATACATAACAGTTCTTAGAAACAACGAAAAGATGCATAAGTGAAGCAGAAATGTGAAGAATCACTGAAAACTCCAAACAGATGATGGGCTTGGATCTGAAGAGGAAAACATGATGCAGAGTACTCACAGCTATGATATCTGTGGTACATCCAGGGCAAAGTATCGATACTCAAATAGAGGTCAAGAAGGGCACTGTGGCTTGAGATATAACTTGGGGACTCCTTAGGATCAGATGCAAGTGAGGGCACTGAATGGACGGAATTGCCTAGGGAGAAGGCACTCTGGGTAGAGTGAAAAGAGATAAGGGCAAAGGATATTAGAGGGAGGTGATTCTACTCAATAACCATTCAATTTCTTGACTCTAACCCTGAACTTCACCACCTCTATCACTCTCTCTCCCCCTCTCCCCCTCTCCATGGTTTGCTTCAAGACACTGTTAGAGAGATGAGAATGGATATGCCAGAGACAGGTTTATTTGTGCTGTTCTTGCTCTCTTTGCCCCTAACTTCAGCCCTGCCATTTGTATCATTTCCCCTAACCAAGCCATATGCAAACATGACCTTGTTCTGAGACCTCTAGCTCATAAAGTTAAGCCAATGCTCCTCTCTTCTTGACAGGTTTAGGCCTTCAAAGTCCCAAGGGAGGGATCATTAAGGGCAGGAGGTTGAGACTGGGGTCCTGACTGGGACAGGCACTGGGAGCAAGATTTGGAGCATAGGGCCTTTTCACATGGCTAAAGTCAGAGCAACCATGATTTACAAATACTAGCTCTCCCTACTCCATCCCCAGGGAGATCAAGTCTCAGCCTCTGAGAAAGGAAGGAACGATACTTCTGGTTGAACTTGGTGGGTTGAACACTAACATTAGCTTTCATTTTGCCCCACTAAAATGACAGTAAAGAATAGGTATAAACTCACAAAAATAATAGGACTAGGAGAGAAAATTATGTAACATAATTTTTCAGGCTGGAAAGCTGATAGAAGAGTGTAATTTGACTTAGCAGAACAGAGAAAGCTGAATCATAAACACACAGGTAGAAATCCATGAAGAAGGTTAATTTATAGTACAGAACCCCAGAATGTATGAGAACAGGTGGCATCCCTCTTCTCTGGAAGTGGGTGTAAAGGTGAACCAAAAAGAGGCATGATTAGCCAGAAGTCTGTTTAATTATCCAATTGATTTGAAAACATAAGTCCACACAAAAACCTACATGCAAATGTTTATAGCAGCTTTATTCAGAATTGCCCCAAAGTGGAAGCAACCAAGATGCCCTTCAGTAGGTGAATGGATAAATAGACAAACAAAATTGTATAACCATACAATTGAATGCTATTCAAGAAGAAGAAGAAATGAGCCATGAAGTTGTGAAAAGACATGGGTGAATCTTAAATGCAAATTGTTACATGAAAGAAGCATTTGAAAGGGCTACATGCTGTATGATTCCAAATATATGACAGTCTGGAAAAGGCAAAACTATAGAGAAAGTAAAAAAAATCAGTGATTCCCAGGGAGTGGGGGAGGGTTGAGTAGGTAAAGCATGAGGGATTTTTTTAAGGGCTATAAAACTGTTTTGCATGGTACTGTAATGAATGGTGCATTTGTCAAAACCAATAGAACTTTATAACACAAAGAATAAATCTTAAAATATGCAAAATTTAAAAATCATCTAGGAGGTCATCAGATCCCAGGATGGAATGCAGAACATGACAAAACAATTTAACTGTATTACAAATGTATGAATAAGCCTAACTGAAGGGGATGAGGAGAAAAGTGTTGATTTAAGTAACCTTAGAAATGAGTGGAATTTGTAAGACTAAAGAAAAAAGAAATTGTACATAATCACCATACTCAAATTGTACTCTAATTATTTCCCCTAGGAGTGCAAGTTAATAATGCTGACAGTACTATATTGTGAAATTGAACAATTAGGTAAATAGATGGAACTTGGTTTCTCAACATTGGGGTGGGAGGTTACAAATAAGTAAGGAGAAAGAGCTAGAATGATCTATTTGTTAATGGATTAGAGTGGGAGGCAACAGCATGAACTCATTTAGCTTGATATAGATACCATATAGACAATTACATAGAAAAATATTTATAGACATGTATGCTTACATGGCTTATTATACACACATATATTTTTTTGTTCTATCAGTGACTAAGCCTAGAAGCAACGCCATCCCAATATCAATGAGCACATCCAGCACTCAGATCTTGATCTCTAATACCACAGTCCAATAAAAGGAACAAGGACTCCTTGGAGAAATAGCTGATCTAGAACTGGGGCAGAAAACAACTTCTGGGTCAAGATGGCAGAGTGGGCAAGTGCTGTGCTCACCTCCTCCCATGACCACCTCAAAACTACAACTAAACCACAGAACAACCACCATTGAGAACCACCTGAAGCCTAGCTGAACAGAACTGAAATATATATGTACACACACACACACACACACACACACACACACACACACATATATATATATCAGAAAAAAATTATATATATATATAAAATTATATATACATACATATATATATGTGTGTATAATATATATACACACACACACAAACACATATATATATATATATATATATATATATATATATATATAGCAGAAAAATATATAAGTGAACCTGGAGCATCTCATAGTACCAGAAAGTAAAGGAATACACACACACACACACACACACACACACACAAATGATGGGCATGTCAAAGGACACAGGAGCCAACTGAAAGAGTTCCTAATAGCTGAAGTTGGAACAATCTGAGCAACTAAATAAAATAGTATTGGATTTTAACTCAAGAAAAAAGTAAATATTCATGAGTCCATATTGATATAAATGCTTAACTAACTAACTAACTGAATAAATAAATAAATAAATAAATAAATAAATAAATAAATAAATAAAGAGAGGAGAATCATTAACTCTCCTGTGCAAAAGAATTCCAAATAATTTATGTAGTGACTCTGCCCCCAAGGAGATGGAATATAACTCCACAGTCCTTAAATATAGGCTGTGAATAGGGACTTCCTTCCAAAGAGGACAGTATGGAAAGGGAGGGGGAGAGGAAGAGAGTGACTTTACGGCAGAAAAACCTGACAAACAGTACCTTGGCCAGGTGATCAAAGCTAACATCATCAGCAATAAGCCATGTTCATATTATGTACTCTTAACAATGCGATGAGAATGGCACTGTACCTTGGTGGTCTGTCTCTCAAGAACACATAACCCCAGTCTAGTCATGAGAGAAACCAGAGACAAATCCACCTGAAGGTCATTCCATGAAATATCTTTCCAAGATTCTTCAAAATTGTCAAGATAATCAAAAGCAAGGGAAGTCCGAGAAACTCATAGCCAAAAGGAGCCTAAGGAGACATGATTACTAAATAGACAGTTTATATTTAAAAATATATAAAAACAATAAGTAGATAATGCTAGCTAGAACCCAGAATGCCTTGAAGAATCTACTCAACTAAAATATATAGAAATATCTCCTGACAGGAATGGTTTGTCCAAGTTCCTTCATTGTAATTAGAGATTGAGGGTGATAAAGCTGGATCTTTGGATGAACAAATGACAGAAAAATATACATTTTAGTAAAATCTTATCTTAGGATGACAGAAAAAGAACTTCATTATATTCTTATTTTAAAAGATTGTTAAAAATGAGTGTAAAATATACATACATATAGTATCTTTTCTGATTTAAAAATGTTAGTCCACAAATAACATGAAACGATGTTAGACATTATTCTCATAGAATATTAAAACACTGAGGAAAAATGAAATTTCCCCTTCAACTAATTATGCCCCCCCCAATCTAAGAAGTTTAACCCCCAGATCCATTCCCTCACTACTCAGGAGGTAGACTGTCTGTTCTACATCTCACCAGAAGCCTGAGGAAGCTTCATTATCTGGACAGGATAAAATAAAAATATCCAGACAGGAAGAAATCAGGCATAGATGACTGTGGAGTATTAAAATTAGGGACCAAATGGAAGTATATGTACTCGCTGTTGAAATGTCCAGTCTTCTTCCCCCATTCAAATCCTAAACTACTGCGAGCCAGGCTTACTAGGTCCAGGCCAGGACTGTGTAGGCAGGCTTCTCAAGAAAATGCTCAGCCCAGTTACCCTAGAGAAGAGCCCACAGTCACCAAGCACCGTCCCCCCCCAAATATAATACATACAGAGCATTCAGTTAGATCTTTGGTGTTTTCCCCAGACAAGAAGATAGCCAAGAATAACCTGTTGTTTGAGGAAAGTTTTTAACTAAGAAATAAAAACAACTTGAAAGAAACAGAGGCTGTGCAGGAAAAAGAATTCTTCAGGAAGAACTGTCACAAATATCTTCAGAGAGAGAAGAATTACTGCATCCAGGAAACAAAAAGAAGGAACTCTGAAGATAAAACATCCAGAGAACAAAAATGAGCTCTTAGAAATTAAACCATAATAAGAGTTGGTAGATTAAGAGAATGAAATAGATGCTGAAGACGTGAAAAAAATATTTGCAAAACACCCATCTGATAAAGGCTTGTATCTAAAATATAGAAAGAACTCTTAAAGCTAAATAATAAGAAAACAAATAACCCAATTAAAAGAGGCAAAAGATCTGAGCAGATACCTTTTCAGAGAAGATATACATATGGGAAATATGAAAAGAAGCCCTACATCATCTGCCATTATGAATTATAGAGTAAAATAAGATACCACTACACACCTATTAGAACGGTTGACATCCAACAACACCCACATGTTGGTGAGGATGCGCAGCAACAGGACCCCTCATTCATTGGTGGTGAGAATGCAAAATGGTACGGTCACTTTGGAAGGTAGTCAGGAAGTTTCTAACAAAGCTAAACATAGTCTCACTATATGATCCAGAAATCATGCTCCTTAGTATTCACCCAAATGAGTCGAAACTGATGTCCACACAAAAACCTGTACACAGATGTTTATGGCGATTCTTCATAATTGCCCCAAACTAGAAGCAACCAAGATGTCCTTCAATAGATGAGTTTCAAAAGTATCAGAACAAGCAAGTTATTTTGAAATATGGAAGTAAATACCAAAAGAATTATTTAAAAGAGTTGAAAGTGGTTGCCTCTGGAGACAAATAATGAGGAAAAGGTGGGAAATTGTTTTTTTGTTATTATAAAAGAACATTTTGCCTATTTAACAATATGAGTGGATAACTGATAGAAATAAAAAAAAATAGAAAAAAGAAAAAAGAGTTAGAGAGAAAAGAAGACTGAGCACCCACTGCGAGCCAGCACTGTTTCAGACACCCCTTCATGTTTTGTCTTATTTAATTCCCATTACTACGAAGCATGTATCAACCCTCCTGTTTATCAGGTGAGAGAGAACACAGAGGCCCAAGGACACTGAGAGCCCGCCTGGGAAACACATCGAGTGAGAGCTGCTCAGTCCATCCATCTCCCCTGCTCATAGCCCTTTGGGTAGTTCTTACTGGGCACATTATTTTTCTTCTGATTTAGTTCCTTTAAGGAGAAAAGGTCTGGGCCCTTCCCCAAAGCCTTCCTTCAGCCCCTGCTGACTCGGGGACATAACTCTGTCAGTGATTTAATTCAATCCAGATGGAAGGCTCACTTGGCTCTCAAAGCATGCCTTTGGGAGTGCTGAGATTTGCAGATAAGCCTTGGGTTGTGGTAGAACAGGAAAACAGGAGGGTGACAGAATATGAAGTTTGGGGGTAGGAGAGTCATTTAAGGATGAATATGAACTTAATCAAGCAGCCTCCTTGATAACAGTCAGGCCTGTGGCCAGAGTCTTGGTCCTCGGGCCACCAGCCTAGAATCTTAGAGGCAGAGACACATGCGCTCCACCCATTCACAAATTCCCCCAAACACTTTTGAAAGTCCAGTGGCAGGCATTGGGGAGAGAGCTGGAGTACGGAGTTGAATCAGACAAATCTCTGCCTCCAGGGGTTCACGGTCTTGCAGATGAGATAGTAGATGGACAAGATAACCAGATATTTAAATAAATATTACAGTAAAGTCAGGGACAGAGTACAGGGGAAGGACAAAAGAGAGAGGCTGGGTTATGAAGGAACTGACATCGGGCTGTGTGGT
Organism: Eonycteris spelaea; assembly: GCA_003508835.1. NCBI lineage: Eukaryota > Metazoa > Chordata > Mammalia > Chiroptera > Pteropodidae > Eonycteris > Eonycteris spelaea. The sequence goes on from PUFA01000277.1 coordinate 1,474,006, forward strand.
GAAAAATGAAGAGACGCATGCCAGGCAAAGAAGCTGGGAGGGACACCCAGGCGAAGAAAAGAGCAAGTGCAGAGGGCATAGAGGTGAACGGGGGTGAGAAGGAACTCTCTGAGAATAAACTCTCGGGGTTATTTGGAGCAGCCCCATACAGCTCAAGAGGAGCTGGTGTCATGAATACAGTGTCCACTCCTAGTTCCTCCTCTTCCTAGCGTTGTGACCTAAGGAAAGTCACTCCACCTCTCTGAGCTGCAGTTTTTCCAACTATTTAATGAAGAAGATAGATTTTCAATTTAAAAACAACATGAAAATAATAAATTATAGTGTATTTAAAAAAAAAATCAAAAAATGTTATACGCATTTGTGTGATGTAAAACGTATTTCTTGGTCATTTGTGTGATGTAAAACGTATTTCTTGGTCTAATCCTTCCTACCCTGATTCGTTAAAAATAACTTCCTTTAGCCATTTGTATTTTTGCTTATTTAGGTACTTACTCTCTCTAGCTCCAAACAAAGTGCTTTGGATCTATTTCATTATTTACTGACTTTAGGTAGTCTATTGACTCCATGACATTAAAAATGAGAATTTAGTTCACATAAACTCCCACCTTTTCTCTTCATCTTTGCGCACTCTCTCTCTCTCTCTCTCTCCCCCCCTCTTTCTTTCCTCTTTATCTCATCATTTATTTATGTCTTCTACTGGTTAAAGTTGAACAATGTACTTGTACTTCTATATTCTTTGTTGTATCAACTGTATGCAGTAGCTCAACAACCTGTATGAAGACTAGGCTGTTAACCCCTCCACTTTTTATTTCAATTTCCCCCCTCTAGCTCAAGTATTCCATCAATTATACATTTACTTTTATATTGTCAAATTGTTAACATTTATATTCTGTCTTTAATCATCACTTGATTTCTATGCTTTGTAGATAAGTTGTTTCTAAAAATTGAAAACAGTGTTTCTATTCGTATGACTACATAATGTTTATAATGTAATCAATAATATGTTATAATTACATTGCCTTTATTGTTTCTCTGGCCTTTTTTTTTCTTGGAGTTTATAACTAATTGCCTTTCTTTTTTCCTTGTATTGTTGTCGTCTGTCTTATCCTTAAGTTCTTCCAGTGTCTTAAGGATAATATAAAATCTATGGGATTCCTAGACTGTAAACCCACAAGGGCAGGTATTTTTATGTTTTGTTCACTGCTGAATGTCCTTGATCTGCCATCTTGGACCTGAAGTCAGAATAACTTTTTCTTTCTCAAGACTATTTTAAAACTCAGTTGTACCAAAACAACTTATTAAATGCCAAGTACCACAAAAATAAAATTATTATTTATTTTTTCTGTTTAAATTTATTATTTTTCATTTAAATGCAATAATCCTTTCCATCGCCTTCCAGACTAAAGACTGTTCAACCTTTGTATGCAGTAATATGAGAGTTCACTTCCCATCTCTGATTCCTAGACCTTCTTTCCTCTTTGAAGCTTAAATTTGCCTCTCTGCAATTTCTTGCCATTGGGCCTAGCTCTTCTTTCTAGAGTCTCAGAGTGACAGGTAGTCACTGCTTCTGGGCCAGTCCTTCAGAGATAGGACAGCTAAATCATAACTCTCTTGGGGTTCATCTTCTATAGAGTGTACTTACAGCTCCTCTCTTCATTCCCCCAACCACGCAGGTTCCCACCCTTCACCATCCTGACCATGCTGCCCAAAAGGCAGTGCCTACTTCTCATAGATTCTAAGCCTATCTCAATCTTCATAGTAGACACTAACTATGTGGATGGTATCATTTTCTTAAATGTTTTAAACTCAGACCTTGGAACAGCATAAGACCCAAATACAGAAAATAATGGCAATAATACCGCTCTTTAATTTGAATGTCAGGTCCTAATATCTTATAAAATATATACTAAAAATCCAATACTGACATCACCTTACTATTGCAATCACGACACAGCTGGAGCTGTGCTCAAACCAGGTGTTCATGTTGGCTTGCTCCCAACCCTGGCCCAAGGACACAAACTGGTTTGTGGTCAGTTTTTTACTTGTTTGTGCAAAATAGAAAATTTGAGAATAATGTAATGAAATTCCATAAGGTCGAATTTATTAACTTAGAGGACTTTTCATTATTCAGACAGTCTGTTCTTCCCTTCTTTTGATATTAAAATAAAAATATTGACATTAAAATTTGTATTAAAATTATTTTCTGCTCTGGGGATCAGCCCAGGGTGATGAGTAAGCTAGTGGCCCGCATTAGGTCGTGTTGGTTGATGAGATGGGGAACTGTGAAGGCACCACGACCAACCTGCTGGGGCTCAAGGTGTGTGTTGCGTTGAACTTGTGGGAAATTTGAATGTCTTGTCTTTTCCTCTTTTGTCTAGGGGGCCTGTGCTTACAATTCTCTTCAAGAATAAAGGAAAAGAAGAGTTTTTGTTATACTAAAATGGTTAGAGCTGAGCATCCAGTAGATGACAAAGAATGAGATGTAAGGGGGAGTTATTGAGGCTGGAACCCTGAGAAGCCCCAAGGCTGAGTGTGCTACAGAAATCTGGGAAGACTTCCTGGAAGAGGAGGGGTTAGTTTAGGCCTGCATATCTAGGGGAGAATTAGGGCGAGGTATAGAAGTGGCAAAATGTATGACATTTGCAGGGACCATGGAGGGAACATTTGGGTCAGTAGTTAGGGTGACCTTCCTCAAGGTATGCTACATGTGATGCAAGTAGGTATTAAACATGAGAAAAGTAGGTTTCCTGTTGATTACTTTGAGAAATGCTGCGTTTAACAAAAACAGGGTTTTCAACATGGCAGTGTGAACTATGAGTCTCCAGGAATCAAATATGCTATGTTTCCCCAAATTAGAGACCTTTTACCTGGAAACTGCTATGGGAAATAAGGGCTAAGATCATAGAAAGCTTGAACCTAAGGTTCTCAGTCTCTCCTGTGTGTGAGAGGAATGTGGGCTGAGTACGAAACATGCAGATTCCGGGGCCCCGTCTTCTGACAAAAGGTCTGGAACAGGGCCCAGGTCTGGAATACGGCCCAGTGCCTACAAACAGATTCCCATGCAAGGGCTCTAGGAACCACACGTTGAGAACCTGGAGTGCTGATGAAAGAGTATTAGTGGATAGATGGCCTGGAAGCAACAGTCTAAGCAGCATTCATACATTCACGCCTCTGTAAGGGTAGAGGGCTGAGAGGTGAGAACCTGCTCAGCTCCCCCTGCCCCTGCTCAAAGGTCTGAAGGCGGAGAGAGCTGAGCCGCCTTGTCTGAGCAGCGGGAAACCCACACAAAGCCATTTGTCTTCCCCCTGGTGTCTGAACAGTGTAGGGCAGGTCGAGGCTTAAGGGCCCAGAGAGCGGGTGGACCAGCAGCAGCCCTGGGAAAAGTGGAGGAGGCTAGGCTCAAGCCTTGCTTTTTCCAGAAAGCCTCTCTCAACGTCCTCCTCCTTGGTGCTCCAGCAGCACTCATCCCAGGAACACAACACCTCACTTCGCCACATCTCCCGATGTCTCTAAAGCAATCATTTTAGAGCTTTTGGAGACACCGATAGCTTTATCTCAGAAAGTGCAGAGCCTCAGGAATAATGTCTACAGCTGAAGGTCATACATATTAATTAGAGTTACAGAGATAGCAAAGAACAAATACCAGTGGTCTAGCTGGACAGGGAGAAAGGGGGAGGGGCGATAGAGTTATCTACCATCTACTATGGCCGAACCTCGATAAAGTAGATAAATCAAGAGATAGCAGAAAGGCTACATAATGAAGGACTCCATTTACTTGACACTGTGAAAAAGGAAAAGTCATGGAGACAGTAACTACATCAGTTGCCGTCAGGGGAGATTTGGGAATGATCTGAGGAAGGTCATTGCTTTGTAGTCAGGCTTGGAGGCAAGAGGAAAGGGAACCATACTGGGGAGCAGGGGTGGGTTAGAGATAGTCCCAGAAAGCACCCTGCCTCTGTAGACCACGCGACAGTAGTGAAGAAAGCAGCCTGCTTGGCCAGTGCAGAGAACTCTTACAACTCTGCCCTGGCCTCTGACTAATGTCTTAAGGATGTGAGAGGCTGGGGAAGGGATGCAGCCAAGAGTTCCAGGACAAGCGGGTCATAGGATCTTGGGTAGGAATGAGAACAACAAAAGCAACTAACTAGATTAGAGCTTCCCATGTGCCAGTGTGGCTTCACACATAGTGTCGTATTTAATCCTCACAACAATCTTGTGGGGTTATTATTACTCTCCTGTAAGAGAGCGGGAGACTGGGGCCCAGAGATGTTAGGTAATCTGCACCAAGTAACAGCTAATAAGAGAATGGGACTTGAAAACAGGCACCTCTGGCTCCAAACCGCCCTTAAGCACCACAACCTTTTACACAAACCATCTCCCATCATCCTAGTGAAATGTACCCATGCTGCCGTGGCTTACATGCTGTGTACCTGTGTTGGCAGGTACTCACTCTTTCCCTGGGAAGCTTCTGCTTAAATGGACTTAGAGTCAACTTCTTAATACATTCACCCATAGTCCCACTTATCCCTTTGGACTCTGAAACAGTCATTAGTGCTGCCCATCAAGCTGCTGCAGTGGGTAGAGGAGTTGCATTTCCTGGCCCCCTGAAGTTGTTTCCATGTGACTTCTTTCGCGAGTAAATGTGAAGTTTTAAAAGCCAGTGCACAGTTCACCTCTTTCATGTGCTACAGTATTTGGGGAAGCTCATGTCTGGAGGAAACCCCACTTGGCTTGGATTCCTGAGTGACTAAGGCAAGCAGAGGCCCCTCCTGACCTGTGCTGAACCTGTGATGTGAACAAGAAATAAGCCTTGGCTGTGTAGGCCTCTTAGATTTGGAAAGTGCTCATTATCATAGCAAAATCTAGCCTATCCTGGCTGAATCCATCCCAAAGAAGAAGTCAACTCAGGGCCCGCAACAACCCTGCCTAATCAAAGTCTTCTCTAAGCTAGAGAGCCCCCGTTTTTATCAGCTGAGCCTCCTAGGACTTGGTTAGTTGACTTCCCACCTGATCTTTTCTGGGCAGATCGCACTGGGAGAACTGGACATGATAGTCCGGGAGCAATTTGCTCCCTCCTTCTCGGCGCTCTACCTCAGTGATGCAGCAATGACTACCTGTAAGCCTTGGGCAGGCAAAAAGGGCTAGCCTCTCACTGCCCCGCCCCATCTTGGCTTCCATTCTGACCTGCCTAGTTCTCAATCTTTGAGCCCTGGATATAAAGAAGGATCAGGATTTAGAATTCAATTGGCCTGGATCTTTATCTCGGCTGTACTACTAACTTACTGGGTCACTTACTGGGCAAGTTACTTAGCCTCTCTGAGCCTGTTTTCTCAAATAAAGGATGAAAATAATAAGACCATCCTTGAGATATGTACCAGTATCAGGAGAAGTGGACAGCACCTCCCTGCTATCCAGTGGTCCCTTATAGATGCTATTTTCCTTCCTTTCCTTCTTGCCCCCATCTCCTCCAGGTTCAAAATGTGGGAAGGAAAGGTATTTCTGGAATGAGGCCCAGGTGGCTCCTGTATCATTGCTGTGCCCTAATCCCTAAGTTTTAGGCCAGTGGAGTTGAGGGGAGAGGGCTCCTACTTCCCCTCAAGGTGGCAGCCGACTGCTCCCCACCCCCCATCACAGGGCTCTCCTTGGGGGCTGGGAGAGGGAAGTGAACTCCAGGCTGCAGATGTTCGGAGCTCAGAGAAGGCTGCTGAGCTAATCCTGGAGCTGCTGGTGAGGCTGGGCCAGCCCCTCAGAAGTCTGCTTCCAAGAGGCCCTTTCCTGCCTGTGGCAGCCTGTGACTCGGCTCAAATTTCTGAGGCCCCCAGCTCAGGAACAGCTGCATGCCTTCCCCTCCCCTGACTCCGTTTCTGTCCTCTCTTCCCCGATATGAGTCAAATAGACAGTTGAGTAGGGCTAGCCAGGGTCTTGGATTGAATTCAGAAGGCTCTCAGCCAATCAGTCCAGGTCTCTGAAGCCACAGAGCTCAGAAACATGGGGTTTCCTGGGCCTTTCAACTCAACATATTTCCCGTGGCTCTTCATTTGGCCAAAACATCAGCCTAGCTTTGATGTTTGAATTCCTGTCCACTCCTTTGCTCCCTGGCTGGCTGGGCTGCCCAAGTCACCTTCTGCTCAGCATGGGCTGGGATCAGGCTTGAAGGGCCTCTCAGTTCAGCAGCATCCCAACTACAAGCCTTCCAGCCTCTTCCTACCCGGGCCCCTAAATGCCTCTTCCGGCTGCGTCCCAGGACACTGGACCTCTGAACCTCTCTTTTCACATCAATACCTGCCACCCAGTGGAGGTGCTTAGGTGTGTGAGTGTGGGTGTGGGTGTGGGTATGTGCGTGTACACATGCACACATGCATGTGCTCACTACCTTTCCTGAAAGCTTGTTCATGAAAATCTTGTTTTGCTTTATCCTCAACTATCTTGCTTTTTCTTTTTGACAAATAAGGCTATGAAGACCAGAGAGGGCAAGAACTTGATTTACTCACAGAAAGATGAAATAGCTGTCAGGATTTGAATCTAGTTCTGTGTCCTAATGACTTTTGAACCCACGCTCTTTCTCCCCCTAACTACGTAACCCGGTAAAGACCAGACCAGCTTTCTATCTGCTCAGGAGCAAATAGGGCTGCTATATGATTCACCCCCACCTGAACATCTCGCCAAGAGTAAGAATGAAGAGAGATGATCTAGCCAGTGCAGGCGACCCCACACTCCCAGTCTGTTGGGAGGAAGTGTGCGATAGAGGCTCAATCTGTCCCCTCAGCTGGGTCCCCGGTCTCAGGCACAGCATACATTCCTCTTCGTGTTGAAGTGATTCCGGTAAACATAAAGGTACTGTTATATGTGACCCTGGAATGCAGCCAGATTCTTTGTCTGTTTCCCACTGAAGAAATAGGGATCTGAGCCAAGGCAGCGAGGGGTCGGGGGGACTCGCCCTCATGGGTTTGTTGAGGGACTGCGAAGAGGGTTCACCAGGTGTGTCCTAAGATGTTTTCGAGGGTAATTTTGACTCCACGTGGTCTCTGCCTTGCTACAACTAACCCTAAATATTGAATAATTGTCCCTTACTCCCAGGAAACTTGCCTTTAATGGTGGAATCCAGTACTGGGGGAAAGTCCAGGGAGAGAGACTGGGTACCTGGGCCCCCTGTGGGACCCTAGTCTGGCACCACAATGTCCCAGAAACTCTGGGTTGTCCCACCCCATCTGGGTTTTCTGTGTGGCGCAATGAAGGAGAGTTCGGCGGAGAACGAGATCTGGATCCCAAAGCGGCTCTGCAGTGGGACTCTGGGCAAATCACTTATACCTGCTCTGGGCCCCAGTATCCTCATCTGTCAGATGAGGCTGTCGGACAAGCCACCCTGATGAGATTCTAGATGCCCCTGGAAACTCCGTCTGGGTCAGAGATAGCTGAGGACCCTGGCCCGGGGAAAAGTGCTGACTCCAACGCCAGCAATATCTTGTCTAGGGCCCCTTGAAGCCTCTGCCCACCCCTGGTGGTTGCTTTTGGTTTAGGGCTGGTGCTAGAGTTGCTTCCAGGGACTGCATCATCATTTTCTGTGTGAGAAAAACACCTTTGTTGCCTGGGGGCCTGTGCAGCCTTTCCCTGGCCTTCCCAACACCTCCATCCTCCCTCTGTCTCTGATTCGAAGCCCTGTTGTCCTGGTGTCATCATGCCCAGGTCTCCTCTTCCTTTGACCCTCAGGCTCAGGTCTCCCACCTTGCTGTGCCCCTCCCCTGAAGAATTGCCTCTTGCCCTTTTGCTATGCTTTAATAGTCCATGTTTTGGCTTGAGATAGTCATAGGCCCATCTGCCCTTTAGCACGAGCTGGGTGACCTTGGACAGGTTGTTTCAGCTCTCTGAGCATTGGCTTTGACATTGGTGAAAAACAGGGACTGCAATAATAACAGTAATTTGGGAGGAAACCTTGTATTTTGTGCTTCCCATGAAACAGGTTGAAAACCAAGTCATCACAAGCCAATGAAATGAGAGCAGTTGTCTCTCAGATGAGGTGCCTGAGATTCAGAGAGGTTAAGTAACTTGCCTAAGGTCACAGAACAAGTAAATGGTGGAACTGGGACTGAACCTAGGAATTCCAGTTGCACAGGCTGCTTTTGGGACATCATGTCACACTACTCTGGGACTTTTGTGAGGCTGAAGTGAGATAGAATGCAAAGGAACTCAGTGAAGGAATGGCAGATCTTTCCCCATAATCTTATTATATCAAAATTATCATACAGTGAGATCTTCGTGATGAAACTGGGAGCATCTTGTCATCTTTAAAGTCCCAGGGATCACATATTAGAAGGAAGTCAAGCCCTGATCTGAGGCCTGTATCCCAGGAAGGCCAGGCCTTGCCCAAGGGTTGGGATATTCTCTAGCTACTGCCAGGCTAAAGGTCGATGGGTGCAGTCTGGAGGCTGCAGTTACATGGTCCCTGAAGTTCAGGCTTGTGCTCACAGAGACCTGTGAATGGCAGCAAGCTGGGGGTAGGGCTGAGGGAGCAAGACAGAGGAGAAGCATTTACTGGGGTACATGGATTGGTTTTGGGGGGAAGTGAGGTGGCAGACCTTGTGTGGCAGCGCAAGGAATCTGGTTTGAGGTCTAGCCACAGGAAAGCTGCAATGCATCAGCACTGGGTACCTCATACCTCATTGTCAAGTGGGGAGAAAGTTCCTGCCTCATGGGGGTATTGTGAATGGTAGGCAGTAGGTGCTGGCTGAGTGGGGGTTGCTGCATTAAGCTTAGTGGAGCCCATGGGGAGTGCTGGGCTGGAATTGAAAGAAGGGTTGAAGCTCTGGTGATTGTAGGAGTGTCAATGGCCTGGTGGTGGGATCTGGGGGCTGCAGAGGCTGGGGTGGGAGGGGAGGTAAAGGGACATTAACCCCATTTTTTCCAATGAAGTAAAATTCATGTAACATGAAATTAACCATTACAGAGTTACAATTTCGTGGCTTTTAGTACATACAATGTTGTGCAACCACAGCTTTTATCTAGTTCCAGAACATTTTCATCACCCCAAAAGGAGACCTTGTACTCATTAAACAATCACTGTCCCTTCTCCCCTCTCCCCAACCCTTGGCCTCCACTAACTCTGTTTTCTGTCTCTTGGATTCACCTATTCTGGTTGTTTCAGATACATGAATTCGTATAAGTCACCTTTTGTGTGCCATTGGCTTCTTTCATTTGGCATAATGTTTTCAAGGCTCTTTTAATTGTGGCATGAATCAGTTATTCCATTCTTTTTTATGGGCGAATAACATTCATTCAATGGATATACCATATCTTGTTTACCCATTTTTCCATTGGTAGAAATTTGGGTTGTTTCCACCATTGGTTCCATTTTGAAGTGAAAGTCTTTGACAGCCTGGGATCCCACCATCATCATTCAAACCTTCAGGTGAGCAGAGCTCCCACCAGAGTCCCCCCTCCCAGAAAGTGTCAGTCCTCTCATGGGGACTGACAAGGGTAAGTGAGCACACCAGGCACCTTCCTGCCCAGGCAGCTGCTGTGGCGGCCACAGTGGCTTGCTGGGCGGTTGCTTGGCAGTGGGCCCTGAAGAGCAGCTCTGCGTCGCTCTGACCTGCATTCAGATCCTATGGCACAGGGCAGGGGGATAAGAGGATGGGAAGGAAAAAGGAAGGTGGGGAGAAAGAGAAGGGTAAAAACGAAGTTTTGTGGAGCCTCTGAAAGCTCCTGGTCAGTGAGCAGAGTTCATGGAGTACAAAGCCTAATGGTGTCTGAGTCTCACTGAAGCCACCTGGCACCATCAATTAGTTTGGGTTGTCCAGGTGTGGAAACTGAGTCCCAGGGAGCAGCAGTGATTTGACCAATCTACAGCTAAACTGGGAAGCAAATCTGGATATTCTGATTAGCCTCCCTGACATCAGCAAGGGGCATGGGTGGAGGGGGCTGTGCTGCCTCCCCAGAGGGCTCATTCCGCAGCCTGGGAATCAGAGGAGTGTGTCAGTCTCCTTCCATCACATGCGCTGGTGACAGAAACCAACCGCTGGACCCGGAGCCCTGGGTGCAGGGTTCCAGCCGCCTCCAGCTGCTCCTGCAGGCCTCTCGTGTGCTCAAACTTCCCTCTCCTCACATGTGAAGTGGAAACTTTACTTCCCTGGGCCCAAATGAGACCATACCTGTGAAAGAGTTTGCAAGTTATAAAGCCCTAAACCTACTCTTTTGGCTCAGTGTGCCCCCAGGCAGGTGACACCCAGCTGCCCTCCTGGAGAAAGGACCTTCGGCAGGTAACACACTTGAACCAAACCCTGGTTGCCAGTCGCAGCCCCCAGCCCTGCCGAGGAACGACACCAATCTGCACTAATCCACCCGCCTTACCCGACTCCGGCTCTGGCTAAATTAAGTCCATCCTCGTCAGGAGTTCCACCCCAGAAACTGAACACATTCCTTCTCCTGCTCCCCTCCCACCCACAGCTGTGCCCTTCCATCAGGCTGAGTGGCTGGAAAGTTGACAGGCCTCCCATCCCCAGCCCCAGAGGCTGCCCTCTGGCCTCCGGCTGATCTGGGTGGTGACTGGCAGGATGCCAGTGGGGAGGGGACACCCCCATATGCCCTCACCATAGGCCAAAGCCCAGGTGGAATGTTGGAAGGAAGTCCCTCTTCCCCTCCCTCTCTTCCTTCCACTCACATTTCTGAGTGTCTTCTAAATGTCACACACTCACCCCTCTAGGCACATGAAAAAAACAAAACACAGATCCCTGCCCTCAAGGAGCTTACATTCCAGTGAGGGGGACAAATAGTAAGCATGAGTAAATTATGCAGAGTGTTAGATGGTGGTAAGTACTACTTTAAAAAAAAAAAACAAAAAAGGGACTAGCAAGAGGAGATCAGGCGCGCAAGGGGGCTGGAGGCGGACAGGGCTGCACGGCAGTCTAAGCGGGGCGGTCCGGACAGGCCTTGCTGAGAGGATGACAGCTGAGGAGCCACCAGACCGCCCCCCACCAGAGGATTTAAGTATTTAGAAAGCTGGCGTCAGGCCCTTGTTTTGACTTTTTTTCAGGGGTGAGGAGGACAAAGAGTTATTGACATGGCTCTTCTGGGCCAGGCTAGGGGACCCGCTTCTCCCTGTGCTGGGCTGGGAGGAGGCTCCTCTGTGGGTGGAGGTCCTACTGGAGCTTGGGGCAGCTGGTGTGGCCCAGGCGGTGTCTGTAGTTGGGGCTGGGGCCAGTGTGAAATCCCGGTCTATGCCAAGTATTTGGCCTTGTTTAAAACAAAAGAACATGCAGTCAGCACATGGAAACAGGCCTCGGCTGGGCATGCTGGCCTAGCTAGGCGGTGACGCCGGGACCGGCCCCTGGGGGGCCGCGAGCCATGACACATGTGCGGCCAGAGGCACGGGTGTCCTGTCCCGGCTCCCTCGGTTCCAGACCTGCCCTCCCCATAGACACATGCTCATACTCATACACGCTATACCACACAGACTCACACATATTGCACATCGCACATCCATACACACACGCACACCAGCAGATTCTGAAAGACCCGCCATGCACACTCACACATATAAATCATCACACAGCACAGACACATAACACAACATACCACCCATCTCATACACACACAATATATCACATACACACCAACCATCATATGTCCCACACATTATACACACCTACCCACGCCCCACTCAAGTGGATACACCCACAACACACACACTAGTCCACACAGACACACATACCACATATCACAAACACGCATCATATACCACCTACCATCACATACGGAACGCACATGCCGCACACACTCCACACTTTGTTGTAAAACACAAGCCCGAAGGATCTAGACAAGCTCTCTGACTCCGTCTCTGTTGCTTACAATGTTGAGTGGGTTCTAACTTCCTGACCTGGTTCCTCTGAGGTGTCCACTTGACAACCAGTTTATTTCTGTTCCAGGGCAGGGAGGAGGGAAAAGGTCAGAATTTTCTAAGCTCATTTTATAAAATGCTTGGTAAGGAAGGGGACTTTTTCTTCAATCATGTGGCGCTCTCTGGGACAAGGGGAAGACCCTCTGGCACAAATATCAGAAAACAGGTTTTACTCCTAGCCTGACTAGTTGGTTACATGCCACTGGGTAAGTTATTTACCCCTCTACACCTCAGGTTTTTCATCTGCAAAATGGGAATGAAAACTACTTTTTCCAAACTTCTCAGATGGAGTGCAGTGTTATGTGAAATTGCTTTGTAACCTGAAGAAATAACAATACAAAATTGTATACACCTTATTGAGTGGGCACATTTTGGCAGCTCTGAGCCACTGCTACTTTAGGTCCCTCTCATAAACAATGCTAATGGCAGCTGTCTGGGGCTGCAGCAGCAGCCCTGTGGCTTTGGGGACAAGGCTCACTGTAGTTTCTATGCCCTGCTGGGGTTTTGCCCTCAAACGACGAGTCTGCATTCTAGGCAGCAGGATACTGTGGGACAGCCTGCAGTCTCTGTCATAAAAGGCAAGGAAAGGAGCCTTTACATTGGCCCTTCCGTTTATCATTCATTCCCCCTCCTCTTTTTTCACCTGTCTCTCTGCTCTGCACTGCAGACCAAGTCCTCTTGGCTCCTCTTACTCTGGTTTCTGGTTGGGTTAACCAACATGAAGTGCAGCTTAGTTCTGCAGGGCAGGAGAGAGTGCTGTGGGTGTTTGCCCCTGCTTCCTGCTCTCTTCATCAGCATGTCTGTCTGTAGGTATGACCTCCGATTGCAGTTCCCTCAGGAGACCCTTCCTCCATGGCTCCAGCTCTCGAGGGATCTAGAACATAATTTCCTCTCCTAATCCTCTCGGCCTGTGGGTGGTGAAGGATTTCCACGGTTGCTAGGGGAGCCCTCCCTTCCATCTGCTTCCTTGAGCTGCCCACACCTCTGTCAGTGTCTCTTTATTACAGCAGCATCATGGGAGCCATCTGAGGTGATTTTGTTTCCCGCAGAGACTCTGATGGATACAGCCCATCATTTCCTTTAAGGAAGATGATCTATAAACACCTGGCCCAGGTAGAATATTCTGGATTCTTGAAATCTAAGCTCTGGATCATCACCAACGACTTTTTCTCTTCTTTCTCCTTGCAGATTCTGACTTCTGCCACATTTCTTTCTAGACGTGCCATGTGTCACCCAAGCCTTGGTCTGAATTTAATTTAACATCTTCCATTAAATGAAAAATGACTATCTCAGTGCCTGAATGTATTGCTGAGAATGGAAGACCTGAGGAGAAGAACCTGCCTTTCTCAGCCTCAGTCAAAGCTTAGGGACCTCTCAGTCACCAGCCAACACCTCACCTCAGGCACAAATCATGTGAGCAGCCTCCCTGGCAGATGGCCAGCCAGTCTCTGCTTGGGTGCTTCCAGTGGTGGGAGCTCAGTACTTCATGAAGCAGTCAATTTTATTTCTAAATGGCTTTCTCTAATATAAATTAGAATCAAAGTCTGTCTCCTTTTATTTCTACCCACAGGATACAGTTGTGACCTCACACAAGCTTGTTCCTTCTAAACAATAGCTCTTTGAACACTTCAGGAATCGTGTCCCCCTAAATCTTCTTTTCATCAGGCACTTCATGTTTAACCTAGACTCCATGTGGCTTCCAGGTGACTTCCCTCTCTCCTCCCTCCCTTCTTCCCTTGATATGAATAGTTTGCAGAATATTTCCCAGGGAGATGGAAGAAGAATCAAATCTCACCTCACACGGCTGAAACTTAATAACATTTCCCTTTACACACTTCTGATTTCCCCTCCAAAGTTTCTTAATTTTGTTGCTACATCATCTTTCTCCTCCCCTCTCCTCCAGAGTGATCTTGTCACTCTCCTACTTCATGGCCTCCAGGCCCACAGCGAAGTATACAAGACAGCACACTCTTCCCCAGTCACCACCTGAGGTCTTGCTTTATCCCAAGCTTCCCTGCTCCTCTGACTCTGTGGTTTTGCACATTCTGTTCCCTCCCAGGACTGCTCTTGTCCCGGTCCATTCTGGCCCTCTCATTAAAATGTTCATTGTAGAGCTCCTGATTATTTTTCAGATAATCAACTGACATGGGGTCTCTGGGGAGCTTTCCTCATGACCCACCCTTACTATTCTAGTCCTGCAGTTTGATATCCTTACCTCAGCACTATCTGTACCCCCAAAAGAGCACTCATTATGTGATTTCCTCAGTGTCATTGCTTTGCTTTTCTATCCTTGAACATAAGCTTTGTACATTTTATATGCTCAACACCAAATACAGGCCTCGCATAATACACTGACCAATATAGTGTGGGGCTATCACCTCCTTTGTTCTTGTTTTTATATCTTCAGTAATCTTGCTAAAGATGGCAATAATTTTTTTTGTTTGTTGTTTGTTTTGTCTAATCTTAGAGTCAACCCAAACCCCCAGACTTTCCCCAAGAACTTTTCTGAGTCAAATCTTCCCCCATCCTGAATTTATGAAATTAATTACTCAAACCTAGGGAAAGAATGTTAACAAGAACCTGTAGCAAATCTCTCCTCTTTCATTTGGCCTCCCATCCATCTTTTCAAGGTCTTTTTGAATCTTGATCACATGAATAAGCACAATTCCAAGGTTTTTGTTCATTGGCCCCACAGCAGACCAGCGAAGGCTTCACCTTCCCCCATTGTTACCAGGCACAGCAAACAGTCAGCAAAACATAGCAGCTTCCTCTCCTTTGAAGGCCAACTCAACATTTCTGTCACCTGTCTTTACCTTTAAAGTCAATCAAATTGCAAGACACTCTCCCATAATCTTGGACATATAGTAGGTACTCAAGAAATGTTAGTTCCTGAGTTCTCATTGGGTCTCACTGGTAAGTCCTTTGCTTTCCCTGCTTCACGGTATTCATGTGTGACTGAAAGACCATCATCAAAAGTGCTGATATGTTGGAGGAGATGCAAAAGGCTCAGTGGACTGTGCTACTCAGACCTTAGAAATGACATAAAGAAGGACTCTACAACCCCTATTAAGGACTTTGACTCTGCACTGTACAGTAGGGTGGGACTTTGGTAGTTACGTGACACATGAAACCAAACACTTCATCTACTTCTATCTCTGCCAAGCGGCATTTTTCTGTTCAAACTGGTTAAAAGTGTGGACTGTGCCACCTACCCAGTGATCCATTCAAACACAAGAACTGCAGCTTAAATTCCACATGCCAGAGACCAAAATCTTCAGCCTTGCCTGAAGGAAACACCTCAATCTTTGA
Organism: Eonycteris spelaea; assembly: GCA_003508835.1. Lineage (NCBI taxonomy): Eukaryota > Metazoa > Chordata > Mammalia > Chiroptera > Pteropodidae > Eonycteris > Eonycteris spelaea. The sequence continues at coordinate 1,489,205 of PUFA01000277.1, forward strand.
CCCTTTATTGTGTGTGTGTGTGTGTTTTGTGTACAGGCATTTTCTGTACTAGTTTGTTGTGGTTTAAAAAATTAGCAAGACAAAACAAAACAGAAATGGTAGTTCTCTTTTACCTTATACGATGATCTTAATACTTTCACGTTACTCATTAATTAAATAATAATAATAGTAATGATAATAATAATAAAGTATTTCCAGCATATACTAGTTCTAGAAGATATAAAGAGTTTTAAACTATATTAAGATTTTGCCGAAAGAAAAAATTAAAAAGACATACTCTCTGCCAACAAGGAGTTTAAAATAAAGCATAAACAAGCAAATGGACAATGAAAGACACTGTAATCAACATTATATAGTCCCTCCTTCCAAATTTTTGAAAATTCTTCTGAAAAATTAGTTTCTTGGAGTATTTCAGAGTGAGGTAGTGTCTCTGTCCTCCTGGAGATAACCATAAACAGAACAAACATTCATACAAAACAAGTATTTTAAGATTTTTGGGAAAGAGTATATCACCCACATGTCCAATACCCATCTGTATTCTTTCATTCAACCAGCAAACATTTCTAAAAATGGCGTTGGTTAAGATATAGGTCGGGTTGCTGTAACAAAGATGCCCCAAATTACAGAAGTTAAAGCAACACAGAGTTTATTTCTCTGTCATTAAAGCATGGGAAAGTAGTCCCGAGCTGATAGGGTGTCTTGACAATGTCAGGGACTCAGGTTCTCTCTTTTTTGCTCTCCATCCTCATGTGTGCTTTCCATCTCAACAGTACAAGATGGCTGCATTAACTCTTGCCATCACATCTGCATCCAGTCAGTTATGAAGAGGAACAGGAAAATAGAAAGAGTATTCATCCGTTTTTAAGAACAGCTTTATTGAGAGATAATTCATATATGACTTAAAGTGTACAATGAGATGTTTTTAGTGTAGTCACAGAGTTGTGCAACCATCTCCACAATTAATTTTAGAATATTTTCATTGCCCCCAAAAGAAACCCCACACCCTTAGCAGTTGCTTCCCCAGAGGTAACCACTAATTTACTTTCTATTTCTATAGATTTTCCTATTCTGGACATTTCATATAATAAATGGAATATAATATATTGTCTTTTATAAATATCTTCTTCCACTTAGCATTTTTATTTATTCGTGCTGTAGCATATCAATACTTCATTTCTTTTTATTATTGCATTAATACTCCATTGTATGGATACATCACATATTTATCAGTTGATGAGCATTTGTGTTGTTTGCACTTTGGGGCTGTTATGAATAATGCTGTTATGAACATTCGTGCATAATTTTTTGTGTGGGCATATGTCCTCATTTCTCTTGAATCATACCTACAGATGGAATTGCTGAGTCTAATGGTAACTCTATGTTTAACTTTTTGAGGAACTGCCCATTTTGCACTGTAGTTGTACCATTTTATGTTCACACTGGCAATGCTGAGATTTTGATAGTGATTGCACTGAATCTGTAGATCACTTAAAAGAATGCCATCTTAATTATATTAAGTCTTCCAGGCCATGAACACAAGATATCTTTCAATTTATTTAGGTCTTCTTTAATTTCTTTCCACAATGTCTTATCATCTTCAGAGTATAAGTTTGTGCTTGTTTTATTACCTTTAGTCCTAAGTATTTTATTCCTTTCTATGCTATTGTAAATTTTAAAATTTGTAAGTTCATTTTTGGATTGTTGATTGCTGGTATACAGAACACTTTTCTTTTTAAGATCATGAAAAAGGGGATATAAACGCAGGTAGAAGAACCTGAGAGCCCAGTTTTATACTAAGGAGCAGCATAGTTGGTGTTTCTCATTAAGTTCTTGTTTAAAGAAATATTAAATAAGAAACCATATCTATAAGCCATATTTGCATAAAGTCCTCTGTCAGTGAGGCAGCATGGAGGAAAAGGTTGTTCATCGTGAGCAGCTCTGTATCTGCCAAGTTCTGTTAGCCTGGGAAAAGTAAATGCTAAAATAGCTCAGACACACAGCTCCGTGTCTGTGGGAGGACTCCAGCTAACCTAGAACACAGCCTGCTCTCCTTCCTAGCGAATGTCTTACAAGTACCTAGTTGAGAGAAAACTCATCTCATTCCCAGATTAGTAATAATCAAAGAGAAACATAGCATCTATAAAAAGATACTCCATAAAAATAAGAATGTGACAGAATATTTGTCAGATGACTGCCAGAATGGTAAAAATAAATCACTACATAGCAGTTGAAAATTATGCTCAAATTCATCACCATGAATTTTATAAAGGTAATAAAGCAAATTCTTCTATTATGTAAAAATTCTAAGCAGATGCTTAAGAACTCAGGGAATATGAAACAACAGAGGAGATAAGACAGAAGCTGTCGGGGATCTCGAAAAGAATGGAAGAGGAAAAGAAACATTCGAAAAATGAACAATACAACAGGAACAGCAAAAGAAGACACCAGAAAACACAAAAAGGTGTGGAGTGTTTGTCTTATCCTAAATCAAGTGGGATATACTTGGAATGAACAGAATATTTAAAAATTAGAGTAAATAATACATACGGAAGACAGATTAAGAACATCCAATACAGAGAAAATATCCCCAAGACATAATAAGAATTAAAAGAAGCTAAAGAGATATTTAAAGGTATAATTTAAAGTTAGAACGCAGCAAGTTGAAAGGGCTGCATTGTGTAAGTGCTCACAGAGCCCAAAATGCAGCCTTGAACCAGCTAGTCACTGACTAGAGAAAGGTCATCTACCCATACTCTCATTGCACAACAGAAGAAAATTTTATCCTCTCTTGTAGAAGACCATCCATAGTCTCTAGAGTTTGCCATATACCAGGTCTGCTAGTCCATTAAAAATAACCAGGTATGCCAGGAGGTAGGGCCAAATAATGGAAAACCAAGAGAGGAAAAAATAGTAAGAGACCCCACAAATGATCCAGGTTTTGATGTTATCAGATACAAATCTAAATATAACCATGATTAGTAGTCATAAAGAACAGATGAAAATATGGAGAATTGCACCAAATATCTGGAATTTATTTTTTAAAGAAATGAAATAAAACTTGCAACTAGAAGACGAATAAGTCTTGAAAATCTAATGAACAGGACTGATTATAGTCGACAATACTGTAGTATATACTTCAAAGTTGCTAAAAACTAGATCTTATACTTCTCACCACAAAGAGTAATGATAATTATGTGACATGATGGAGGTGTTAGCTAACTCTACAGTGGTAATCATATCATGATATAGAAATGTTTCAAATCAACACATCATGCATCTTTAATTTGTTGAATTTATATGTTAGTTATATCTTAATTTCTCTCTCTCTCTCTCTCTCTCTCTCTCTCTCTCTCTCTCTCTCTCGGCAACATTGGTTAATGAAATCAAGCAAGTTTCAGGTGTACAATGTAACAGTAAAGCATATATATATAATATATTGCATTGTATGTTCCCCTCAGTTAGATTTCTATCACCATGTATTTGACCTCTTTTAACTCATCTACCTCCCTCCCCCACTCCCCTTACTCTCTAGTATCCACTCATGTATTGTCCATGTCCATGAGTCTCCGCGTGTCCTATTTGTTTGTTGCTTTTAGGTTTATTCCAACAACATTAATGGTGAAAAATTAAAAACCTTTCTGTCTGATTTATTTTGCTTAGCATGATTATCTTGAGTCCATCCACATTGCCGCAAATAGAAGAATTTCATCTCTTCTTATGGCTGAGTAATATTCCACTGTATATATGTATCCAATCATCTTTATCCAATCATCTGTTGTAGGACACTTTGGTTGCTTCCATGTCCTGAACACTGTGAATAACACTGCTATGAACATCGGTGTGCAAATATCTTTTCAGATGTGAGTTTTCAAGTCATTGGGGTAAATACCCAGTAGAGGGATTGCTGGATCAATTCTTAGTTTTTGAGGAACTTCCATACTGTTTCCATAGTGGCCATACCAATTGGCAGTGCCACCAGCAGTGTATGAGGGTTCCTTTTTCTCTGCATCCTCTCCAACATTTGTTATTACTTGTCCTGTTGAGCACAGCTATTCTAACAGGTGTGAGATGGTATCTCATTGTGGTTTTGATTTGTATTTCCCTAATAGCTAGTGAGGCTGAGCATCTTTTCATACGTTTGTTGGCCATTTGTATATTTTCTTGGAAGAAGTATCTGTTCAGGTCCTCTGCCCATTTTTTGATCAGATTGGATCGTTTGTTTTTGTTGTTATTAAGTTATTATAAGTTCTTTGTATATTTGGATATTATGCCCTTATCGGAGGCATTGCTTGAAAATATATTTTCCCATTCGGATGATTGTTTCTTTACCTTATTGACAGTTTCTTTTGCTGTGCAGAGCTTTTGTTTTTTATTTATTTATTTATTTTCACACCTACAGCATCTGGTATTACTAAGTGATCTTCCATCCAAGTATTAACCAGGTCCAACCCTACTTAGCCTCCAAGATCAGACGAGATCGGGCATGTTCAGTGTGGCATGGCTGTAGATCTCCATAGAGCTTTTTAGTTTGATGTAGTCCCATTCATTTATTTTTGCTTTTACTTCCCTTGCCTTTGAGGTCAAATTCATAAAAATCCTATTTAAGTCCAAGATCCCTGAGTTTAGTTCCTATGTTTTCTTCTATGCACTTTATTGTTTCAGGTCTTATATTCAGGTCCTTAATCTATTTGAGTTAATTTTGGTATGTGTGATAGACAACAATCTAGTTTCATTCTTTTGCAGGTGGCTTTCCAGTTTTCCCAGCCCTTTATTGAAGAGGCTTTCCTTTCTCCACTATGTTTTTGGCTTTTTTGTCGAAAATTATTTGCCCATAAAATGTGGATTTATTTCAGACTCTTGATTCTGTTCCACTGGTCTATGTGTCTATTTTTCTGACAATACCATGTTTTTGATTATTTCACTTTGTAGTATAATTTGAAGTCTGGCAGAGTGATGCCTCCAGCCTCATTCTTTTTTCTCAGGATACTTTGGCAATTCGGGTCTTTTGTGCTTCATACAAATCTGATGATTTTTTGTTCTATTCTTTAAAAAATGCCAATGGGATTTTGATGGGGATTGCATTAAATCTGTATAATGCTTTAGGTAATATGGTCATTTTAACTATGTTGATTCTTCCAATCCAAGAACACAGAATATCTTTCCATTTCTTTGTATCTTCTTCAATTTCTTTTAATAGGGTTTTATAGTTTTCATTATATAGGTCCTTCACATGTTTTCTTAGATTTATTCCTAGTATTTTATTCTTTTTGTTGCAATTGCAAAAGAATTATTTTTTCCACTTCTTTTTCTGACTTCATTATTAGAGTATAGGAACACTATGGATTTTAAATGTTAATTTTGTATCCAGAAACTTTACTGTATTTGCTTATTGTTTCTATGTGTTCTTGTGGAGTTTTAGTTTTCTATAGAGAATCATGTCATCCGCAAATAGTGACAGTTTGACTTCTTCATTTCCTATTTGGATGCCTCTTATATCTTCTTTACCTGATTGCACTCGCTAGGACCTCCAATGTTATATTGAATAAGAGTGGCGATAGTGGACAGCCTTGCCTTGTTCCTGATCTTAAAGGGAAGGTTTAGTTTTCACCATTAAGTATAATGTTGGCTGAGGGTTTGTATATATGGTCTTTATTATGTTAAGGTACTTTCCTTCTATAACAGTTTGTTAAGTGTTTTGCTCATAAATGATGCTGTATCTTGTTGAAAGTTTTTCTGCATCTATTGATATGATCATATGATTCGTATTTTTTAATTGTTTATGTGGTGTATCACATTCATTGATTTTGGTCTGTTGAAACATACCTGTGCCCCTGAGATGTTTCTACTTGATTGTGGTGTATAATCTTTTTAATATGTTGCTGTATTTGGTTTGCTAGTATCTTATTTAATTTTTATCTGTGTTCATGAGATATCAGACTATAGTTTTCTTTTTCTGTGTTATCTTTACTAGGTTTTGGTATCAGGATAATATTGGCCTCATAAAGTGAGTTAGGCAGTATTGCCTCCTCTTCAATTTTTTGGAAGAGTTTGAGGAAAATAGGTATTAAATCTTCTTCGAATGTTTTGTAGAATTCACTGGTGAAACCATCTGGTCCTGGACTTTTACTTTTTGGTAGATTTTTTATGATTGTTTCGATTCCCATACTGTTGATCAGTCTATTTAGATTTTCCAGTTCTTCTTGATTCAGTCTAGGAAGGTCATATCTTTCTAAGTCCTTATCCATTTCTTCTGGATTATTAAATTTGGTGTTACATACTTCTTCATAGTATTATTGTGTGATCCTGTGTGTTTCTGCAGTGTCTGTCATAATTTCTCCTCTTTCATCCCTGATTTTGTTTATTTGTGTCCTTTCTCTTTTCTCTTTAGTGAGTCTAGCCAGGGGGTTGTCAATTTTATTAAACTTCTCAAAGAACTAGCTATTAGTTGCATTTATTTTTCCTATCATGTTTTTGTTTTCAATTTCATTTAAGTCTGCTCTAATTTTGATTATTTCATTCCTTCTGCTGATTTTAGGCTTCATTTGTTCCTCTTTTTCTATTTTTTAAGATGAGTGTTAGGTTGATTATTTGAGATCGTTCTTGTTTTTTGAGATAGACCTGTAATGATATGAACTTTCCTCTTATGACCACTTATGCCATGCCCCAAAAGTTCTGATATGTTGTACTATCATTATCATTCATTTCTATGTATCTCTTGATCTCTCTTTTGATTCTTGTCTGACCCAGTCATTCTTCACTAGCATGTTGTTTAATCTCCATGCCTTTGCAGTTTTTCCTGCTTTCTTTTCACAGTTGATTTCCAGCTTTAAAACATTATAATCAGAGAATATGATCAGTATGATTTTAATCCTCATATTTGTTGAGGCTATCTCTGTGTGGTCAATCCTTAAGAATGTTCCATGTGCACTAGAGAAGAATCTATAAGCAGATGTTTTGGGATGAAAAGCTCTGTAAATGTCAGTTATGTCCAGTTGAATAATGTGTCATTTAAGGATGTTATTTCCTTATCGATTTTCTGTTTGGATGATCTGTTCATATCCAACAGTGGGATATTTAGATCCCCTACTACAATAGTGTTTTGGTGTGTTTCTCCCTTAGTTCTGTTAGTAATTGCTATATATATTTTGGGCTCCCTGATTAGGAGCATAGATATTAATAAGTGTTATGTCTTCTTGGTGTATGATTCCCTTTATCATTATAAAGTGTCTGTCAGTATCTTTCTTTACCTTTTTTTTTGAAGTCTATTTCATCCAATATTAGTACTGCTACTCCTGCTTTTCTCTAAATGCGTTTGCTTGAAATATCATTTTCCACCCTTTCGCTTTGAGTCCATTTTTATCTTTGGAGCTGAGATGTGTCTTCTGGAGGCAGAAATGGTTGGATTTTGTTTTTTTTGATCCATTCTGCAACTCTGTGACTTTTTATTGGTGAGTTCAGTTCATTTACATTTAGGGTGATTTATTGAAATATGAGGTTTCCTATAACCATTTTATGTTTTGCTTTCTGGTAGCTCAGTGTTTCCATTGCTTCTTGTCCTTCTGCAACTTTATTTGGGGGGAGGGGGTTGTGGGTTTTCCCTCTGGCACTTTTTTGTTTATGTTATATACTTTAGTTCTGAATCTTTGGCATGTGATTACCATTACAAATATGTAGAGGAGATACATATATATATATATTAGTCCATTTTCTTCTGTGTGTTCCTTATCTCCATTCCCCTTTGTGAATTTGGATCTTTGAATCCTCCCCTTTTCAGTCATTGTCATCTCAATTTGTCCATATGTATTCTGAACATTAATTGCTATCTTGCTATAGCAAATCTCTTCTTATTGTTTAAGCTTATAATGCCCTGTTCTTAGTAAGGGTTCCATTCCTCTGCTTTTATCTGTCTGCTATTTGTCTTACTCATAGTTATGTATTTTTTTGTCATTTTGTTTTAGGTGAGCTGACCCTTTCTGTATTTTCTGTAATGCAGGCCTTGCAGTGGAGAATTCCCTCAATTTTTGTATGTCTGGAAAGTTCTTTATTTCTCCTTCATATCTAAAGGAGAGCTTAACTGGATATATTATTCTTGGTTGGTAGTTCCTTCCATTTAATAGTTTGAATATTTGATTCCACTCCTTTCTTGCTTCTAAAGTTTGTGCTGAGAAGTCTGACATTGATCTAATGGGTTTCCTTTATAGGTTGTCATCTTCATTTTCCTGGCTGCCTGAGAATTTTTTCTTTGTCAGTGATTTTTTGATAATCTTAATACAATGTGTCTTGGAGAAGGCCTTTTAGGGTTGAGATAATTGTGAATGAGTTCCAGCTCATTCCTTAGATTTGGGAAATTCTCATCAACTATTTGTCTGAAAGTACTTTTTAATCCCTACTCCTTATATCTCAATTTTTTAGAAAATTTTGTTTTATTAATTTCAAGTATACAATACATTGGTTAGACATTCATATAGTATATAAAATGATTCCCCTAATTGCTCTTTCTCTTCTCTGGCTCTCCACCTAGCCATTATTTCAATGCTAACTGCATTTCCTATCCCTGTGATCATCTATCACTACTAATTTGTACTTCTTTTCACCCTTCACCCCATTCTCCCAGCCCTGCAAATGCCCCTCCTCTCTGGCCATCACCAGATTGTCCTCTATATTTGTAAGTCAGTTTTTGATTAGTTTGTTCTCTTTGTTCCTTAGATCCCATATATAAGTGAAAATTTTTATCTCGATTTTTTTAAAAAAAGGAAAAAAGGGGCAAGGGAATGCAGAGAAACTTACAGTAACTGCAAATAAATAAATAAATAGAAATTATACAATTGAAGAGAATAACTGAGATTAAGGATCCAATAGATGGGTTTAACAGCAATTTAGACAAAACAGTGGAGATTAAGGAAGTGACAATTAGGTCAGTAGAAAACACTGGAATTAAAGCTCAGAGATTTTTTTTTTAAAAAGATGGAAAATATTAAAAAGTGAATGAGAGATATGGGACAAATTGGCAAGGTCTAACGTGAATAATGTCACAAATGTAGCAGCTTAACACAGGACTCACTGGTTTGCTCACAGGTGTGTAGGCCAGAAGCCCAAATATGACATGACTAGGTTCTCTGCTTAGGATGTTGGAGGCTGAAATCAAGGTCTTGGTCAGGCTGTAATCAATCTGTAGCTCTGGGTCCTCTTCCTAGCTTGCGGGATTGTGGCAGATATAGTTCCTTTAGGCTGAGGACTGTGGTCCTCTGGTCCTTGCTGACTGTCTGTTCTCAGTTCCCAGAGACAACCTGCATTGCACAGAGCCCCCTTCATCTTCAAAGCTAGCAATGACATGCTGAGTCTCTTAGGCTTTGAATCTCTCTGACTTTTTCTGTTTCTGAACTCTTGACCCAGGTTTGAAGGGGTCATGTACTCGGTCAGGCCCATCTAGATAATCTCCATCTTGATTAATTCATACTCAACTCATTAGTAATGCTAGTCATAACTGTGAAATTCCTTTTGGCATAAACTATAACATGATCATGAATGAAAGCAGCCATATTCATAGGTTTTGTCCACACCAGTGGGGCTGGGGAATACTATACCAGGGTGAGGGTCATGGGAGTCATCTTAGAATTCTGTCTACCACAACTACATTCTTATTAATGACTTCTATTCTGATAAGTGCTTGTAGTGAATTTGGAGTTATAAGAACTCACAACACATGTACTTATGATGTGAGTTTAAGTTAGTGTAAACTCTTTGGATAAAATTGTGATTACCTACAAAGTTGAAAATGTGCATGGTCTACAAACCAACAATTCCATCCCCTGTGACAAAAAATACATGGTCATGGAACTCCAAGGCAGCAAAGCATTGGTAATAATAGGAAGCAATTCAAATGTCCACCACAGTACATGTGTAAATAAATGATAATAATATTCACATAATAAAATACTTCAAAGGTAACAATATGATTCTATTTCTTGAAATAGGTCTTCATTTCATTTCTTCAAGCAGTCTTTTGAACGCTTTGTACCTTCCCCTGAGCAGATGCGGAGAAGGACAGGTATTTAGCGATCTGGAACACAAATCTCAGCTTCACAAAGGGGAACAAGGGAAGGGGACACATGTCAGGCTTTCCAAGGGCATTTCTTGAAACTCTCCTCTTAGTCTGCCTAGAACGTCCTCCTCCGTTCCTTTTCAGTACCCATCTGTAACACCTTCTTCTTTTAAGGCTCTCTTCTGGATTCTTAGAGAAACTGCTAGTCCATCCACCTGATTTTCCTCCTCCATGTCCTTAGCTAAGTTTAAATAAGAACTTTGTAAACTATTATTTTGAATGCTGTACACGAAAATGACCAGCAAGTGGCAGCATTTAGCTTTCTCAGCTCCTAACTTCCAATTGCAGGTCAAGGGGAGAAAAGATGGCTTTTTCTTTTCTCTTCTCCAAACTCTGGGGTCAGTGCCTCAGAATGTCATTGCTTCCACTGGAAGTGCTCTTCCTCCTATGCCTTTGCTGAGAAAACATACTGAGCACCTGCAGAAATTCCACCTTTAGACATAGTGGCAGAAGTCAGGCACAGGGGTATGTCTCAAGAACATGAAGCTTCCACTCTCTATAGTGCCTTAAGAAGTGCTGACTCCCATGGCAGTCCTGAGGGACAGTGGGCAGGGGGGCATCTTAACGTTCCCAATTTCAGTTGGAAAAACTGAAGCTCAGAGAGGCCAAGCGATGTACTCAAGGTCACACAAGCAAGGTCAGATATTCTGACTCCCTATGATATTACAGGGTCTCAAAGGCAAAATCTACCCTGAAGCCTATATGTGCAGATAGGAGGCCTGAAAGTTTAAAAACAATCCAAAATGCTATGTTGTGACTAGTAGAGTACCTTCATAGAAAGAGTGTTGGAGCTCAGAGGAGCTGACCACACCATTTTTGGGATGGGAGTATGAGAAGGACTGTGGGGTCAAGGAAGAGTTCCTGGAAAGAGAGAAGCTCTTACCCTTAAAAACAGTCAAGATGCACAAAGTAAAAGGAGCTCTGGTAAAAACTGTAGATCAGGATGACAAATGTGTGGCCAGGGTTTGCTACTTTATTTCACTTCCCACTCCCTCCAGCCTCCATGCCTGTAAAGGCATCATTAATCAACTGTGGTACTCTTCTCCTGAGCTCAGGGCCTGCCCAGAGTCCATGTCAGCATGGTGCTCCAGGCACCCCTACCAAGCAACAGGAGATGCGGGCCAGCTGAAGCTATTTGCTCTTTCCTCGCCCTGCTAGATTGCCTCCCCTAATTGCTGTCATTTATTGTGCACTTACTAGGTATCAGGAGTTGTGCTGACCCTTTATACACACCTTCCATTTGATCCACTTGACAACAGATTCTGATTTTACAAACAAGGAAAATTGAGGCTCAGAAGTGTTACAAGCCTCACTGGTAGCAGAGTTAGGATTAAACCTGAGCCTATTCTAAAGCCCATGCTCTGAAACTGCTAGATGGTTGGAATAAGCCAGTAAGGGAGAAGGCCTGTGGTTTAGGCACTTGATGGGAAGATGGTAAGAAGACTAACTAGGCCTCAGTGGAGACTGAGCTCAGAGAACACAGAATTAAAGATTCTTTGTTTGCTCATTAATTTCTTCTTTATATGTTTATTAAGTACCTGCTATGTGCTAGATACCTGCTAGGTTCTGGGAGTATAGTAGTTAACAAAAGAGACAAACACCCACCCTCAGTTGTGGGGACTAAGATATAAGTGAGTCAACTTACATGTCAGATGATGTTATGTGCTATGGAGAAAAATAAAGACTGGAGGTGAGGATGGAGAGAGCCACATAGAAACATACAGGCATTCTAGTCTGAGATAAAAGGGATGGCCTGGAGTCATCTTCACTCTGCCAAAGGTGATGTGGCCAGGAAGGAACAGTTTTATCTAGAATGCACCCAGTTCCTCAGCCCCTTCCTGATTCTGGCAGATGTGGGATGGAGGCAGACAGGCCCATTCATGCATCATACACTTTTTGAGCACCTAATGAAATTGATTTCATTTATCGGGGCTCTCTGACCATTGCCAACATCTAGTCTCATTGATGGGGTTTGGGTGAGATAGGAGATAAGTTTTCAGCCCTTACTCCTAGCAGGGCCATGAGGTATTTACTATGCTGGGAACAGTAGAAAATATGGAGACTGATGTTTGTCACTATCAGCAAGGAGCTCGGTGTTTAGTTGGGGCAACAACATAACTGTCCATGAGTCTGACAATAACCCAGGACGCCTGCTGTTCATAGCACAGTGCATCCACTGTGTGCCCACTCTGATAGATCAGCTAGATTTGAGGGAAATGAATATGCAAAAAGAAAATGGCCTTGCCCTGCTAGGGTCTTTAGGTCTCCTTTGGGTATATGAGCAATATAGAAAGGAATGGAGGAAGAAGGAGAAAATGTTACTCCCATAACTCCGACAGGGTTTCAGAACCCTCACGGCCAGTTCCTTCATGCCGCCTTGCCCCACCTTCCCAGAGTTCAATGCTTTGTGGGGACTCTTTGTGGCTGCCCTAGAACCATGAAAGAGGCTGGTTCCACCATACCTAGTCCCAGATAAAACAAAATATAAAAACCGTCAGCTCAATGCCTTTGAATGACTTCTCCTCCAGGTGCTCCTGCCTGGGGTCTGTGAATCCTAGTAATATTCCCATGAGTAGGGCAGATCATTATACACGTGCACATGCGTCAGCATACAGATCCATATGTTTCCCAGATTTCTTCAAATGCTCCCAAAGTGTCCGTGCTAGTTAACAATTTATTATTCCTCAGCTCCAAGTTTCACCATCAATGTCTGTTCTGTGATAATGGGCAGAATTCCATAAGCTTGTCTCCTCTGCAGTGAGCATAATTCTAAGCTTCTCAGTAGAGGGTGCTGAGAGAACACTGAGGAAGCAAGGGGCTCTTTTGCTGGTGTTTGTCAGGTGTAGGACATCTTGTGATGCTTTGCTCCAGCTACATGCCCAGAAGGTACCTCAAGGACCTTGCCGTCCTGCCTGGACTGGTGACTACCTTCCCCTGAACTTCCCAACACAGACACTGTGCGCTCCATGCCGCTGACTCCATCTACCTGCCCACCCACCACCAGGTTGTGGCTCACCTGTGCCCTGGAGATTTGCCTTTGCTCGTCCAGCAACTGCAGACCAGTTTTGGTTTAGGCATCATCAGATTTTCTTTGCCATTCAGAGGGCTGCCATGACATTTTCTCTGAGGAGGTCTGATCCTCAGCCTTTACAGGTTGTCCTTCTTTAGGTACCTGTCCTCAATTGTAGGGAGAGTAGCCCTATGGGGTTCTTACAGTCTCCTCTTTATCATAGCCTGATAATTCTTTATGTTAAATTTCCATCCACTTAAACCCCTTGGTGATTTCTGTTCTGAATGGACCGAGACTAATATAGAACTTGTGGCCCTAAAATATTAAAATCAACCATACCTAGTCCCAAATAAAACAAAAATATAAAAACTTTCAGCTCAATGCCTAGGACGTAGAACACAGTAATTTTTTTTTTTTTTTTTTTAGGTGAGGCAACCCTTGGTTGACCTCACAGATTACAAGGATCTTGTCAATTTACAATCCCTTATTTTTTACAGCACTGGTCTTCCTAGGTGGTCTCTCCTTTCCAAGTACTAACCAGGCCCAACCCTGCTTAGTTTCTGAGACAAAACAGTAAATCTAAGCAGCTGTGTTACCATCACATGTTGGAGATGGAGATCAGTTATCATTAGCACCAAGATTCGGCAGCTCTCAGGAACCTTCCTCAGGTGGTCCCTCTTACACGCTTAGCTTGAGCAATAAATAATAAGCAATTAGAGTTATTACTCATGGAGCACACACTTGAAGCAAGTAGTTTGTCAAGAGTTTTTATAATATATAATAAGCCCATTTTGCAGATTAAGAAAGCTGAGCACTAAAGAAGTGAGAATTGTGCCCAAAGTTTCACAAGTGGCTGGGAAAGCTTTAGAATTTGAATTCAAGTACATTCCATTCCAAGGCCCAAACTCTTAACCACCAGAATATGTTTCCTCATAGTGAACAGCTATGGCTGTGTCAAGCTCTGTGCTAGATGGTTCCTAGCAGTTATATCATGTGTTCCTGTAACAACTGTTTAGTAAGCATTGTTTTTGTTTCTGTTTATAGACTTAGAGACTAAATGTCTTACCCAAGGCCACCCTGCTAGTGATTGTGGAGACAGGTTTGGCCCTCTGCTCCAGAGCCCACACTTTTAACATACATGGTGTTTGACTACACCAAATGGTGCCCAGCTGTTCCAACAATGCCATGTGTGTTAAAAGATAGAGAGTGGGCAAAAGAAAAGGATGTAGGCCCAGATATACCTATCTCTCCATGTCACCCCATACTATACATGATCTTAACCCTAATTCTAGGAGATGATCTGCAGACACCTCTACAAATCTGATTTGGAGAGACCTGTGTTCATCTCCAACCCTTCTCCCGGGAAAGGAATTCCTTAACACTTAACATGACAGGTGCAGCCCTAGAGCATCTTGCCAATGATCCATGCTCTGATTCCATACTCATCGATGGTGCTCACCTGAGTGACAAGTCCCCTTTGTATGGTCATGGTTATTCACCAACTTAGTTCTAGGACACTAGCAGCAGATAGAGAGAAGGAAATATTGACCCATTATATAATTCAGAGTATTCACAGTTGCTAAGAAATAGTTGCTAAGAAAAAACTATTCCGGGTTTTTACCAAAGAGCATATTCACTTCTATGAGGGTCTGAATGAAGAGGCTATGGTGTTGTGTGTGTGTGTGTGTGTGTGTGTGTGTGTGTGTGTGTTGTGTGTGTTTCCTTTATTGAAAATGGGTAAAAAATAGAGAAGGGTATTTAACTGCAATAAACTGGACACGTGTGGCATTGTCAAAAAAAAAAGAAAAAAAAGGAGGCCATGATGGACATAATGAGAAAGTCTTCACAGCATCTCTACAACAGATATGGGATCAATGATCCAAACCATATTTTGCATAATCTCCTGTGTAAGTTGAGGGCCACCAACCAAAGCACAAAGAATTAAGAGTAATTCTTTCAAGAAGCCGTGGGAGGCAGTCAAGCACAAAACTCTGCTGCTCTGGCTAAATTGGTAACATATTTAAAAATACGTGTCTGGAGAGTGAATTGGATACACATTTTTTGCAGGAGCTAGTCCATGAATAGCTTTTCTCTTAGCCAAGCTTTTAAAAAGTACTTGTGGCTATGGGTTTGATATTCTACTTGGAGTATTGGTAACTTCCATTGCCAATTATGAAATGAGCCACACGCCTTAATAATAAACTGGAGCGGAGACTTCAATTAGATCCTCTTACGAAAAGTCAGGCTCCAGCAAGAACACATTCCACAAGAGAAGGCCAACCCGCATCGCCTCTAAAGTGCTTTAGGGGAGTCCCTACTGGTAGAGCCAAGATTTGTTTTGGGAGGAAATTTGAAAGTTCTCTAACAACAATGCAACGACAGATAATTGGGCCCCACAGTTCCACAGGAGAATGTGCCATGGCAGTAAAAATTAGCCTGGGAAACTGTAAAGCCGGTGTGTAGCCATATACCCTATTTGGCCACACATGTAAAAATCTTCAGCACCTCTCATTTTGAGCAAAAGGCCCTGCTTCACAAGTTAAACTGCTTGTGAAATTGACTCTCAAAATAACTGAATAAACTTATTGTTTATAATTATTTTTGTAAATCTTTCTGAAGTTGGAGAATATCTAGTAAAACGATTATTTCTGATCTAGAATTGGTAGTCCTTTTTTCTGGAGGTAATAAGGTAGCATATCAATTGCATGTTAAGAAAGACCATTACTAGTTTGTGAAATCAAAATCAGGTAATGCATCCAAGATAACACTTAGCTTTCTGTTTTCTCATGCAGGTCAGGATGGTACAGCAATGCCATCTTTAGCAACATGCAGGGTATAGACACTGACCCTTCAGAACCAACACTGGCTGGTGGCAGCACTGAGTCCAGCCAAAAGTGGTTTCAAGTGATTAAAGATCAACTTAAAAAAAAAGGAACTAGGACACAACCTTGTTTTACCCAACTGGAAATTACCAACAGAGTCATCCAGATTTTTCCCTACATATTGTGTTAAAGCCTGGAAGAGAATCAGCAAAATTCACAAACCATTTTTATACAATTTTTGGTAGATTTGGCCACAAGATCCTATCAATTACAGCAAATAGCTATTCTCATAGCCTGCAAGTTATGCACATAGAATTGTCAGCCTTGCAAATTATTAAGTAAAAGCCAAGCTTATGGATCTTGCTCATATATGCTGAAGTACAGTCACTGACTTGTTACAGTTTGCCAGAGACTTTCCCAGTTTTAGTACTGAATGTCCTGTGTCCTGGGAAACGCCTCAGTCCCTGGCAAACCAGGATGGCTTGTGACCCTACCTGGAAGCCTTCCCCATAAGCTGGTGCTCCTGGGCTGGACACTAGCATTTAGGGATGAGGCACAGAAAATTGACTGGAAATCTCTGCATGGGAGTAGGGCTTGTGGATTGATGAAGTTCATTGCAGGGTGTTGGAGGATCAGTCAGCTTTTGCGCTGAGAGAACCGACAAATGTCAGTCATTGAGGGACTTTTGTCTGGGATGCTCCTTTTCTTCACTAACCAATCCTCCAGTTTCCTGCTTGTGGGTTGAAAATCAAGTCACTCATGCCCTAGGTACTAGATCCCATCATTCAATATGCGGATTCTTGCTTAATTCTTGTGGTTAGCTCCATATCTTACTTTTAAATTTATTGCCTCATACCTCCAATTCTGCACTTGCCACCACCGTTCAATATATATGACAGCAAATCTCTTTTCTCCCATGAATGGAGGGCATAGGGAAAGTGACCTAGGGTTTCCACCTATGTCCCTTTTCCCATTTTCAGCCTCACTCAGTCTCTTACATTTTTAAGGGCTAAGCCTTTCTGAGACTCTGAGGGTACAGTGGGGAGAATCGACTGGCTTCTCCTTATTTCCTCCCTGTGGGGCAGCCAAGTTAAAGCATGCTCTATTCTGCCAAGTCAGTCACCACTCCTCTATTTGCTTTCTATCTTCAGAAAATGTGTTGAAAATTCTTGTCCACTTTCTTGTTTCTTTTGCCCTTGTAGGTTTTTACCTACGCTGTTCCTTTACGGTCATTTTATTGGGATTTGGGAATGGATTGGAAATAAACTCACACTGTCTGCCAACCAAGCACATTGAACTGGACATCCATTACTCTAGTCTCTCTTTGTAACCCCTGATGGATAGATGTTGGCACTTCTGGAACTATCTTCCATGTCTATCATCTTTTCTACTTTCTATTGATTTACCCCTTTCTGTTGTTTTTAGGAAAAAATTACTTGATAGAATCTTGTAGGTCACTAGCTTTTCCACTGCAGACATTCTGCTACTGAGCTCATCCACTGAGATGGGTTTTATAAATTATATTTTTAATTTTTAACATTTTCTAAAAAATTATTTTTTATCTTCTTTGAGAATATTTACTTCAGTAATAGCTGTCTAACTCATTCTGTTCAATCTTGGTATCTGAAGACACACAACCTGTGGTTGAATTGTGGCTTCGCACACTAAGCTGAATGACTTTTTGTGAAGTTACTTAATCACTTACATCTTAGTGTCTTTGTTTGTATAATGAGGATAAAAAATAGTCCTACCTTGAAAGATTGCTGCTAGGATTGAAGTTTATATTATGCAGTATGTTTAGAATACTACTTGACATATAAATGCGCAGTAAATATTAGCAATGCTTTATGTCTCCTTTTCATGGTGTTGGTGCTTCTCCAATGATATTTAATTTTTGACAGCGAACTCATGTTTGCCCATGAGATTTCCTGCAAGAAATTTGCTTGAATAACTCACTCTGATAGAGGAGTGAAAACCATTTCATGAATGTGTATTCCACATTCTTTCAGGGAGCATGCAGAATGGGCAGGATACACCAGAATGGTTGACACTCTTGTGGTTGGCCTTTGGGGCTTCACTGCTACCAATTCCTCCCTGGTTTTGCCATCCATCTGGGCCCTGCTCTGTCTCTCACTCCCTAACACAACTTATATCTGGAGACAGACACACCTATAGGAGCCATCTTATCTGCAAGAGTGAGGTGTAGGGAGATGTTCATGGGTCGACTGACCTAGCTGCTCCCATGGAAGTGCTCGTTTAACACTCCTATCAGTACCCTGTTGGCCCGCCTCTTACCCCAGGCATGAGTGTCTTTGTTGCTGCTCCCACTTTTGTAGTAGTTTATTATAGTTATAAACATTCAAGAATATGTGTAGCACATTCTTGGCAGCTGCGCATGAACTGGGCTGTAATGTCGAACCTCATTCTGTCTGCTTTCAGCTTCTCAGAAATTCCTCAGTGCTTCCTATTCTCTGAATATTCTTTGGTATCACTTTTGAGAACACTCAGGTTTTTTTTTCCTTTCCTGCCATTTCTGGGGACTGGGGCTGAAGAAAGAGACAATAGCATGTGATCAGTCCACTATCATGAAAAGGAAAGTCAGAGAGTTTCTGTAAAAAAAAATGACACTTAAGCAGAATCTTGGAGAATGACTGGAGGAGCCAAAGTGGAGAGAAGCGCACTGCAGA
The DNA here is from genome assembly GCA_003508835.1 of Eonycteris spelaea. Taxonomy (NCBI): domain Eukaryota; kingdom Metazoa; phylum Chordata; class Mammalia; order Chiroptera; family Pteropodidae; genus Eonycteris; species Eonycteris spelaea. The sequence continues at coordinate 1,507,826 of PUFA01000277.1, forward strand.
CTGAGTAGGTAGCATGAGCAAAGATACGGGAACACAACACGGTATGGTGGGCTGTCCGGAGCCATTACAAGGCACTGAAGGTGTCCCCTAGTTTGGGAGCCAAAAGCAGCTGCTGAGACTATGTTATCAATGGTTAAAGGAAGCAAATGGTTGATTTCATCAGTGCTGACCCTGGAGGGGAGGTTTGCCTCCTAAAGAAATCCTTTTAAGATAATGGAATGTGTTACATCCCAGATAACAAGATGTTATATGATCTTGTGTGAATGTTAGCATTCAAATGATATACCTTGTGCTTTGCTATTGTATCCTAAAACATATATAAAGGCTGAGCTAAATAAAGACGAGGCTGCAGCCTTGACTGTATGCCCTCCCGAAGTGCTTTCCTGTCTTCTTTTTTTTCCTTAGGCTTCACCCCCTCTTTTAGGTGCTGTTCGACTTTAGCCAGCTGGCTCCGGCAAGTGGCGCCCAACGTGGGGCATGAAAGCTTGGAGGTGAAGCTTCCGGAACGTTGAGGTGAAGACCGCCCCCGAGTATAAAGCCCAGTAAACGGCAGAGGTGAGCGCGGAGGAACAGTCCGGAAGTAAGAAAGACACCGCGTGAAGTGAGCGCTCAGAAAAGCAAAAGTTACGGTGTTTGTAAATACATAGAAAGAGAGAAAGTCGACTTAAATAAAGAAAAATGGGAAATGGAAATGGCCGCATGCTTTTTGTACATATGGTTAAGAATATGCTCCAGGCTAGAGGACCCAAGGTAGGGCATCAACAATTGTGTAATTTTTTTAGAGTTTGTAAAGAAAGTTTGTCCTTGGTTTCCTGAGGAGGGAACAGTGTATATAGGAACATGGGAAAAAGGTGAGAGAAAAACTACAAGATTATTATGATGTCCACACCTGGCAAGGTACCTGCTGCTACTTTTAGCTTGTGGACTTTAATTAGAGATAGTTTAGATCCCAGGCATGAGAGGGTTAAGGCTGGGGAAAGCCAGAAAGGGGAAGAAATACGGACAATATAGGAGATGTCCCGCCATTTGAAAAGGAGACTAGACTAGACCTACTGCTCCCCCAAGGAGAGGAGCGGGAACCTTTTGATCTGATGCTAACTAAAGATAGAGAGGAGCCTCTGAGCCCCGGAGATGCAAAACAGTTGGAGGAAGAAGCCCAGGTTCCATAACAATGGAGGCCATCCCCCACTTGTTGCGGCTGCTAGCTCTGAGCATAATCTAAGGAATTAGAGAAAGTTGTTCAGGGTTTGCAAACTGCTGTGCAACAATTAACCTTAGGCTAGGAGGCTGGGAGAAAAACCTTAAAGTGCCTAGCCAAGATCCGTATCCCCCGCCTCCGTTCGAAGAACCACAGCCGGTCATTGCGGTTGTTAAGCAACCTCGAGGACCTAAGCCTCTTTCACCTTTACAAACTACGTTACATCAGGCTATAGAAAGAGGTGAGGATACACAGGGATTTCACTTAATGTGCCCTGTAACAGAACAGGAGGCTCGAGATGAGGAGGGTCAGCCAGTTCGTCTGAAACGGTATAACCCCATCCCTTTTAAATCTATTAAAGAATTGAAATTGGCTTGTGCACAATATGGCCCCACTGCTCCTTACACTCAGGCTATGTTGGAAACGTTATCTTTAGAAGCCCTAACTCCAGCTGATTGGAAGAATTTGGCTCGAGCTTGTCTCACACCTGGGGATTTTTTGCTATGGAAATCAGAATATTGTGATCTATGTGAAAAAAAGCAGAATTGAATAGAAATCAGAATCCCCCAATACTAACCACATATGAGATGTTGGCAGGAGAAGGCCAATATTGTGCGAATGATCAGCAATTAGGGTATGAAGGAGGAGCTTATGCACAAATAAGTGCTGCTGCAAAAAGGGCTTGGTGTAAATTACCTGCTAATGGAAGGCAAACTGAAGATTTATCTAAGATAAGGCAAGGGCCAGACGATTAGTGAAACAACTGGCTTATGAGAATGCTAATTCTGCATGTCAGGCTGCTCTCAGACCCCATAGGAAGAAAGGAAATCTTGCAGACTATATTCAATTATTACGTTCTGATATTGGACCAGCATATACGCAGGGTCTAGCCATGGCCGCAGCATTACAAGGGAAAACAGTAAAAGAAGTGCTATTTCAACAAACTAGAAACACGAGGCAGATCTCTCCACAGCCCTGGCCGTTGTTTTGAATGTCAGCAACCTGGGCATTTTGCTCGAAATTGTCCTCGAAACCGGGACAAGGTTTCACCATAGTCCTGGTGAGCAAGGACACCACCTTGCTCACCAGGACTATGTCCTCGATGCCGGAAGGGATGTTATAAAATTTTGCAACAGAAATTTACTCCTCAAAGATAGAAATTAGGCGAGAAGCTCTCAATACTGTAATAATTTTCAAAAATTATTGAGAGATATTAATTGGCTCTGTTCTTCCCTTTATCCTCACATATGCTTTAACTAATTTGTTCTCTATTTTTAGAGGGCCACTGCATTGGATAGTCTTGGAAGCTAACCGCTGGTAGAAAAGGAATTTTAAAGATTGTATTGTTTGAAAGACACTCTTGTAGTCACAAACTTGCATTGCTCAGGTTTCATTATTGTGTAGTAAGGCTTTTTTAACTTGAAATTTAAAAACTTTTTATGATTTTCTTTTCTTTTATTGGTTAATTAGTCTAAAACTTAGGACATTTTATTATGGAGTCAACGGTGAAGATAACTTGATTTTGTATTGGAAATGAGAAAAGTAATGACTAAATTACAAATTTTTAGTGCTTTTAAAGGTACCTTTCTGTCCCTGTTTCTGTTGACCTGTCACCAGGGGTCTGTGGAGAGACTGGACGCAGTCATATCTCCCAGGACCATGGCCAGGCTACGGGACGCCGCTCCTGTGCCCTGTTGTCAAAGTCTGTTTATTGTCTTTGGTCTTTGTCTAGGATGTAGGGGCAAATTTCTCTAGGCCCACCTACACCCCAGTAATTGTCCTTGTCTGAGTGTCTGTTTTGTGTTTTCTGCACAAGCGTTAGAGGGGTAAAACAAAAAAGGGGAATATGGTATACCCCAAGATAAAGGCTTAATAGAGCATTATATACTTTTTAAATTTTTTTAAATCAAGATGAACAAGGTAGCACAGCGGCTCATCGGCATTGGGTGAAACAGACCAGGAGCCTTTGCAGCAGCCAGTATACTACAAGGATCTAACAGGGATTGGGTGTCTGCTGAGGTACTGAAATGGGGCTGAGGTTTTTCTTATATCTTCTACAGGAACAGAGAAAGCTGCTCCTGATGATGATGCTGATAGGCCATCTTCTGATGGTTGAAGGAGAGCTGTATTGGGCCTATGTACCTGATCCACCAATTCTGCATCCGTCCATTGCGAAGGCCCAGAAATTATGAGAGTAAATGACACACAGCTGTTAGATCAGCCATTTTGGGGGCGGATCGAGGAGTAAATGAACCAGGATTTAATTATACTGGAACGGGAGAAGGATTGCCCATCTGCTTTAGTAAGGACAACACAAATCCTAGATTGGTCAGGTGGAACCAACGGACACATTGGAGGTTATAGATTGAACACCAGTTGGACAGTGGGACTATGGTGGACTGATGAGGAGTTTCCTCAAACTTGTGTGGAAGTTGGGCACAGCAATGGGAGAGCTGCACCCTGTGGGATGGACTCCTCAGATAGCAGACACGAATGTAACAGGATGTGTTGCTCCACCGCATGTGCTGTTGGTTGGTGAAATTAATATCAACATAGAAGGAAGGAGATTTAATGTTACATGTTATACTGTATTTCTTTTGTTCCGGAAGGAAATACTGTAATAGTTTTTCATCAAACCTCTTTTGTAATGATTCCTGTTTATGTTACTGGGCCTTGGTATGCTGACCAGGGTCTTCAAGTGTTAGTCTCATACTGTGCAAAATGCTAATAATTTGTCTAAAAATGTTACGATGGCTTTAGGGACCAGGAAAATATTGACGACAAGTTAGAACAGAAGCTTGATGCATTATATAGTCTAGTTATGTATTTAGGAGATGAAATCCAAGTCTAAAAGTGGATCTCATTTGGAATGCCATGCAGCATATCAGTGGATTTGTGTTACCTCAAAAATTTATAATGAAAGTCAACATAGATGGGAATCGCGTGCGCTCTCATCTCCAAGGTGGTCTGGCATAGTGCTAACATGTCCTTAGATTTAATACGACTGCATATAGAAATCAGGGACTGCAGGACGCGGGACCCTTCAGTTGGATGCAGCTGAAGAAGCTTCAAAATTTTTACAACATCTAAAAGCTTTTTACCATCTTGGTCTCCTTTGGGTCATTTGCTTATTTCGGTTTTAGCCTTGGGTCTTTGCATAACTATAGGCCTATGTTTGCTTCCTCCTTTGATGTAATTCTTCATCAATTCCCTGCTGAAGATTCTGGCAGAGATGCATGGTCTCAGGCTCCAGGCTCAGGTTTAAATAAAATTTGCATCTTCCATTTGCAGACGTTGGTAGTCAAAGACGGGTAAGAATCCTTCAGGGCTGGGACCAACCTAAGACAGGGCATGATTGCAAGACTTTCATGTCCCAATGACGGGTAAGGCCTAAGACAGGCACAGTCTATCTGCACCATAGCCGGGAAAGCTTTGGCATTTTAATAAATAAAAAAGGGGGAGATGTCGGGAGCCATTACAAGGCACTGAAGGTGTCCCGTAGTTTGGGAGCCAAAAGCAGCTGCTGAGACTATGTTATCAATGGTTAAAGGAAGCAAATGGTTGATTTCATCAGTGCTGACCCTGGAGGGAGGTTTGCCTCCTAAAGAAATCCTTTTAAGATAATGGAATGTGTTACATCCCAGATAACAAGAATGTTATATGATCTTGTGTGAATGTTAGCATTCAAATGATTACCTTGTGCTTTGCTATTGTATCCTAAAACATATATAAAGGCTGAGCTAAATAAAGACGAGGCTGCAGCCTTGACTGTATGCCCTCCCAAAGCGCTTTCCTGTCTTCTTTTTTTTCCTTAGGCTTCACCCCCCTCTTTTAGGTGCTGTTCGACTTTAGCCGGCTGGCTCCAGCAGTGGGTGAGGAAGATTATGAGAAATTAGCCATTGCCAGAGAGGCAAAACCTGTGTGGGCGATAAAGGAAGAGGCATGGTCTTACATGTCATTGTTAAGAGTCTTAACCTTATCCTGGAGATCTGTTGATGGTTCTAAACAAACAATATAATCAGATATGCATTTTGTACCACTTTTGGAGGGTAGACTTGATAGGAATGAGATTGGAAGCCAGGAAGACCAGTTAGAAAGCTTCCGCAGAAATCTAGGCTAGAAATCACGAGGGCCTGGAAACTAAAACGGTGGTCCTTCAGGGGTAGAGAATCAGGGTCCAATGCAAGAAACAGGAAAAATTCTGAAGAATTTTCTAATAAAAAATGGAATAAAATAGAATAAAAATAGACTCCAGTTCCTCCAGTAATGGTCATATGTTTTTGTAAAATTTGCAAAAGTAAGCTATTTTGACTGCAAACAGCTAATATTGCTGGTAATACCACATAAATTTTTGTAACTATTGTTAAAGTTGGAAATGCTTCTATCAAGTTTCATGTATGAGCTATGAAATTTCAGGGCATTTTAAGTTTACTTATGCAATGTCTAATCTTAAATACTTCTTGAATTAATACAAGTATTTTCAAGTTTGTCATGGATAGTCTTATTGAAGTGATAAATTAAGTTTTGTATTGTACTTGTAGATGTAGAATTTCATATCAAATGATAAAATTTAATCTTTTCCTACTGTGTTCATCTAGAAATTTACAGACTTCATAAGGATAAAATTTATCAGATAAACTAAGATGCAACCTGATATGGTAGATGCACAAAACATTTAATTTCACACACGGGAATACTTCCATTTGTAGTACTCCTACAGTTTGTGCTTTATTACTCATGAGTTCTAGTAAAATTATTTCCTGAATTGTTCAATAAAGATATATTTATATCTATGTGTATATTTATAATTGTAAATGTTGCCTTATTGAGTACATTCTTACGGGAGAGGCCTTCAATTGCAAATAGGCATGTGTGAGAATAGATTTAATGTGCTTAAGACTTCATGCATGTGATGATTGAAAGATTTTTCCATAGGCTAGTTTTTGGCTCCATTCATTTCAGATTTTATTTCTCCCTCACTGCCTACATATTTCTGAAAATAGGTACAGTAGTTTTATAACTGAGATGGCTTAATCAGAATGATGATCCTAGATGCCATTCCTACACTGGGAAGACTAACAGTAATGTAACTACACATAGAAGTTACTACAAATGACATAAGTATATCCACTAAACCAAAAATGTATCTCCAGCTCACCTTTTCCCTAGCCAGATCCCAAAATGCCTATGGCCACTCAAATGTGAGAGACTTGAGGAGAACTGAGATGGAAAGAAATCAGAGTAGAAGGGCCATCTGTCTTTCACTGTCTTGCACTTAAAATAGCTTACTTTTTCAAATTCTCAAAAACATGCAACCACATAAAACGTTGAGGAACCCATGTAACTGAGAGGGGCTCAGCAGCTTCATGGTGAGTCCTCCTCGATCCATAGGACTTGAGAAGAGATTCTAGCAGAGGGGAATCAGGTAGCAACCAGATCTCCTGCCTTGTCAGAGGAAAGTGATATCTCACCTGGGATACAGACCCAGAGGGAAAAGCAGGTCGGGGGGAAAAGGTGGTAGGTGGGGGAAAGGTGGTAGGTTCATTTTTTGACATAAATTTGAGGGTTTTTGAGGAATATTCTGGTAAAGGTATCTAATAGGCATTATGATACATTTATAATTCCAGTATCACCCCCTGTTTAACTCATTTTCCATTTAGAAAAAAAGTGGAGCTTGCTGCCAGCGTTGATTTTATTTTAACCTAAACATGCTCTTTGAGGCTGAAGCAATCCGACTGGTTTTCAATTGGAAAATAAATTTAAAAACTGTTCTTGGAATTATTTCTAAACAGAACTTGTCTCTAATCCTAATGTAACAGAAATGTATATGATGATCAGTATTTAATCATTTTTAAGGTGGTAAATTTCAAAAGCATGGAACAAGACAAAGCGGAATATCTAGGATTTGACATTTTCAGCAATTGAGAATTACTATACTTTGTAAATGGAAATACACTACTAAAAACAGAATGCTATAACAGAATGATGTCATTTGTTTCCAAAGACTATCATATACTTGAGTGATGTGAAAATAATAATAAAAGCGAGATTTTTTGTGGCAGACTTTGGGGGTAAGGTTAGGACTGTAATCTGTGAGTTATCTTGGGGTAACACTGCCAACTGCAAGAGCTACTGGCAAGTATTCTTGGGGCAAATGGGTTAAACAAAAAAAATTCAAACAATCAAAGGAAGATAGAAAAAATGAAAAAAAGAAGCAAGAGAAAGCATATTTCACATGATATTCAAAATATTAAGCCACCCATCTGGCCTAGTTGGTGACTGATTAGAGACTTGAAAAGGTCCTGAGGGCTGCCCTGTGACAGTACTGCCTTTGTTCCCTGGGGAGGGTCAGGGATGGAGGCACTATGACATCCAAGCATTAAGCATTATGAAAGAATTTTGATTTGTAATCATTTACAGGATTACCAATCTGTTCCAGGTGAATATCAGCCCTGAGAGTATGTGTATATGTACACAAAGGGCAGAAACAGGTTAAGATGTTTTTGTAATCATTATCAACATAACTGATTACACTAACCAATTAAAAGCAGATAAATTTTTTTGAATCTTGTAAAAAAATTGAATATCATATCCAAGAGACAAACTTAAAGAACAGAAATAATAGGGGGAAGAAAGAGAGATATATGCTAGACAAATACTATCTAGAATATTAATAGCAGGCATAATAATTTTTAAGGAGAAAAGTATAAGAAAGATAAGTCAGCAAAAGATAAAACAATTGTGAACTTATACAAATAATAATTTGTTCTTAAAATTAAAGAGCAAAATTAGACCAAATTATGGAAGGAATTGATAAACTACTGTTAACTTAAAAATAAAAAAATCTTTCAAAGCGATGGGCAAACAAGAGTTTGAGATCAATAAGAATTGCTTTTTGGGAATCATTAATTTAGTCAGAAGCCCGAATGTTTCAATTCGGAGACAAAGGCGATGGATATTCATGAGAAGGGGAAGGGGAACAATTATTCCAATAAAGCAAGGCATTTCCATTGGTGCAGGTAACATAATATAATAATGTTAATTCTAAAACAATGTTTTTAATTTTCATTCTAGTTGTCATCAGTCCAATAGTCATAATAACTGATCTCTTGTTATCTTTGCAAGATTTATTTGGGAAAGAAGGTTGCTCGAGGCCTTGTTCCAAGATTATTTTGCCCTGCTTTTAACATTTCAAGGTTTGAGTCATAAGACATGGAGGCAGCTCTTCTGGCATGGCGGCTCCAGCTGTTTTAAAGTGGCATTGTTTATGTTATTGTTTACACTGCAATAAAAAGTGGAAAATGTTAAACCAAATAAACAATCTAAATAATTGGATTAGCCAAGTGGATGCGGAGATGTAGAGAGAAACTTGGTGCATGTAAAGAGTGAATACACATTCACAAAAACTGGGACATTTAAAAAAGTATGTATATTAAACCACAAAGAGTCTCAGATAATTCTAAGAGTACATTTTCTCATCTCCAAGCATTAAAGTTAGAAATCTAAGGCAAAACGTTTTTTAAAAAGCCTTGACTTTGAAAAAAAAAAAAAGAAAGAAAATCACCTTTCTAAATAATCGATGAATTAAGATGAAATCTTAATGGAAAAAAACCTCAAAATAGTTATAAGTGAGAGAAGACAAAAGCATGACATATTAAAACTTGTGATATGTAGCTAAAAGCAGGATTTAGAGGGACAATTATAGCCTTATATACATTATTAGAAAACAACAAAAAATTCTGAAATAAATGATCCTAATATTCAACTCTAGAAATTCAAAAAAGAGCACCAGAACAAACCCAAAGAAGTTAGAAGGAACAGACTCAAAGATAAAAGCGGAAATTGAAGCGATAATTTTTTTTAAAGAATTAACATATTTTTAAAAATTAAAAGTCAGTTTTTTGCCAAATCTGGCAAGCCTTTCTGGATCAGATCTTCTCACCTTCCTCTCACTTACCCTAGGGGATCCTTTTTGCAAGCCGATATTATGTGGGTATTTACGATTTATTAGTTTCTCCATTGAGACAAATACCTTTATTTAGAGAAAGGGAGTATTCTTTTGTCCCTCTTTCAGTGCACTAAGCATAGAGCCAGACACATTGGCTGCACTCAACCATTGTCAGTTGAAGGAATCAATGTAAGAAAGATTATAATCCCGTACCATCAGAGCTGTATAGCATATGACCTTTATTTAAGGCACTTACTTTTCTTTATCTCATTTGATGTGTCAGGGCCCAGGGCGGGCTGCCCAAAATATTCCACAATGGCATATTATTTCAAACTAAAATCACCTAAGAAGCAGCGAGAGAAGGATAAACTTTCTGACTTTCCTCTGTCTCCTTTAAAGTAGGAAATAATCTTCACATAGGTGTCTCCTTGCTTCTGAAGACTGAGACGTTATCACAGAAAATATAAAATCCAGTGTTGAAAATGCATGTGTAAACAAACCTTTAGTTACCCCTTTACTACCCAAGGCCAAGTCTATATTCCCCACTAATATCCAAACCTGCTTTGATTCCTTTCTAATGAACACTTTTTTTCATCTTGTCATTTTTTTCACAAATTTATTATTTCTTTGTCTAAAAAAATATACAAAATGGGCTTAGTTTTATCATTTATATGAGCTCATTTTATGGTCTGAGCATCATATTGTGAGTCTCCCCGTGTGCACATGTTAAACTTTTTTTTCCCAGCTAATCTAGTCTCGTGCCAATCTTATTATTACTACGCAAGTCACAAGTGAAAAGGAGGGTCCTTATGACTTTGATTAAATTTAGTTTTTAAATCCTAGCTCTATAGATCTTCTTGATAGATAGACAGGCAGACAGACACACACACAGACACCAGACTCTTCAAAGGCTAGCCTTTTTCCTAGATAATTGGCACTGCAGAGGCAGCAGAAGACAGTAGCCAGGTCTCTAGTCCACACCTGTGGTAGGCTAAAGATAACTTTTGACCTAAGTTATGTTTTAGCTTCTGGCTAAATGACCCCCTGGCTACTTTCCCATGAGATCATACAGAGAAACAAGGAAAAGACTTAGAATTGTTCTCAATACCTAAAGAAATGGTTTATTAACCTTTTTCACTTTCAAGGAAACAGTTCTCGGCATGACCCACAAACACTTAAACTTGCCTTGTGATTTTGCCCTTTGTAACCTGTAACGTACAGACTGCAAACTCCTTTTGGTGTATTTCTTTGGGCCAGTGCATGGTGGCAAGCCAACTCAAAAAACAAAACAAAACAAAACACATTGGGAAGTTATGGTAACACAAGAACTAAAGAAGGGCAGGGGGAGAGTCTCTCCCCCAAAATTTGTTTGTATGGGCCCTATTGGCCCTGAGAAGTGACTGAAGCAAGGGTAATTTTTTATGGATTTTTATAGATCACTTTGAGATTTTTAATAGATAAGAACATCAAGCTGGGAGAACTCATCACTTCCAAGGGGCAGAATTGGAACTAAAACACCAGGGGTTTGAACACCAAGTCTAGAATCTTTTATTCACACGGTGTTCCCTACAGAGTTGGGGAGTCAACACATTTGTTGAAAATAATGGTTGTGTTGTGGTGCGATCAATATAAGACCCACGGAGCCAATTGAGATTAATTATGAGCCTTTATTAGCCGCCAGCGACTGACTCTCCCCAAGAGAGTCAGCCCCGAGCCTCCAGAAGGGAATAACTTAAAAAGCCCCAAAATCCCCTCCAGCAAGCAGCAGGTTTACAGAAGTAGAGGCCTGGCGTAACACATCTTTACACAGGATAACTACACCCTTAACATTAGCTATACTTTGCACAGATATCTCCTAGAACTACACCTGTTTAACATTAAACAATGGAAGCACAAGTTGGCCATTTGAAAATTTTCCACCCTTAACACAGTGGTAGCTATTCACTGTTCTGGCCTCGAGGCAGTAACGTGTCACTACATACAACGGAATTCCACCCTAAAAAGATTTATTCTTTTTAATGTAGTATTTAAGAACCATTCGCTCAGCCACGAGAATAGTGAACCATTCAAAGAAGCTCGTCTTTGTGGCAGAGAGGGGAGGCCACAAGGGGGCTGGGTGACTTCACCGGACAAATTCGCACCCCACTCTGGGGGTTTCTGGGGGCTTCAAACACCCGCAGCCAAGTCTTCCAGCTACTGCAGCCACCCTGGTGCCCCCGAGAGTAATGACCAATCTGTGGACGAAAGATCTCTGCTGCCCCGACCCTCCGCTCCTCCCGCTCCCCCTTGCGGCGGGGGTGGGGGTTTGGGGAGGTGCCGGGGGTGTTTCCTTGGAGTTGCTCTGGGGCCTTTTGGCCCCAAGTTTTGCCTTCACCTGCTCATTCATCTCCAAAAATGCAGTCCAGGCCCGAAAGAAAAAAAAAAAAGCCGCGACTTGGAGAGGGGGCTGTTGGAGAGGCCACGGAAGATGACTGGGTCCCCAGGGGTCAGCGTAGGGCTGCGCTAGGCAGCCAGAGGGCGTGGTTCCACCCAGCACCTGCTCCCCGTGACCCGGCAAAGCAGAGGCAAGTCCTTCCCGCTCCTTGAGCTTTTAAAAAGGCAAACAGGACCAGCAACATTGTTTAACAGCCACAAATAGGCAGTATCCTAAATGTCTTCGCAAAGGGCTAGGTGATAAAAATAGTGACACGTACAGTGGCGAGTACTGTGCAATTCTTGGGAAAAACCAAATTGATCCCGGTGCGCTTGCGTGGAAGACCCTCCAAGGTATAGTGAGTAAAAAGGCAAGTTGCAGAAACGTGTCCCAACGTTGCTTTGTAAACATTATTTATAAAATAATTTATAAATTAATTTATAAAATGTGCCCACAGAATTTTTTAATTACTTTATTTCCTTTCCCTGGGAAAATGCCCCTCATCTTCTAACTCAGGTTAATTACTCTGAAACTCATAACTCGGGTTATTGATTAAGTAGCTCAGGTCCTCAGGTATTGACTCTGGCCCTCTGGTTATTGATTAAGGATCACTGAAGCTTAGTATTCTTCTCAGTCCATTGTAAGCAGAAATTGCCTTAGGTCAGGCAGGGCCATTGTAGTCATAGGGAGGAAGGAACCCTTAACCCAGGGCTTTCTTTCTTTAAGTACTGTATTAACCTAGCCTGTCTCCCCTTACTAAACTTATTCTTTCCACTTAATAAGAAGTCAATACTAAGAAAATTAATAGATATGTGATTTAAAATAACTAGTTTACTTCTTCCTTTCTTCTTGTCTAGGGACAGGGTGGCTTTTTGGCAGGATACATCCTTTGGTAGGAGAACTTGAACTCCATTCTGACCGAGACAGGAAAAGAGCTCCATGAAACCCTAGGCAGAGATATGACCCTCTTCAGGCAGGAAGCAGATACAGAAGAGACAGCCTGTCCTCAATATCCACACTAATAAGAAGAGGTTCATGGCTCTTAGAAAAAAAATTAGGCAGGAAAGATAGGGGGTTTTGGGTCCCTGCAAAATGCTGAGGCCATCCTGTTCTAAAAAAGGGCCACACGAGTCTGACCACAATAAGTAAGCCAAAGGCATTTTGGGGCTAAAAAGTAACTTCCACAAAGAAACAGGTAGGCAAGAATTAGGTACCAGTTTAAGACAGTCACTTGCACCATTATGGAGACCCAAAATGACCAAGGACCCCCCAGCTCACTGAGCCTCATTATGTCATCATTATAATATACATAAGCCTAAAAGTTCAATTAATATCATTTATCAGACTGAATTCTGGAATGAACATGCGCAGAAAATGATGAGTCCTGTCAATCTAGTTGTTAATCAAGGAAGCCCCACTCCTCTAAGAAAGTCACCACCACAGTTAAGGAGAGATAAAAACCCAAAGGCTTTTGTTACTTAGGCCCCATGAGTCACCCTTCTTGTTTTCCCAGCGGCTTCCACGTCTGGAAGTGTACTGTTGTTTATGTAATCTCCCTTCCAATAAAGCTATTCTTTTGTTGCTGTATTTAGATGTCTTGTTTAATTCTTTGTTCAAGCATCAAGAGCCTGGACAACATGTAGAGAAAGGGACAGAACCCCCACTCCCTGCGTAACATACCTACATGACTATGCACACAGAACACAGTTTGTTGCAGAGAGAAAGATCTGGAAAGGCACACCTAAAAAGTGGATTAGGGGACTGAAGAGTGAATCTCAGTCTTAAAAAATAATTTCATCATAGGATAAAATGTCTATTTCCCAGGAGCCCATCCTGGATACCACATTACATTTAGTTTTCGTATCTCCTTAGGCTTGTCCTTGGCTGAGACGGAGTATGTCTTCTGACTTGCCTTGTTTTGATAACTTTCATGGTTATGAGGAGTACTGATTAGGTATTTCGTAGAAATATTCCTCAACTAGGATGTCTCGTTTTCTCATTAGACTGGGATTATGTAATCTTGGAAGACCATACTGGTACATAGTAGCATTGTTGATTTATCACTCTTGATGATGACCTTGATCACCTGGCTGAGACAGTTTGTCTTATTCTCCACTAGAAAGTTCCTGTCCCACCTCATTTCCGGTACTATTGGGTGATCTTTTTAATGTAGAAAGTTTTCTTTAAGAGAATAATGAACAATGGTAGACGTGGTCTGGAGGGGTTTGGGGAATCCCCTCCCCTAGAGTATAGGCATAAAGCAGAACCCATCACGGAAGGGAGGCGGGGGAAAAGGAGCTCCAAGCCGACCTCGGGGAGTCCCAGCCGGGAGGACTAGGGGACTAGGGTCAGCAGCTTCTTTCCTAAGGCTCCCAGGAGGGCTCCCAGCGCCCCCCCCCCCCCGCCAAGGAAGGCTCTCACCTGGAGGCGGGACCGCTCTCAAACCACGCTCGTCAGTCCCCCCCTGGTCCCGCCCTACAACCAGGCGGCTCCGCCCCTGGGTGCGTTTCCGCGGCAGCGCCCGGAGAGTTTTCCACGCGTCTGGCTCCTCCTCCGTCCCTCCCTGAATGCTGCGGAGCCGCGGGTCCGGAGTTCTCCCAGTGCCCTGAGTGCCCCCAAAGCGGGAGCGGGACCGAACTCCAGGCCGACCCAAGGCGCCGAGCTTGGGACGACCTGCGGAGAGAGCCGCTTACTGCCGCCACGTCCCTTTCGCCCCCAGGCGGCCCCCCAGCTCCGTGACCCGTGGCCAGGTGAGTGAGGGTCCCCGGCCGGCCTAGGGCACAGGACTGGGCGGCGGCCGTGCACCATGGCCCGGGTGGTGAGGCCCAAGACTACCCCGCCCTCCTCCTGGCTCGGCCCGGCGACTCTCCTGGTTGGCAACAGGTTGGGCAGAGGGAGGGGGTAACGGGTAGTCGGGCCGGAGGTACGGGTGTCAGGCCGGGCCAGCCTGGACGGGCTGATCGGCATCTCAGCTCGATCAGCGGAGGGGACTGCCCTCCCGGTGGACCCCCCCACCCACACCGCGCACCGCCTGGTCAGGGCCACGTAATTGCGACGAGTGCCGGGGTCAAGGGCTCAGCGGGCTTGACCCGACCTGGGATCGGGTGATCCTGAGACCAGAAGATGACTGGCTGGTGTGGGGGATGGCTGGTAGCCCTGTCCCCTTCTGACACAGCTGAGTTTTCGAGCGTGGTGTGTGCCTTTCCGGGAAAGGCTTATACTAAGAGAGCTAGTAGAGGGTTGACTTCCTTTAGGAACTTTCTTCCGGAACTGGAAGGACACAAATTTCGTGGAACTGCCTACTGTGGGAGTTGATTGTAAGGCACTTCATTTGAAGGAATGCGGGGTTCATTCCAGGTGCTTGTGTTCATCTCTGTGTTTACCTTCTCAGCCTTTACTCGTTTTTCAACTTGTGGCGACAATTTCAGGGAAGAATTCTTGGATCGTTTCTCTCCTTGGGGGCCCAGCTCAGCCCTCTGAAGACCTAATGAGGTAGAAACTCTGTTGTCTTAAAGGAGAGTTGTGGACGTTCCTCACCTAGAGAAGTTAAGCTAGCCAAATGCAACCCAAGGGGAACAGTTTGTCAGGGACATTTCTGTCCCCTCTCTAATCAGTGACCTTTTCTGTGGAGATGATGTTTTAAGACAGACCTTGTTCTCTTTTCTAGTCCTTCAGTTTGTTCCCTTTTGCCCTGACCCAGGCAGTAAGTGGCTGAGGGGCCAGCCCTTCTGCCTTGCCACACAACAGAAACAAACATTGCAAGGGAAGGGCAAGGCTAAGTCTGGAAGCTGGACAGGCAGGGCATGTTACCTTGCTCATACCCTAACTGACTCTCATTAAGGTCCTTCATTTCTTGCTTCAGTCAATTGTTGGGAATTCCAGGATTTAACAGGTACCTTCCCTCAAAGGCACTTTTAGTGCTGCAAGGTATTCCCCAATTAGGCAAGATGAGGTGCCAGGACAAACAAACCATTGGTATCACCTTGGCTCGTCTCATCCCTCCCTAATCTTAGCTCTTACTATTCTCCTGCCTTTGGTTTCCTCCTCTTTACATGAGGGTAATAACAATACCTACCTCACAGGATGATTGTAGGATTAAATGAGTTTAATATATTTCACACCGTACAGCTCAGGCACTGAACTGAACAAGTGGTGACTGTTTAGACCACACCTGTGTATGTCCCAAAGTGGATGTCACTCAGATTAGACATAAGCTTTACAGCAGGCCCTGGTAATTAAGAAAAACATCTGTGAGTGGTCAAAGATAATAATGTAATAGCTTCACTTCCTTCATGCAGCCGAAGGTCCAGCCGAGTCAAGCTGCTCTTCTGACCAGTTCCTCTGTCTTAGCTCATGTTCTTTCTGCCCATCCTAGAATACCCTCTACTTCATTTCCACCCATTCGCTACCCTCCTGGGAACCATCCCAGTGCCTCTGCCTCCCAGCAGGAAAGGACATGACATGCTGTGAGCCCATGCAGCTCTCTTGCTCCACTCCTTTGGCACTGACGCCATTTGTCAATACTGGCCTTCTGTAGTATTGTATGCCACGTGACTTTCTCTTGTTCTGTCCTTTGTCTCTAGAGGGTGGGACCTTCTTACTCATCTCTCTGTACCCAGGATGGGCCTTGCCCAATGCGAGTGCTCAGCAGATGCTAGTTTGAGTGAAAGAGGCCAAGGAAGTAAGGTTTCCCTGTTGTTAAAATATTAGACTCATTGAGATGGAAATGATTCCAGACTGAGAAGTGGGGAGTAGGAGCTGGCTGAGAGGCCAAATAGTAGGCCCTTTTGACTCCTTTAGTAGCCAGGGCAAGGATGACAGGGCTTTCCTGGATTGCTGTTTCAGAAGGCCAAGATAGATTAGTGGATGCCTTGGTGTGATTTGGGAGGGATGGGTAGTTTGAGATGGAGTGAGAAGTGAGTCAGAATAGGTTAGTGTGGGTTCTTTTTGAGAATTTACTGCAAAATTGGGGGCAGAGGGAAGCCACCGTGGGCAGGAGGTGGAGTGTAAAAACAAAATCTGAGTCTGGTGTTGGACCCCAGGGCCTTCCGGAGCTCGTCCTCGCCTTTTCTCCCTTGCTGCCTCTCTTCTCTTGTAACCTGAAGCAGTTCCTGGCACTTGGTTCAATGGGGTCACTTGGGGGACAGTCTGTATGGTGTACTTAACAATCACAGCAGGAAACACTAGGGTTTCTCTCATTTTTGTTTTTTTTTTTTTCTCCTCTGATCTCACTGCCCAGAATATCAGGAATTTGAGTTGTATCTAAATAGGAAAGCTTTTAGGGGAAAGGAAGAAACTAAAGTTTCCTTGTTAATTTTCATTTTTAAAGGAGTTATTGAAATTCAGTGGCACTTTCTAATAACCACAAAACCATGCCACTTTCGGCCTGTTGGACTCTGACCACTGTATGCTATGAAATAAAAGTCCAATTCACCTAGTGGTTCTATTTGGGGGATTCTAACCATACAGCCTGAACGATGACTTGAACACTGCTGACCATGCTACACTGATGTGAGAACTTAATGAATGAGGGCACCAAGGAGTCAGGAGATGGAGCTCATCTATAGCTGGGTGACCTGGGACAAACCATGTAGCCACACGGCCTTCCGGTGTTCTGGGTGGTAAAATGATTATTTTGCAGACCATCCGTGAGAAGATGTTTACAAAAGTGTTTGAGATGAGTTGAGGGCTGGTGATGACAAATGGTGATATCTTGGGTGCATTACTGCAAGGAACCTTGAAGGTGGGGGTGGCATGTGCAGATGGTTGACATCTATCTCTGATCCCTTAGTGTCAGGCCTTCTAGGGCAGCGGTCCCCAGCCTTTTGGCACCAGGGACGGGTGCTCCTATGGGAATCTAATGCCTGATGATCTGAGGTGGAGCTGAGGCAGTGATGCTAGTTGCTGGGGAAACAGCTGCAAATCCAGATGAAGCTTTGCTTGTCTGCCTGCCCATTGCTCACCTCCTGCTGTGCAGCCCAGTTTCTAACAGGCCATGGCTGGGGGTTGAGGTTTGTGCTCCTGAATTTACCACGGCTTTAGCAGAACACAAGGGAGGGATCACTCCGGAAACTGAGAGGAAAGTCAGGCGTCCCAGCCTCTTGGAGCTGGAGAGCATTCTGAGTGAGGGGAGAGAGGAGAAGCTCAAAGGCCATTAACAGGGAGTAGAGGAAGCCCAGGGAGTGGCATCTCTGGGAGAAAAGGGTATGTATGTGGGGGAGCTGGTGATAGCAGATGTGAGCTTGTTGTGTCCATCGAAAAGGTCACAGCTATTTTTAGGAAGTGGGTGACAAGGCATGTTTTGTTGAACTCAGCATTAGTGAGTACCCACTGTTTCCCTAGCCCCATGCCGTGTGTACAAAAGCAGGAGCCACCCCACTCAGGCTAGGTCATCCCCTAGCGTGCCCCTTAGACATAGGACACTGGGTGAAAACCAGGTCTGGAGATGAGGAAGATCATGAATTCAGTTTTGGACATGTCGTGTTTGAGGTGCCTTTTGGATACCAAGTAGGCAAGTGGCTCTGGGGCTTAGGAGGAGTCTGGGCAAAAGAACATTTTTGTCTAGATTGTGTCTGATGTTAAAAGCTGGGTGAGATTGAGGAACTCACTTGGAACACCTGCGAAAAAGGAAGATAAACCAATAAAAGAGCCAACAAAGGAATAGTTTGAGAGGGGGAAGGAAAAACCAGGGCATCGTCCCACAGAAGCCAGGTGAGTCTGCTTCAGTAGGAGGGAGTGGCCAGCGGTGGCCAGGAAGTGACCTGGGGAGTAATGTGGAGAAGATTGGGCACCTTAGCTGCCACTTTTTGTGGGATGATTGGAGCAGAAGCCAGGTGGAATGAATTGGTAAGGAGTAGCAGGAGGTGAGAATCTGGGGGTACTAAGTGTAGACAGCTTGAAGGTACTATATCAGTTTTGAAGGGGGAGAGAAAGATTGAAGTGGTACTGGAGGAGGACTGCCTTGAGGAGTGTTTGTTTTTTTCCCTCAACCCATTCTCCCATTCCACCTGAAGAAGTTAGCAGTGTGGATGACCTGTAGCGAGGATCCCTCCCTACCTCTCTCCAAGTCGTAGAGACACAGGCACCTGTAAAACTGCGTGTTTCCCCATACGGGTTCATGCTGTACACCACACTCTGTAGCTTGTGCTTTTGATTAATTTATCATAGACAGTAACTCTGGGAACTATTACTTCAGGCCAGTAGCAGCTGTGGAATGTTCTATATATAATATTCAGATGTACCATAATTTATTCAACCTTTCCCTTATTGATGGACATGAGACCATTGACTTTAAAACTGGAACAGTTTTGAACAAACAACCTATAGGAGCTCGATTGGAATGTTATCGAATGTTTTATTTATAAGGAAGAGATAACATTTTTATGATATTAAATTTTCCAAATCAGAGACATCACAGACATTGTAATATGTTTTTAATAGATATTATGAATGCGATTCTAACTGGATATGCTGGAATTTAAATATATATAAATATATAGAGAATTTTTGTATCCTTTCTACTTTTTTTGTGTTTCTTGTCATTTAATTTCAACCTTTATTCATTCCTTTTTATTTTTGGATATTTTGTTGCTCTACTTTTAATATATAAATTGGTTCATTTATTTTTAGCCTTTTAATTTAAAAAGCATATAAAGCTCCACATTTTCCATTGAGTACAGCACTAGCTAATGGGCTTTTGTATGAAATGCTCACCTTTCCATTGCTTTCTGGTTGTGTTATACAGATAAGTTTTGGTCCAAGGATTATTTAGAAGTTGGGGTACTGAATTTCTGAATAGTTTTGTGGGGTGTGGGGTATGATCATATTTTATTGTCGACTGCTCTATTTATTGGGTTAAAACTAGTGAATGTGATCAGCAAAATCTCTTATCGAGCTGTATTAAGATTTTCTTTGTGGCCAACTACATGATCAATATTAAAAGGCTTCATGGATGTGAAAGAAGACTATGTCTTCTCTGTGGGACACAGACTTTAGAGATATCTGTGAACTTGAGCTTGTCCTTCATCTTGCTTATTGATCTGTTAAATTCTGATGTTTCAAAAACTCATTAAAAAATTCTTCTTTAAGTCAGGCTCTACTCATATTTGTTCTAGCTTTATGAATTTGGCCTTCATGTTTGATGTATGAAGATTTATCAAGCTTTTCTTTGTGGATTGCACCCCTGTGTCATTTGTTGCTTATTTAATGCTTTTGGCCTTTGGCCTTAAATTCCATATTATCTATGGAATTTTAATAGATATTATGAATGCGATTATCTATGTTTTAGGATACTGTATCGACAAGGATCTGGGAGAATCCCTTTATCTTTATAATCCTAAAATTAATAAGTGCATTTTATAAGACAGTAAATGAAAGGCTTAGAATATAGAGGCAGGTGTCAGTCATAAGGGGGTCAGGGATGCCCTTTGAGTTTCAATTCTGACTCATGTGGAGTAGCAGTACTGGGTCTTGCCCATCTGCTTCTTAGTTCTCGGATTATCATGAGCTCTCCCTCCTTGACTGTCCCAGTGGTCCCCCTCTGATAACCATATTTTCAGGAGGAATGGGTAAATGAGAATTTGCCTGCAAACCCTCAGACAGGCCTGGTACCTCTTCTCTCCCTTTGCGGTTTCTGCCCATTTCCTTTAGGTACACGGAGATAGATAGCTCTGACTTGCAATTATATGTTTCCTTCCTTGTTTTGTGGCAGCACGATGGACTTTCTCTGTTCCCCAAGGGATATGATAGTATAGTACACACAAAGGACTCAGGGCCAGATGTCTGATGTAAAGACCTGGGCCCCAAGTCATACTCTTGTCTGTGCTTTGTTTTAAGTCACATAAACTGTTTAAAGGGTCTAGGATGGCTAAACCTTATTGCACCATGAAATTCTAGTGAGTAGTTTCCAAGTTCTGTTTTTCAAGATAAAGACAAATGGCTGGAAAACCCTCAGACTGCTGAGGCAGTATTATTGAAAAATCCTCAACATATTTTTAATGTTAATATTTCCACTTCTAGTTTTCCCCTGTGTTTGTTTTTGCCCAACGTTTAATCAGCACATGACTGTGGCCAGGGAGGGAGAAAGGGTGGTAGAAAACTGTGATGATAACAACAAATCTAATGAGGTGGCTTGTGTTTTTGGTAGAGAATTCAGACTATTCACATATTGGATAGTCTTGATTTTATTTTTTGCATCTTGTTTTCTGTTTATTATTTATTATACTTGGATGTTATTTCTTTCTGATTTCTGCTATCTTGGTTACATTTCTATCATTGCTTTTTCCCACTCACCTGCATTAGGATTCAGGTTTGGCCATGAGTTAAGAGAGGAGCTTATCTCTTTAGAAATTAGAATTCAAGTTAATAGCTGTCTGTTCCATGAGATTGTCCAGTCACCACACTCATATGTAAAGTTGCTCCCAGCATTCTCTAGGGCTTTGGTTTTCAAACTTGAGCATATATAAGAACAGTTCGGAAGGCTTGGTAAACAAATTCCTGTACCCCACCCCTAAAGGTACTGATTTAGGAGGTCTGTGGTAGGGTCTGAGAATTTTCATTTCTAATAGGTGCCCAGGTTGTACCGATGCCACCAGTCTGTGGACCACACTTTGGGTTTCACTGCTCTTCGTCGTTTGAGGCACTTTGCTTACCTGCCTGGCCCAAAGACGACTGACTTTCACATCCCCATGACAGGACCCTGCCTGGCTGCCAGGGAGGCTCTGAAACAGCCCATATTTGGGGTTGCCATGTGCCAGGCCACAATTAATGTTCTGTGATGGAAGAAAGAGGGACAGATGGTTTAAGGGGGACAGCCAGAAGTTTCTGGAACACCACCCCTGCTGTCCTTAATGTGAAGCTACTACTGTGCTTTTCAGTGTTGTCATTAGCTAAGCCAATGTTCCTCAGGTTAGGAAGTGGGAATGGTGTCTCATGACAGTGACGAACCAGTAGGCAGAGCACGGGCATGGTGGCCTTCAGTCCTATCAGCTGGTGACGGAATGGCAGGCTGCTGCTGCTTCTCTGAGAGTCCTCACTGCTTTCTTCAGGCTGTTCCCAGTAGTCAGGTTTGGCAGCCACACATTGTGCCACTTAGAGGTTCCTCTGATCTTACAGGGCCCATGGGATTGGAGGGCCCCTCCAAGACCCAACTTTGTGATGGAGAGTATCTTGCTGTGCTTCCTTGCACAACTTGCCTCCCTCAACTCCAGATATTACACATATATTACTATTTCTAGTCGAGCTTGGGGGGTAGAAGCCATTTGAACCCTGAACTGCCCTGGGACTGATGGTCCATGTGGCTCCTAATGCCCCAGTGAGATCAGAACGAGTGGCTCCCAACCCTGCGCTCTGTGGCTGTTAACTCATAGGGAGGTGAACCTGAGGAGAAGCAATGTCACATAGGCTTATCCAGAGTAGATGACACTTTCTGTGTGGCTCAGTTATTTGGGAGGCAGCAGTCCTTTTCTCCTTCTGTCTTTCCCAGGGTAGCCTTTACATTTCCCGAGTTCATTCTCCAGCTGGGAAGGTGGAGTGGAGCCCAGAAGTGTGCTGAGAGTGGGGGAGCCATCCTGGGCCATAATGCATCTGCCTGGAAGTGGAGAAACATGGTTCTAGTGTTTGTCCTGCCCCAGCCAGTCCTGGAACCTCTGGCGGGCCCCTCTGTTATCTGGGTCTCAACTCCCATCTCAGTAAAATGAACCAGTAGAACCAAATGATTTCATGAAGGCCACCTTCCAGCTTCAGTGTTGTATTGTAGGTAGGATTCCCGTGTGATCCAAATGCCAGTGCACAGGGAATTGACTTTTTATTTCTAAGAGATGTCTTTCAGAACCTGCTTGCTCAAGTTCAGTGTATTGGTTGGACCTAAGACGCTGCCTAGTTGCCAGTCTCCCACCCTGTTTTTGCCCAGACTTCGCCAGTCTAGGCCGCCCCAGGTGCCAGCCCTGGAAGAGCAGCAGGTGAGGCACTGCCTGGCTAATGATTGATAGAGGCTCCAGCTATTCTTAATTCATAATTCATGGTGTGTGGGTGGGGGATTGAATGTTTAACAGCACCTTCTGTGGGCTTCTTTCTTGTTCAGTGCCTGGGAAAATATGTTCAGGGTTGGTGGAGTGCTGCCCTGGGGCTCCCAGGCTTATTCCTGTGACCCATACCTCAGAGGTGAGGCAGAGCCCCACAAGGGCAAGGCACTGGAGTTCTGCAGTCCCTGCAAGAGTAGGACCACGTACATCTTTCCTAGCAGAGTTAGGGATGTTTATACACCCTTGAGGTCTTGCCTTGGCATGGAGGGAGAGAGGGAATGTCCTAGATGTGTCTTCTGCCCCCAGAATTCTTTGAGCCCACGTATCTGAAGCTCTGACCAAAGAGGCCATCAGAATAGGTGCCACCCAGGGTGTGGAAGAGATGAATCAGGGTACACTGGTGTCCCGTCAGTGTGTGTCAAGGACCTCACTGTGCCTGGCTCTGTGCTAGCTGGTGGCAGGAGGAGGAGAGGCCTGTCCTATAGCCTGGGCACTGACTCTCCACTGGGAGGCCTAGGAAAAGGTAATTCTGGCTCTGGCACTAGCTGGATGCCTGACCCTTGCTTGTCAAGAATCGTTTATGAACCTTAGTTCCCTTGAGGTGATAATGCTTATCTTGTAGCAACATTGTGAAAGTTAATGGGGATATATAATGAGGTAATATACGTACCTCTCCTAGGTACTGGAAAAATAGTAGTATTATTAGAACACTGGAGGACATAGAAAACATTTTAGGCCAAGTGCTGGTAAGTTCCAGGAAAGTGATCATTGTGGATAGAGAGATCATGGTGGTCTTCTTTGGAAGGGATGTGTGTGTGGGGAGGGGTCTCATCAGGCCTAAAGGAAGGCCAGGATTGATATAGGATTAAGGAGGAGGCTTAAAGGAGACAGGAGAACAGACCAGTTTGAGGGGCTATCTGAGAAAAAACTCCTGACCTCCTGACGATGCAAAGTGCTGAGGTATCTGCTTAGTTGAGCTGTGGACATTCATCCTAAAATTCTTATCATCACTAATATACCTCTGGGAACCTTCCATTTTCTCGAAATGACAGTGTCACTCTTGACCCAGGGCCCTTTGGCAGAGTTTAGGATCCTGTTTGCATAGGAGTCAGCCCATACCTGAGATCTGAAAGAGAATCTTCTCCTTCAGTACAATCTGTAGGCTATGGTGGGGATTTATTTTCGGCTTCCCCTTGTTCAAGGCTGGCTGGGCACTTGTCGCCGTTAGAACAGCCCTCAGTGAGTGCTGTTGAAGGAAAAAAGGGGTTCTATGGAAGGTAACCTCACAGGGTAATTAGGGTGATCTGATCATAAATTCCTAACTGGGCAGGTCATGGTGGGTACAGTCACACCCCTGGCCTATAACATCTTTACTAAAAGATTTATCTTTGCCTTAAGCAAGCCCTGTCCATTGTCTGTGCATCTAGGTTTAATGTACCTTTGAAGTAAGTGGTAACCACCCTCAAGAAAGCACATAATCTGTTAACTGTCCTATAATCCAATCCCTGCCTTGCTTTCCCCCACCTCCTTGTACTCTTCCTTATGGTCCCTCCTTAGCTACTAGCGCCTAAAAGAAACTGTAAAAATTATTACTCTCAGAGCGTTTGAGATCTTGCTCTCTGGCAAATAAACTCTTATAAAAATTGTCTACAGGTTGGAAGTTTCTTCCATCGACAGTGCTGTTTGGAGGAGTGTTCCTGGAGCTTCTTGGCAAGGCAGGGGTGCCTCGGTCATTGAGAGCAAATAGATAACTCTCTCAGTCTTCAGAGTTTAAAGGGACTGGGGTTTTCCCAAACTTTCTTTGAACAGGCCGGGAGTACTGGGTGGTGGTCATATCAGGGCCTCCCTGATAGAGGCCAAGGGACTCCCTGCTGCCTTTAGATCTTTAGTCTTACCCACCACCCCTTCCCATCCTCACCCCCCCCCCCCAGTTTATTGTGAGAGAATCTGTGACAGACTGTCATATGAAGGTGAGGTAGCTCATGCATCTTAGCTGGCAGGGCCCTGGTGACATCTATTCCTTTGATTGCAAATGCAGGTGTCTTCAGGGTCAGCCCAGGTAGGCACAGTGGGCAGCTGAAGCAGGCATACCTGGCTGAAGGGAGCAGCTGCTTTAGCCATAGCTGTGTGCCAGAAATGTAGACCCTTGTTGACAGGTCCGCTGTTTTTCCAGTAAAAAAAAAAAATTAAAAATTAAGTCAGAGAGTCTCTTTTGTAGCCCTGGCCATCCCCATGAAGAAATAAATGTTTGTGAACTACAAACCCTTCACAGAGCCTCAGGTTCTGGGTAGCACTTTTTAACAGATGAGGGAGAGGGATGCCCAGGAGAGCCTTGAGTTTATCCATCAGAGAGAAGTGTTTTTGTAGACACTTCTCCTATCCCTCCTTGGCTCGGAAGATTGAATTTCCTGGTTCTGAGCCTTATCTCATTCTTCTCTGGGAATGGCTCTTAACACTGACTGGTGTACTTTCCTCTAACTGCTCTATTCTGTTTCTGTCTCTGGCTAGAGGGAGAGGCTGGAGCATGCCAGGTTTGTTTTTCCTTCTCCTTCCCCTGGGAGTCTAGCCCAGAGGTGGACTTACTGTGAAGCTCAGACTCCACCCTTTTTTTGCCCCACCCCACCCCTTCACGTGCCTGTGACCCTTCCAAGGCCCTGGGAGGGGCTTAGCAGTGAATTCGCAAAGTTAAATGATTTTGTAAAATTTGTCAAAAGTGTTGTTATATGTTTCAATTTCTTAAAGAGGGCCCCTAAAACTGTATAGGTTCCAGGCCCCACATAAACCGGACCTCCCCTGCAGATGCTGGTAAACCCTAGCAATTGGCCGGTGTCCTGCCTTTTGGACAGTGAGCTCTTAACTTGGGGGAGGAGGTAGGGGTCCTGGGCCAGCCTTGTTAGGATCTTGCCATGTTACCTTGGCATGTCACTTCCCCCTCTCTGGTTGTCAGTTTTTCCATTTGTGAAATGAGAGCAGAGGTGGGGGTGGGCGGAGGTAACTAAGTCATCTCTAGGGCTGAGTGACCTTTTGGTGATGCAGTTGCCTGGTCCTTGCTTGACTGCCCTGCAATCTGCTGAGAACTTTTTCTTCCCTAGAGTATTTGCATGGCTGGTTGGGTGTGTCCGGCCTAGTCACATAGAGCACACGCGAAAGCATTGAGTGTCACCATGGTGATTCATGTTGACTGATAATAATAGTGAGCAAAGCTTTCTTGAGCTCTTATTGCCAGACCTGCAGAAAAAATGAGTTGCTGGTGCCTTCTTTCTCAGTTTAGGAGGGTATTGCTGTGGTCTTAGTGGTTTGTTGTTCCTTGTCAAAGAAAACTTTCTGAATGGGGTGACTTGTGCATAAATCTCTTACACAAAGAGAGCAGAGGCCTTTTCAAAGAGGATGCCATGGAAGGATCTAAAGGGAAGGAGAGGAGCAGTGGTCAATGTTTGTATTTTCTATTGCTGCTGTAACAAATTACCACAAATTTAGTGGCTTAAAAATCGCAACTTTTTGGAGGGTGAAATGTATGTAGCATAAAATTTACCATTTTAACCATTTTTAGGTGTACAGTTTCTGTGACATTGTGAGTACGTTCACATTTTTACGTACCCATCACCACCATCCATCTGCAGAACATCTTCCCAAACGGAAACTCTGTACCCATTAAATAATAACTCTATTTCCCCATCCCTAACCCCAGACTACCACCCTTATACTTTGCCTGAATTTGACTCCTCTGGGTACCTCTTTATAAGTGCAATCATATTGTATTATCTTTCTGTGACTGGTGTTATAAAAAAAATTCAACCAAGTAAATTTGAAGATCTAGTTGGCTTTATTTTAGGGGATTTGTGAATCTAGCAGCTAAAAGGGTACTCTGAGGGATTGTACAAAATGGAATTTTTTTTGTAGGAAGAAGGGTGAGGCAAAGGAGGTATTAAGAAAAGATTATTTTGAGGCCTGAACATCATTTTTGGGAGGAGGAAAATGGAAGGTTTTTACCATGCAGCTTGCCTCTTTCTTTGGTAGGGGTGGGACTGGGTGAAGAGGGCCCAAGGACAGAGTAATCTGGGACAGATTACCTCCTTCACATTGACCAGGAAATTCCAGACCTATAGATTGAGATTATGTTTCTGGGGGAGGTTGAAACGGCAGCTAGATTAGGTATTAAATCTAGGTTTGTTATCGTAAGCTTCTAGCATGAGTGATGCCATTTTGGGCCTGTGGTTCTTTTTCTTTATAAGGCTGACATATTTCGCTTATATAATCAAGGCTCATCCATGTTGTAGTACATGTCAGAATCCTGCCTTTTTAAGGCCAAATAATATTCGTTGATGGACGTTTGGGTTATTTCCACATTTTGGCTGTAGTGAATAATACTGCTATTACATGGGTGTGCAAATATGCTCGCATCCCTGCTTTCAGTTCTTTTGGGTATATGCCCAGAAGTGGAGTTGCTGGATCACGTTTAATTTTTAGAGGAACTGCCTACTGTTTGCCACTCAGCTGCATCATTTTTACCACGTTGACTTTGTGTCTTACAGTTTTGTCTCATGGCTCTCACAGGGCTTGTTGGCAGGGTTGTATCTTTTCTGGAGACTCTAAAGGAGAATCTGTTTTCTTTATCTTTTCCGGCTTCTAGAGGCTATCTGCTGCATTCCTTAGCTCATAGCTCCTTCAGCCTGGGAAAGAATTTAAGATAAACATAAAGTTAGTCAGAAGGATAGTTTATTAGAAAAGGGATAACACTCCACGAACGGAGTATGGTCTCAGAGGCAGAGGGTGAGGGGGCCCCTCTCACTCTCTGGGTATTCAGTTCATACATCATTCTTTACTTTCTGTGAGTTACAGTTTAAAGACTTTGTTTACCCATTTCTTTTGATATGGACATATAGTGAGGAAGGGGAAGAATATGTAGCCTGAAAGGCCTGCTGGCAGTTCCCAGCCTTTAATCCATAGGTTCCCCATGGTTTTCGCCACAGGGAATGACTCTTGGTTCCTGTTTCCCCTTCCACAGGTGAGGGCAATGGGTTGTTAGCTCTGCCAACAGAAATCTTCCTTTGTTCTGCAGGTCTCCTCCTGGCCTGGCTGCAGGGCTGATCAGCATATTGCAGTCTCTGAACTGAGTTTGAGTTAACATTTTTATTCTCTTTCTTCCTCCCTACATTACCTCTCACACTCTTATCTTTTCCTTTTTCATCGTTATTTCTCCTTTCTTTTCATCCTTAGCACAACCAGGTAAGGACTCCTGTAATTAGATAGGGCCCACCTGGATAATCTAGGCTAGTCTCCCCATCTTAAGGTTTGTAACCTTAACTACAGCTGCAAAGTCCCTTTTGTCAGGTAAGGTAACCTAGTCACAGGTTCTGGGGGATCAGGGTGTGAACCTTCTGTTGGGGTATTTTTGAAGGACCTAATCAAGGAACCTGATGAGAGTTTGATCTTGGGCTTTGAAAAGCCCTCCCCTCTTTTCCTTTTCCTAACCACATTGTCCTGACCACCCCTCCCCCATGTGGGCGGGACACCTGGTAGAACGAGTTTGGTAGAACGAGTTTGAGTGGTTGTCCAGGATCTATGATGACCCTTTTTTCCCTCTTTTTAGCCTCTTGAGAGAAAACAGCACTGGGTAAAGCTGGTCACAGAGTGAAGAGAACTGTCTGTACTTTACAAAGGTCTTTCCTGTTTTTATTTCATTCAGTCCTCACAGTAACTCCAAGGTAGATGGGTAGGTCATATCTTTGCAGACAGCTTAGAAATTCAGAGATGTTGTCAGCCTGTGGTGGAGTTAGGACCCAGACCATAGCTCCCAGGCTAATGTTTTTTAAGGAGTAAATTAAAATGAACTGAGTACCTACTATCTGCTAATAAGCTATATGGTAGAAAGCTTTATATGTGTGTATCAGTGCATCAGATCCTGACAGCTAAATAGTCAGATAGGTGTATATTTTCCAATTTTAAAGGTAAGGAGAAAGCCAAAAAAGTCAAGCAACATGCTCAAGGTTATACAGCCAGCAAGGTGTCAGAGCTAGGATTGGAATCATTGTCATTGTACTTTAAGCCCCGTTGCAACTAAGCCCCACATGCCAGCCTGGTACCCTAGCAGCAGTGTTATAAGCTGTGGGCTGTGGGTAAAATTCATCCAGCAGAGCCAAGAAGTTTCTTGTGACTGCCCTGTGATGTTTGTGGCTCTTGATGAGGGAGTGTGAGTTGTGCGAAGATAGAGGAACTGATTTAGAGTGTGGGAGGGAGAGTAACGGGGTGGAAGAAGGACCCGCAGAGAATCGACGTTGGAGGTTCTGAGACCCAGTTTCGGTGATGTTTAGGCTGTGTAACCTCGGATGAGATGCTCAGCTTCCCCCTTCCTCACTCGGATCAGGGAGGGTTCAGAGAAGGCGCTCCCCAAGTTCCCTTCCAGCTGAGAAGAGAGGTCGCGTTGTCCAGACAGTAGGTGCTGCTGGGTTTGGAGTGTGGGGTACCTCTGGGGCAGAGGTGATCCTGGAGAAACAACTCATGGGTTGGACTTTGCAGGAGAAGGAGGGACTTGAGAGCTAAGCGGAGCAGCAGGCGGGGCTCAGAAACCTTTGGGACTTGTGCTTGATTAATGTCCTCTCATCCCTCTTACTCTGTCTCTCAGGCTGGTCTTGGGGGGAGCCCCTTCTGATCAGGTAGAGTAATTGGGAGCAGCTCCCCCCTCCCATGCGGAAGTGGTGAAACAAAGGCACCTGAACTGCACTTAGAGACACAGACCACAATTTCTCTTTTTTGGGGGATGGAGCAGAGTGCTTAATGTTAACTTAAGTTCTGAGACACCTTGAACTTAGGACTTGGGTGGCGGGCTTTTTCTGTTGCCCTCACCATCTGTTGCAAGAACCTTGGTGTCTACTTGGACCGTGGCTTGCGTCCCCGTCACGTTCCGGGCCTGGGTGTCAGCCATATATTGACACCATACCTGGGTTCACCTTCTTCCCCTGTGGCCCACTTTCCACTTCTCAGGAATCCCGAATTGGGGTTGTCATTTGACTACATGTTGGCACTTCCAGAATCCCGTTTGGTGTGGGCAGGTGTCAGCGGGGACTCTCCCTCTGAACAAGAATGAGCGAGGTTTGCCAGAGAGCTGTACTCTTGGAGGGGTTGGCAGGGAGACCTCTTGTGCGAATCTTTGTGCATGTGAAAGTGGTCTTTTCTGCCTCAGATCCAGGGACCGACCTGGTCTGGAAAGGCAGCTGAGAGAAAATGAGTTTGGGGGGATGGGGGGGAGTAGAAATATAGTCGGTATTTACAAGGGATTGGTTCCAGGACCTCCACGGATACGGAAATCCAAGAATGTTCAAGTACCTTATATAAAATGGTATAGTGTTTACATATAAGCCACATATCTGCCCATATAACTTTAATCTCTGGATTATTTATAATACCTAATACAATGTAAGTGCTATGTAAATAGTTGTTATACTATATTGTTTAGGGATCTACTTTATGGAATTTTTTTTCTGAATATATTGGTGAACCCATGTCTACAGGTTGGAGAGACTCCCCCTGAATAGGGATTCAAGGAAGGGTCCTTGGCTCCACGCAGGAAAGAATTCAAAAGTGAGCCAGAGTTAAAGACAAAGGAAAGTTTATTAGAGAAGAAATAACACTCCATAGACAGAGTGTGGTCTCCTCTCAGAGTTAGAGACTGAGATCCCGGGTATTTAGGGAATTGGGTGTATGTGTTTCTTAGTTTCTATGCAAACTTACTGATTAAAGGGAGTAAAGAATGGAACGAATGGTTGGGTTTATTTATCACTTGTGCAGGGTACAGCTTAAGGTCTTCCTTTTCCTGTTTTTCTTTCTGGTACTGGTAAGCAGTTGTTAGTAGTCTCAGCAGGAATCTTCCTGGGTTCCTTGCAGTCTGGCTGAATAGCTAATCAGCCACATTCCAGGTCTAACAGCACGTAGAAGGCTCTGATTTCTGCCTCTTCCCTACGTCATGTAAATGCAGAACTTCGAGGATATGGTAGGTCAGCTGTAATGACAACAGGCTCCTGGGTGCCAACAGGTCAGAATCTTTGTGCAGGCCGAGGCCCTGCTTCTGCCTGTCCCTCTTTCCAGGCAGGTTTCTTCTCCAGGAGACCTTTTCAAAGGAGCTCCCCACCCCCAACCTCCCCTCACAGTCAGCATCTTGTCTATGTTCCCCACTTTTCCCATTCCTGGAGCTTGGGCCAGGCCCTGAGCACCCAGGCATGCAGAGGGGATGGAAAGAAAACATTGCCAATTTCCTGTTTTTGGTTTCTTCTTGGGGAGATTGGAAAATCCAGCACAGCCATGCCCTGGACTTGCTGCTACAGGGCTGGGTCTGGTATGACAGAAGTAACCGGCAGACTTTACTCCTCCATCGTCAGCCCTTCATACCATCCTGACTCTCCCACCTCTCCTGTTACTCCCCCCCCCACTCCATCTTCCCCCTGCCCTCACATTTCTCATCCTGAGTATTATCAAAAAGCCCAAGGTCCTCTGGGACTCTTTAATCATGTTTGCTATTTTATACTGGGAAAACTGATACAATGAGAGATTAAGCGATATCATGAGAACATATTTGATATGCAACTGTTACCATCCACATTTTACAGATTTGGAAAACTGAGACCCAGAAAGGCTAAGGAGCCTGCCCAAGATCACACACCTGATAGAAAGCAGAATTGAGATTTGAACCAGTGAAGCCTGGCTTTAGAGTTCATGTTCTTTCTACCACCACCCTGCACGGCCCTTATTGAGGTACCTGGGATCACGGTGAAATCTGATGTTTTGATTCCTGATCCCTTGCTGTTCCCATCAGTCAGTGTTTTTAAAATTTCGGTCTTTGAAATACTAGTTTTTGGAGCCTGTGGGCTTTGTGAGGAAGTAAAACACAGGGATAAAAGCCCAGGCCTTTGCAGCCTGGCTGCCTGGGTTTGAATTCTAGCTCAGTCATTTACCAGCTGTAACCTTGTGCAACTTACATAATCTCTCCATACCTCAGTTCCCTTATCTCTAATATGGGGATCATAATCTTAGTATTCACCTTCTAGAGTTGTTGTAAAGTTAAATTCCATGGAAAACACTTACACAGTACCTAGTACATAATAAGTATTCGATAAACGTTAACTTTTTATTGCTTATTAAATTTGGGGAATTTGATGATGAAGTTAAGCAAGCTCCTTTGTTATAGGACTTCTCAGAGCCTTTATTACATTATTCTGAATTGGCACTTTTTTGGAAGGGATGTAGTAGGCAGCATTTTCCAAAATTTTTGGACAATTGTTCCTTCTCTCTTTTTTTAGCCAGTTACCTAATTCTCGACTTGCAAGATGTTTAGTGTCAGAGAACGCAGTTCAGGAAGCACTGAGCTGTACATCATAAGTCTGTTATTGCTTGGCAAGACTAAGCTGGGGATGAGGATCTAGGTTAGACCTGAGCCAGACTTTGACTCTGTATGGAAGAGCTTGGGCTGTGCCTGGCCTCTCCTTCCCTTCCCATAGGTAGGGGGAGAGGAAGGTGATGTGAGCTGAGGCTTCTGAGGGTTTCTGGAACCTCCCAGCCATGAGAAATGACCTTGGCTAACACTAGTTCAAAGTACAGTTACTGCACTGTCTTCCTTTTGCTATTGGAGGAGGGGTTTTAAAGTAGGTCACCAACTGCAGAACTGGCTGAGACCGCCATGCTCGGGTTAAAATGATCACAGGTTTTGCAGCATGGAAGGCAGCTCTGCTCTCAACATGCTGAGTTCTAGTGCGTTTGTGACTTGAGTAAGCCGTGTCTCTGGCATATTTTAGCTACAAAACTGAGGTGGTTGGCAATTAGAAAATCTTCAAGATCCCTTCCAGTGTGTACATTTTGAGAGTCTATAAATCTAGGATTGGGGTGAAAACCTAAAGAAGTGTCTCCTTCAGGAGTCGTAAAACTTAAGAGGAGGGATGAGCCCTGAGAGGTGAAGCCCCCAGTCACACCCATGGGATAGTGAGATCTGTGGAGGTGGGGACCTGGCTCCAGGTCCCTAGTTGGGGTTCTTTTCTGTGTGAGATTCTTGGAACTGGATGACCTTCAACAGACATTTCTGTCTTGCTTTGGGCCCTTTTTACGTGCTGCTTTGGGTTGTTGCCTCTCACTGTCCAGCACAGTGATCTGGGAAGGAGTGCCCAGTGCTCCCGGGGTCATATATGGAGTCCAGGAAATTCCCAGACAGGCTGAGGGCTGGCTAAATCTTCATCTCCCTAACAGCATCAGGTTTGCCAGGTAGGAATGTAGATGACTAATTATAGTGAGCCTGACCAAACCTAGCTTTGTCCTGGAGCAAGGAGAGTTTGCAGAGAAGCAAATAAATATTTTGATTTTTAGACAATTATACATATGAACATACATAAACTGATATATGTACATATGATATATGTATATATACACACACAGAGAGACACTTATGCATGTACATTTATGTGTGTATTGTATTTTTTGGTCTTGAATTATACTTTAGAAAATGCTCAGTGGTGACCTTTGGGTAGGGGGTTAGAGGGGAGAGTGACTTTTGCTTTTCAGTTTGTGCCTTTCTGTTCTGTTTGAATTTCCCTACAGTGTACTTATATTCCTTTTATTTTTTAATTTTTAAATGCAGCTTATTTTTAGAGCAGTTTTAGGTTCACAGCAAAATGGAGTGGAAAGTGCAGATTTTCCATATGACCCTTGACCCCACACACACTACACACATGTGCAGCCTCCCATCCCTCCTTTTTCATGCCCCTGGAAGTCGTGCAAGACACCAGAAGATGTTCATGGTGCAGAGCCCAGCCTGTGTCTCCATCTCTCGTTGTTGGGTGCAGGTTCTTCTGGTTGATTTTGCTTTTTCTCCCAACATAGCACTCCTAGATTCCTGTGTTTGGGGACTCCGGCTAGTGCCCTTGTGGAACCCTTGAAATTTCATGGTATACTTGTGTATATATACACAGCTTTAGGGAATAGGGACATTTATGGTCCCTGAAAAGTCCCCTATGTACCTGCTGTATTTTTTCAGTGTTTCTCTAGTGCTCCAAGGCTTGGTTCTAATGGGATACTAGGTCACCCAGGCTCTGGTGCTTATCCTCAGAACATACAGCTGGGAATAAAAGCTAGAGGGTATAAGGTAGAAAGTGCCCAAGTACCTTAAAGGAAGAGTGTTTCCTAGAGTGTGGAGCACAGAATCGCAGGGAATGGGGTACTTGTTTAAATTTCTGATTCCAGGGTCCATCCAGATTTGAATGGCCCAGAATGACTGAAGCCCAGGTGTCTGCATTTTTACTGAGCTCTCCAGGTGATCCTCCTGCATGATAAATGCAGTGTGACCCAAAGTGCTACCCAAAGTAGTCAAGCAGCATCATCATCACCAAGAAACACATTGGAAATGCAGATTTGGGAGTCTGTCCCAAATCTCCTGATTCGGATATTGTGGGGGAAGGACCTAGAAATCTGCGTTTTAACAAGCCTGTAGGTGGTTGTTTTGCAGACTGAAATTTGAGAAGCACAAGGGCTACAGGTGGATGTCAGCTGCAGATGGATGGGCCCAGTGAGGAAGGAAGGCTCATGGTTTTCCTGCAGTGGCCCCAAGAGAGGCAGGACCAGAGGCCAGAAGTCCTCCAGAGGCTGCTTTCTAAGAATTGGAGCAGTCCTGAAAGAGACCAGCTGCCTGCCGTGCATTCCAATGTCAGAGCGCCTGACCAGAACTGGCATAGAACAGGGATGTGCCCTGCCTGTCAGAATCACATCAGCAATAGGAAGCATCCCATCCAGGCACCCTTTTTCTCTGTGGAAGGACAGAAGTAGGAGAAAGGCATTGGAGAGTACAGAAGGTGTGGTACTCCGTGGATGCCAGAGAGAAAACAAATCTGCTGGATTCTAATGCACTGTGTTCCCTTGTGTTGTGGACAGTGAGTGAGGTAGGACAGGCATTGGGAGGGGATGGTGAGCTCCCCTCTGAGCTAGGATATAGCAGCCCCAGGGTCCTGGGAATGACTTAGCCAAGGACAGCAGGCCGTGGTGGCTTCTACTGAGTAGTGGAGACCAAGTTACCCAAAGACTGGGTGATGAACAGATTTCTTTATTTTGAAAAAAGGTGGTGGGGCAGAGGGGAGAGAATGTGGATGTGTGAATCAGAGCTGTATGCAGATCCTGCAGCTTCCTAGGACTTGTGATAGTTGGGTAGGCACTGGGAGCCAGGGTGGGTTGCCCAAAGTCACCCCAGACTCTCTGGCTGGTTTGCTTTTCACCTAGGAGTTATTAGAAGTTAAAGGGGGCGGAGCTCTGGGTATGGGAGATGTGCTAGAACCCTCATTTGACGGAGACCCTCTTTACCGCTGTGAATGCCGTGGAGAAATGTATCCTGGGTTGTGGTGGAGTTAGGTGGCCAGATAGCTGGTTGAATACCTATACCCACTGTTATCACTCTGGAGAGTGGTCAGCAGTGACAGCTCAGGAGTGTTTGTCCTTGGCCCTTTCTATATCGGTGGATATAAAACAAAGCTATGTGAGAGTGCTCTGAGATGTCCGATGTAGGTCCGAATCCCAGGAGATGTCAGTAGGCTGCAGCCCTCGTCAGAGGAAAGGAGGAATTTAACAGGAATCCGCCTCAGGTCGCCATTGTCCGGAATACCCTGGTGTTACCAGTCAAGGAGGTGGGGAGAAGGGAGGAGAAAGGTCCTGCCCTATGCTCTCCAGACCATGCCTGGGGCTTCTGGTTCTGAAGAGACTCAGCAAAAGAAAGGAGTGGGTCACACACTCAGAAGTATTTCAGGCAGGAAATGGTGGGGAAAATGTTCTCGTCAGGAGGGGAAGACTGGAGGTCTCTTGGGGACAGGGGAAAGCCCAGGGACGAAGAACTGCATCCTGATTAGACCCAGCCTGTGGGGCACTCCAGGGTGGAGTTCATTGCTAGGAGACAGATTCTGACGCTTGCCATGAACTCCGAAGCCCTGGTGGGAATGAGCACAGTCACCCTGGGAGCAGGCTGAGGCTGACTTGCGGTGCTGCCCCCAGGCGGGCAACCTCAGCTGCTGGAGTTTCATGGTATATTGATATAATAATGCTAACCCCAGGCTCAGAGCTGGGCTGCCTTAGACTGAATGGACCCTGTGTGAGTTATTCAAGTCTTGGAAGAACAGCCACGGCTTCCAGTGAGCTCAGAAATCCCCGCCTGAATTGGGCCTTTTAGAAGATGTTTTCTTAGTAGGCAATATATGCATGTGGAAAAAATGCAAATATGTAAACAGTAGGTTTAATTCTGGCCCCAGTTTTTTTCTCCAAAGACAACCAGTGTTACCCAGTTTCTTGTTTATTGTTCTAGGCGTGTGTGTATGTGTATACACACCACTAAGTTTGTTTTTCTTTTTTTAAAAAATGAGCTTAGTATTATACCTTGATTAATAATGGTGATCATTGGGGGTGGGTGGGGTGGCGGTGACTGGGAGAAAGCAGTGAAGGTTTAAAGAAGTACAAATTAGTTGTTGATAGAAGGTCACCAGGATGGGGAACATGGCATACAGGTGGGAATTCAGGTGGCAGTAAGGTAATGGCCATGTGTAAAGCTGAGGGAAGATAGAGTTATCAGGGGGGTTGTTTCATAAACTATATAAATGTCTAACCAATGTACTGTATACTTGAAACTAATTAAAATAATAATGGTGGTCATTTCATATCACCATATATAGAGCTGGTCATTCTAAAAATAGCTAGACCATCCATTGTATGGCTCTATTGTGATTTATTTCACCAGTCTCATATAGGTGGAGATTTAGGGGTTTGTTGTTGGTGTAACAAATAATGCTGCGGTCAGATTTGTGTGCAGATGTCATCTCACACAGGTGTAAGTGTCTGTGAAATAGACTTCGAGAAGTCCAGTTTCTGGGTCAAAGAGTGTGTCATTTTTAATTTTGACATCTCCATATTTTTAATTGGCATATTAGGGAGTGTGAATACTCACTAATCGCCTATTCACTTATTTGAGTTTCTCTAGTGGTTATTGGCCTTTATCTTATTGTAAAATATTTTTATGAAATTTGTCATTTCTCTTGTCATTATATTGTTTTCTTTGTTTCTTGTCATGCCAAATTTTAATTTTATGTCTTTGGGATTCAGGCCACTTCTTACATTTAAATCTTTGGCCTGGTTGAAATTTATTTTTGGGTGTGGAATGGGGTAGCAGCCAGCTTTTTTGTTCTGTTCCCCGCCCCCCCCCCCCACCTGGCCATTGCTGGGGCCTGTTGGCCTCATTACTTGGAAGGAGATGAGTCATGGAGGGGGCATCTTTGGTGCACAAAGCTTCTGAATAGTAGTAATCCCCAGAAAGAAAGGTGTCAGGAACACACAACTACAGTTTACCCTGTCCTCTTGCAGGGAATTCCTCTTTTCCCCCATCACAAGGTGCCTGGCCCACTCATCATTCAGATCCCCAGGGTATCTCCTCACCAGAGAGGTACAAGAGTCTGGCAGAAGTGTCTGGCTGAGGGCAGGACCTGGAGGGCTTTGTGCTGATGCCTCACCAGCCACAAGATGTCAGCCTGAAGGCAGCTCCAAAAGTATGCCCAGTTAGTTCTTTGACACAGCTAAGAAGGCAACTAGAATTCCTGTAGGTGGATAGCAGCCTCTTGAGCAGTGTTTTTCAAAGTGGAGCCCCCGGACCAGCAGCGCCACCTGGGAACTTGTTAGACATGGTTCTGCTGACTCAAACTCTGGGTGGAGTCCGCCGTGTGTTTAACAAGCCCTCCAGGTGGATCTGGTGTGCTGCAGCTGGAGAACCAATTGGCTTCTGCTGGCACGCAGCCCAGCATGTAGGGAGAGTCTCATCTGGGGCCAGCAGCTTTCCTCGTATACCCTTACCTGTCATTGGTTGCCTCTGCAAACCTCAGCAGCCACTGATTAGCAGGAGTAGGCAGGTTGCATGACAGTTTCTGGGTGGCTGCTGTCATGGGAAATCTCTCCTACCTGGGTAGTTTAATTGTCATGGGACCCGGCAGAGGGATCTATACAAAGGGACTTTGTGAGAGCAGGTGTACCACCCAATACCAGCAGGTAAGGGCCTTTCTCCTCTTACTACTGATTTGCAAGTCACTTACTCTTTCTGAGTTCCAACTGCCTCTTAGAAACAAGGTGGTGCAGCCTCCCTTGCCTGATTCCAGATCCTGGATCAGGTGAGCCCTCCTGAGGTTCCTTCTTGTTTCTGGGAACAGTGCTTCCATACCATGGTCTCTTGCTGGATGAACCAGGGATTGGGGAATGAAAATTGTAGCCTGGGGCCTATCCAGTCTGGTGGCCTCTGTGAGAGCTTGGGGTATATAGCTTGGGCACAGGGAGACAGGGACTCTGGTGGTGATAAGGACACTGGAAGATAAAGACAAACAGACCTGGACCCTGAGAATGAGGTAGTGCGTTCTGTCCAGAGGCGGGAGAACAGCCCCATACATGTGCAGCCTCCCTTTGTCAGGAGAGGTAGGATGGAAGCTTCAGTGAAACGGTTTTTCAAGAAACCCACCCACCACGCATAGATGGTGAATTCTGTCCTGGTGGGTGTGGATATGAGTCTGGCCCTGAAGACAAGCCTGCCCCGGTTGCTGTTTCTAGCCGGAGGCCCCAGCAGATAGAGGGTAAACGGGTTGCCACAATCGGCCTGATGCAACTTTTCCTGCAGGGGCCTGGCTTGTGGCTGTTGCTGTTCTCCCAAGAAGCTGCTGGTATGGCTGATGGGAGCTCCTGGCAGAGCCTGAGTAGTTTTCCTCTTTCTTACAGGTCCAACCATGAGCTACCAGGCTACCCACCGCCCGCAGGCGGCTACCCCCCAGCTGCACCAGGTAAGGGGTGTGGAGGTCTGGGGGTCGGGGGAGGGGATACCTTCTCTGCTTTGCATGCAGGAGTGGAGGAAGGAGTAAGAATGCTTTCCAGTCATTCCTCAGGACCCCGGGTCACAGCCATTTCCCTAGAGCTGAAGAACAGGCACAGAGCTGGGAGGCAACTCAGCCACTGTCACACGGCTTATCAGGGGTTAAGCTGGGCCATTTTGCTCTAAAAAAGGCTTAGCCCAGATTTGCCAGCTCTGGCTTCAGTCTTCTCTCTCCAGTAGGAATCCTGTCCTCCGTATCCTACCACTGCCGCCTCTATCAGCACCTGAGCAGCAAGAAAGGGAACAGGCAGGTGATTCCAGGAAGGCTCTGTCCTGAGTGTCCTAGAGCCCTAGAGCTGAAAAGCACATTCGTGGCCCCCAAAGCCTTTTTGCTGCTGAGAACAGAAATGCATCTAACAGGCCAGCAGCCCACACTGTTATGTTGCTTGTCAGCTGTAACACGGAAGCTTATAGGGCACCAAGCTAAGCCCTGCATAGGTATTAACTCAGTCCTCAGCACAACAGTTACTATCCTCACTTGTCAGCAGAAGAAACCGAACCAGAGTGGTGAAGTCTTGCCTCAGGGCACATACTTTGGTTCAGCTGGTTTCAGAGCTGGGGCTTTTTACTGCGGTTCCCTCATCGTCCCCTACAAGGATAGGTCTGTGTTTTCCATGACCCAGGACCATCGACCTCCATCCTCCCATCCTGCTTCTCCCTGCCTCTTATAGACCTGTGATAGCACACAGCCACAGCTGCAGGACCCACCCCAACTCCTGCCATGCTTTTGCATTTTCCTGGATGCTCAGGCTCCCTGAGCTCACTTCAGCAGTGTCCTAAAATGACAGGTCCTGTGTCTGCACTCTCACTCTGCAATGATGAGCCCAGGAGGGCAGGTCTGCCCTTGGCCCTCCTACCTTCTCAGTACCCTACAGAGAATCTTGGGAGTGTTTGCCGAACCCCCCTTCCTCCCTGAAAGGAGGGGAAGGCTCCCTCTTCCTTTGGCATCAGGATTGGGTTAGATTTTCTTGCCTGGGTGTTTTCTATAGTACTGTCCCTGGGGCCATGCTTGGCTTCCCTTCCTGACCCCTGGGAGCTTGCTGTCTGCTTTTTCCTGTTGGGGGTCCAACCTGGCACTGACAGGCTTGGTGTTGCTTCCAGGTGGTGGTGCCTGGGGAGGTGCTGGCTACCCGCCTCCCAACATGCCCCCCATTGGGCTGGATAACGTGGCCAACTATGCAGGGCAGTTCACCCAGGACTACCTCTCAGGAATGGTGAGTCCAGCCCCGCTGCTGGGCTGCCCCGGGCCCACCCTGCATGGCCAGAGGGAGGAAGGCTGCTGGCTTCCATGATGTCAGTAGCGTCTGTCTGGGTGCTGGGTGGCAAGTTCGTTGAGGGGCATCTTAGGACATGGCGGGTTTTTTCTCAGGGCTCTTACCTGCTGCTCACTGTCCCTCTCTGCATCTTTGATTTGCTCAGCTGTGAAATCAGGGAAGGGGAAGGCTTTGGGCTGCACAGTGTCTCAGGCCCCTCTCAGCTGTGGGGGATCGGATAGGGGCGGTGCCTACATGGAATGTGTATTGACAGCCTTCTTTGTGAGGTCAGCATAGAGTCAGGGGGAAGGCGAGAGTGGGTATGTGTGCACGTGTCATGTATAAGTGTCCATGTGCACTTGTCTGTATTTGTGTGTGTGTGTGTGTGTTGGGCCTGGGAGTGGGTACCTGGCAACATGGGCAGACATGCTGTTTTTAAAAGAGTATTGTTTCATAATCTGAAAACAAATATATGCTGAAAGTAAACAGTGCAACCCGTATACAGTCAGATTTATGCCAGGCCCAGTAGGGGCACTGCGGATATGTGAATGTAACAAATCACAGTCTTAGCCTCGCAGTACTTCTTGCCACTGGGAAGAGACAGGCGATCGCCATAAGTAAGCTGTATGGTGTTAGAGCAAGTGTGGGACTTTGGGTACAAGAGCAGGTTAGCGGGTCGGCAGTGCAGGTGAAGGGTATGTGTCCCGGTGCTCAGACTTGACTTGAGCTCGGAGTGCAGCTCCTGGGAGCCTGCTGCAGAGCTCAGGGCGGGGATGGAAGGAAGGGAAGGCTCCCTCTTCTCTTCACTGGCGGTGGGATTGGGCTAGACTTTCTTGCCTGGGTCTTTTCTGTGTGGTTTGCAGTGCAGTCCCTGGGATCCTACCTGCTTGGTCTCCCTGTTAGTCTCAGACTCTACTCTGTGGACTTTCAGGCGGCCAACGTGTCCGGGACTTTCGGAGGAGCCAACGTGCCAAACCTGTACCCTGGGGCTCCTGGGGGTGGTTACCCTCCAGTCCCCTCTGGGGTTTTGGGCAGCCCCTTCTACCCAGCAGCCTGTTCCTCCGTATGGAATGTATCCACCCCCTGGAGGAAATCCACCCTCTGGGATGCCTTCATATCCGCCATACCCAGGGGGCCCTGTGCCAGGCCAGGCCATCCCGCCTCCTGGACAGCAGCCTCCAGGGGCCTACCCTGGGCAGCCGCCAATGGCCTACCCTGGGCAGCCGCCAATGCCACCTCCCGGGCAGCAGCAGCAGCCAGTGCCAAGTTACCCAGGATACCAAGGAGCTGGGACTGTCACCCCCGCTGTGCCCCCAGCCCAGGTGAGTGCCAGCCTTGTGCTACCCTCAGTCCTAGCCCAACCCCAAAGACCTAAGACATGTGACTTAGTGTCCTCTGCCAGCAAGGCCAGGGAAGGTGTGGGCAGGGCTTCGTCCTTCAGCTGTAACTTCTTTAACAGTGTCACTTTCTCACAGACTCCCCAGCCCAGTTTGTATCCCTGAAGACCTAGGGAGCTACTCTGTCTCCATTTGATTAGATGTTCTAAGTGTGAGTGAGGTCTGAGTGTCCCGGGATGCTCTCCATTACTCTG
The DNA here is from genome assembly GCA_003508835.1 of Eonycteris spelaea. NCBI lineage: Eukaryota > Metazoa > Chordata > Mammalia > Chiroptera > Pteropodidae > Eonycteris > Eonycteris spelaea. The sequence continues at coordinate 1,549,151 of PUFA01000277.1, forward strand.
TTATTTACTGACTGGGGTTTGTAAGAACTGCTCTGACTACTGGGTTCGTTTTATGCCTGACGGCTCTTAGTTCTCAACCCTTGGATATGCTCTCCCAGGCTGGCTTTAGAGGATTTGTAAAACTTCCTTTGGGTAGGGTAGATTGTTCGCAGTTCCTTCGGCACTGCTCTTGGCTTGTTTTGCAGTTCGTATTTGCAGTTCTTGTTTGCAGGGCCTAGAATTCATTGCTATGGTTACATGGCCAAGCCAGCCAAGTGCAGGGCTAGTGGTATGTGCTCCATGACTATTTTTAGACAGGGTGCTCTCTCCTCCCAGTCCCCATGCATTTCCCCACCCCTGCCCAGCTTTCCATCCTCCGTCCCTGCCTTCCACCTCGCCTTTTCTCTGAGCATATCTCCTTAATTCTGTTAAAATTAGTTTGTATTAGCCACAGAAGATAATCTACCAGGAGACTGTTTAGGCAGGAAAATTCAAGTTTGCTGGGGAGTACACCTGTCAGCGCAGGAACAAGTGCAGCAGGCAAGCAGGTTTTAGAGTCCAGAAAACAGTGCCAGGAAACCAGTGCTGGTCCAGGAGGTAGTCCAGCTGTGTGTACCATCGTGAATGTTGGATTCCTACATTACCCCCGGACGGAGCACCTTTTCCAATTTGCACGAAGGTGCTCCGTGGACTGTCCAGGTCTCGTTAGGAAGACCCTGATGTGTGCTCATGTGTGCTGTGGTGATGAGGCCCTGGGGAGAGGCCAGTGGCTCTTGCACCTGAGGCTTCCCCTTCAGCAGTACACTGGGTCAGCCCTGGAGGACCTGGGTGTAGGTTAGATTTTCAGCATCAGAACTTAGTTATAGGTTGACTCCTAGCCATGGGATCCAGGCAGAAGCTTCAGTACCAGGACATGAGGACAGATAATGTCACATTAGGGCCACTCAGTGTAGTGTCCTCTGCCTTGTTGTTGGTGGGCTCCTTCAGGGACTCCAGCTTTTAGAGAAGAAGGTCATCCCCAGAGTTTGGAATGGGGCAGTCTTGCATCTGGGGGATGCCGTATCTTACCTAAGTCTGTTTGAGCAGTTTGGAGGGCGAGGCACCATCACAGACGCTCCTGGCTTTGACCCTTTGCGAGACGCCGAGGTCCTGCGAAAGGCTATGAAAGGCTTTGGTGAGAGACCCTGGTGACTCAAATGTTCACCACCCCCCATTTCCCCAGACATTTATGTAGTGGCTCCGTGGGCTGGCGTCAGTGGGTAGAGACAGCCTTTGGCATGCTCAGGGGAACAGGAGGACCCATGCCCAGGGAGTCTCTAGCTACATAGCATCCCCACGACCACCGGCCATGCCTACTCCCACCTTTGCTTCCTCCAGGGACTGATGAGCAGGCCATCATCGACTGCCTGGGGAGTCGTTCCAACAAGCAGCGGCAGCAGATCCTCCTGTCCTTTAAGACAGCTTACGGGAAGGTGAGTGAGTGCATGTGTGCGTGTGTGTGTGTGTGTGTGTGTGTGTGTGTGTGTGTGTGTGTGTATGGGTGGGGCACAGGAAGGTCTGGTCCGACCTGAATTGAGGCATATCCTGCAGCACAGCCTTGTTCTCCCCTGCTTCTCCTTGGAGCTAAGTAGGCCTAGATGTCTTGAGTAGATAGTAAGGGACGTTAGGGCGTTTCCTCCTGCCCACCTAGCCAGTGGCCTCTCAGCCGATGGCATCTTCTAGGGGTAGGGGATCTACAGAGGGGAAAATGCCAGAGTCCATAGGGCACTGAGGTTTGATGAGGCACCCAGAGATCTGGGTTCTTGCCTGGCTCTGTCATGACTCACGGAGACCCTGGGCAAGTCATTTTCCCTCCACCCTCACTTGGCCTGCGTCCCCTCCTGGGAACCCTGGCTGCTGCTCCTGCCCTCTTCACAGCCATCCTGGGAGGTTTAGCTGATAGAAAGGCTTTGAAGGAGAAAGCTTTGAGTACTGAACAAATGAATCTTAGATTAAAAACTGGATAAATACTGAATAGGCTAGTGTTCTAGCCCAAAGCTTCTCTAGTGTCAGTGTGCCACAGATCCCCTGGGGGTTGGGTTCAAATGCAAATTCTGACTGGGGCCTGAGATTTGACTTTTTTGCTGATGTTCCCAATCCTCAGATCTGGGCTATTGTCTCTGTTAGTTACCATCTGTGAATTCTCAAAATAGGTTTGTTTATTTGTTTGTTTGACTATCTAATCAGGATTTGATCAAAGATCTGAAATCTGAGCTGTCAGGAAACTTCGAGAAGACAATCTTAGCTATGATGAAGACTCCAGTCCTCTTCGATGTTTATGAGATAAAGGAAGCTATCAAGGTTTGTTTTATGTGCACCTGGACCACATGGTATGTCTTAGCTTGCTCACTAGCTACCATTGTCACTTTGCCTCCTGGACCCTCTCAGGCAGAAGTCCAAGTGCTGTAGAAAGGGGGACTTCTGGTGACCTCCCCAAGAGGCAAAGGGGATGTCATTTATTGTCAAGAACATCTGAGTCTCGCTCCATCTTAAAAACATAGTGGGAATTGGGGGTAGAGGAAGCTAGTGGTACAGTGATAAAGGGAGAGGTATGAGGCGTGGGTGGAGTCATCCTCATTCTTTGGGACACTGTTATAAACAAATAAAAGAAACATCTTTGAGGACTTTAAACAGCAAAGTGGATAATGAGAACAGAGATTAGCAGTTTAGCATGGAGAAGTATGGGACCAGGAGATGTCACTAGCAAGACCCAGGCAGGATTTCTCTTGTCTCTGCTTCTTCTTGAGTGTCCACTTCATTCCTGTCTGCTTCCATGCTTCTCCTTCCATGTCTGCTTGGCACAGGATCGCCATCCATTTACCTATAAGAATTCAGCCACAGAAGAGACTGGCTGCCTGAGTCCAGATTCCAAATAGAGGGCAGGTTCTGATTGGCTTAGTTTGGTTCACTATCTTCCCCAGTCCAATCAGTTATGACCAAGTAGAGGGGCCGCTACATTCCATACACTCCTGTGACTCCCAAGACCCACAGCAAATATCCTGTGGATGGGGGTGTGCAGCTCCCACAGAAGGGGAATCCTTGTGAATCAAGCAGGTGTTTCAGAAGGAATCTAACATTCCTCAGAGGCTTACAGACACAGTGACTTTCCCTGTCCCCTAGAAGAGGCAGAGCATTCAACATCGATCCTGGAAGGGAGAGAGGACCCCACCGAAACACCCTACGTGCTTTCTTCTACGGAGGGGCTCGGGAGGCAGTTGGGGAGGGTACCTGGGAGTGGCCTCCAGGCCTCTGCTCAGCCCCTGCCCCCAGCTCTTCATGGGTTGGTGGTGGTTGTGGGGTGCTAGAAACAATACAGGTTGGGGTCATCTGTCGCTGACTAGTCGCGTGTCCTTGAATATCTGTGAAATGAGAATGTGGCTGCTCTCTCGTGATTGCGGAGAGCACCGAGCCAGGAGGCCGACAGAAGCGCTTTGTCCGTTCCAACACATCTAACTGTAGCTACCTCTGTGTTGTGCTTCCTGCATGACAGTCTCTATTTTAAGTGCTCACTACATAACTAACTTCATCCTCATAACTCCCCTATGAAGTAGGTGTTAGTATCACTCTCATTTTATGGACAAGGAACCTGAGGCACAGAGAAGTTAAGTAATGTGCCAGAGATCACACAGAAGCAAAGCTGAGATTCAAACCAATATAAGAACAAGGTCAGTGACCTTGTCTTTCATCTTCTCACTGTCCCTGACATGGGCATTCCTCTCATTCTCGTTGTTGCTGCCTTTTCCGAGACATCTCCAATGCTCCACGGTCCACTCTAAGACTATTTTTCTGTATGCCTATCTTGCTTTAAACCCACTGTTTACTGTGTGACCTTGGACAAGTCACTGTACCTCTGATTCTCAGTTTCCTGGTGGGTATAAAGGAGATGATCCTCCATGTGATCTCTACACATCACCATGTCACTGTCATTTTCTGGTACTTTCCTGGGGTTGTAGAGGAGTGCTTGGCTATACTCAGACAGCAGCAGCAGCACCAGGGTGTGTCTTTATTAGTGGCTTCTGTTGCTGAGATTTGTACCCTGGGGTGAGAGGGTAGGGCAGTGGCATGGCACCTGCTCTTTTTCCTGGGTGCCAGTGCCCTAGGGAGCTGTAATAAGCCTGTGGATTATTGTGTTCTCTGCAGGGGGCTGGCACTGATGAAGCCTGCCTGATTGAGATCCTTGCCTCTCGCAGCAATGAACACATTCGAGAATTGAGCAGAGCCTACAAAACAGGTTAGGCTGGCCCCGAGACCCACTGCCCTTTGCCCTCTGCAGATCCCTGTGTGTTCAGGGCTTGGCCACACTCTCTCCCAGGGCCTCTTGTTTCTTCCTGGCATTCATATCATTTCATCTTCCATGGGGCTTTGATCAAAGACCCAACTGTTCGCACCTAGGGCAGGTGACTAACGTAAAGGAGAGCTGGGGAAAACCTCTTGGGTATGGTTTGGTCCAAGCCTGACCAGAGGCCAGATCACCCTGAACATCGCAGCCCCTCATAGATCTCCCATTGTGTGTTTCTAGAGAGCCGTGTGGGCCACCTGTCTCCTTGAGCCCAGGACTCCCAGGCCCTTTTCTTGCTAGTGCCCACGGTTGACTGTGTTCGTAGTGGGGAGCTTCATCCATGGGGCTACAAGGTGGGCATTCTCTGTGTCTCCCAGAATTCAAAAAGACCCTGGAGGAGGCCATTCGAAGCGACACATCAGGACACTTCCAGCGGCTCCTCATCTCTCTCTCTCAGGTACATTCCCGTGGCATCACTCAGGGCTCAGAGCAGAGAGGGGTGGAATCTGAGCAAGGAGGAAGAGAAGAGGACCGAGGAGGGAGGGGTGTGACTCCAGGGAAAGGCCTTGACCACACAATTTGCTTCCTTTCAGGGAAACCGGGATGAAAGCACAAATGTGGACATGTCACTTGTCCAGCGAGATGTCCAGGTGAGTGCGAAGGCAGGACAGGCACCCTACCTACGTTTCCTGAGCCAGTGGGCAGGCGGGTGCTTTCTTCTTGAACAAGGAGCTCTGGAATGGAAAGAGAATTGATAAGGAATGGGTTCCAGATGCTATGATTTTCAGATGCTCTCTGCTGCTTATCAACTGTGTGGCCCTGAACAGGTCACCTAGCTCTCTGGGCTTCAGTTTCCCCACCTGGAAGAGGGAACATATGAAATAACAACTGTCACAGCAGTTGGTAGATAACAGTTACAGATGTGAGACCTCATGTGACTTGAATCTTTCCGTATTTGCTTGCATATGCCATTATGTTTGTAGACGGGCAAATTCACACTCGCCTGTGAAGCTTTTGAAGGTTTGAGCCTAGAAACCAGCTTTCACATTAGTTGCACAGCCTTAGAATTCTGCTCTTTTCCCCAGACTGGTGTGAACTGCAGAAGAGGAGGAAAAGTCACCCTTGCTTCTCTTTGTCCAGGCATCTGAGTGCTTCTTTGGAGGAGTTTGGGTTTCCCACTAATGAATTCAGAACATAGCAGTTCTGGCTATGAGACATCCATTCCCGTTTCTGGACACAGGGTGAGACGCCCTCAAAGCTTCCAGGCTCGGCTCCGGCCCCAGTGGGCATTTTCCTATTCCGATTTCCTCCATAGGCCATTTCCTAGCTGAGGCAGAAGCTGTGTCAGTTTCGAGGTCTCATGCCTGCTGCTTTGCCTGCTTAGTTCTGCTTAGACATGTACCTGTGGCACCTTGACCAGTGGGGTCTCTGAGCCCCTCATGGCTACTTCTTCCCCTGGATCTTGGTGCCTTTAGATCCAGGAGCTGCTACCTGAGGCCAGAAGGTACTTTTGAGCCATCTGGTGCAGGGGTTGCAAATTGGCAAATATTTTCAGGCTCACACTTTCAAAAGCTTAAAGGCAAGTGCAAATTCTGTCCATTTGCAAACATAATGGCGTATGCAACCAAACACAGGAAAACTGCCAGTCACATAAAACCCCACATCTGTAACTGATTTATCAATTGTTGTAATATGTATTTTCTCACATGTTCCCTCTTATAGTTAGAGAAGGTACTTTTATAATTGGGAAACATACAGAAATCAGAATTCTGGCTTCTCATGAGAACTGGATCTGGCAGCTATGAGCCTACATTCCTCTGTTGTACTCAGCTGATGCTGAGACGTAACCGCCCCTCTGTGTGTTAGCTTTGGTTCACCACTGCTCTCTGGCCTTAGACCTGGCCTGTTTCCCATCTGGACCCTTTGGGCTTTGAGGTTTGTGACCCCGAATCTAATCTAACCTTCACATTGTAAACAAGGAAATGAGGCTCAGAGAGATCCGGTCGCCTGCCTAGAGTCCCATGGTAGTTGGGCACAGAGCTAGGACTCAAGCCTAGACCACTCATCCCATGTTTTCCTTTGTGCTGCTGCTCCCTTGGTTGCGTTAAAGCTGTTCCTTGCCTATTCTGGGCCCCAGTCGGCCTCGGTTCTCCTGGGCCTGAGTTCTCCTCAGCCTTAGACTCCTCTGTTGCCCAAAGGGGGATGTGTGGATGGTGTCTAGTTCTGCACAGTAAATGAAACACAGTGGAAGTGCTGCTCCCTTCTCCTTCCCCTCTGGGCCAGCGGGGCCTGGAGTATCGGCCCAGCTCTCGCAGGTGACTTGGGCCTAGTGTCTGGTGTGAGGCCTGTGCTGCATGCCTGTCTATCCCTCTGTCTGTTCAGGAGCTATACGCAGCTGGGGAGAACCGCCTGGGAACAGATGAGTCCAAGTTTAATGCGGTCCTGTGCTCCCGGAGCCGAGCCCACCTGGTGGCAGGTAAGGCAGTGCCAGGCCTCCCTGGGGCTGGGTAATGAGGGCAGACAAAGTATGGCGGGGAAACAGAGCTTGCAGGACACTTGGCAGTTCTGCTTTGCATGATGGGGCTTTCACTTCTTTAAAAGAGTCTCCTGGTGGTGATTGAAAAGATCAGCAGGTCTCCAAGTTTCTGCAAGCATCCATTTCTGGAGGAAAGCAAAGGCACAGATGAGAGAAATGGCAGCCTTCTGTTGATTAGTATCTTTATATACCAGGATGTGGAATATTAGACTTGAGAGAGCCTTTAAGAGCACTTACTGCAACATGAAGGAGTTGCAGGTGCAAAGGCCCTGAGCAGGGGCCTCCCGGTGTGACCGAGAAACTGAAAGTTGGTGAGGCTGGAGCAGACGGAGTGAGTAAGAGTGGTCAGGTCACAGATGACAGGAGGCCCTGCTGACAGCTGCGAGCACTTAGGTTTTTGTTGTGAGTAAAACAGGAAGCCATTGAGGGGTCTGAGTGGAGGAGGGATGCGATTTGACTAAGGTTTTGCAAGTTCACTGGCTGTTGTGTTGAGAAGAGTGAAGGGGCCAGCGGCAGAGCAGGACACCTGTTAGGAGGCTGTGGCAGTATCCAGAGGAGAGATGGTGGTGGCTTGGGCCAGGCAGCAGGAGCAGGTGGTAGGAAGGGTAAGATTCTGGCCTCTGAATTGGATGATGAATTGGATGTGGAGTATGGAAGAAAGAAAGCAGTCAAGGATGTGGCACTAGCGTTTCTTCTGGCCAACCCAGTGGAAGAATGAGACTGAGAAAGCTGTGGATGGAGCAGGCTTTAGGAGGGAAGGAAATGGGATCCTCAGGCTAGAGATCAAGTAGGCAACTGAGTTTGTAATTCTGGAGGCTCTGGGCTTCAGATGGAAGTTTGGAAGCTCTGAATGGGTCAAAGGTGTTTGAGACTCTGGTACTGTAAGGGCACTATAATGGAGAATGAGTGAACATAATTTTATCTGAGTCATTATTTTAATGAGTATAGAACATATAAGTAGCACATCAAACCCTGGTTTCACAAACGTTGAAAAAAACAGGAACTAATCTGAAGAAATATTGAGTAGTGAAGATGGATGCAGATGTAGCATAAATCGCAACATCGATATGTAATTGCCAGAAGTTTGGGGAACAGTGAAAGGAACTGAGACCCAGGCTGGGGGAGAGGGGATTTATATTCTGGGTCAGAACTAGAGTTAGGACCCAGGGCTCCATGGTGTCTCCTGCTTCCCTGGGAGCCTCGGTCACTTCTCGTGGGTGCTCGGCTCATCCTGTGTTAGCGGGGGGCCGGAGGGGTGTTGGCTCAGAGTCAGATTGAGAACGACAGGACTGACAAGACTGACACATGGAATAATGGGGAGAGAGTGGCGTGGACGGGAAGTGCAGGGATCTAGAAGAGAAGGATCACTGTTGTGTGTTTGGCTAGGGCTTCTGGGTGGGGGATTGGACATGGTTTGGGTAAGCAGCCTGGTGAGTGCCGTCCAGGTAAAGGGACCCCATGAGCAGGTGTGGAAGATGGGGTGCACAACTTGTGGGTGAAGAACTTCACTGACTTGAGACTGGGCAGGCGTAGTCAGTGGGGTGTCCAGGTGCTGGGAGCAGAGTGGGAGAGGTAAGCTTGGGAAGGGGCAGAGGCCTCCTCACTGTGTGTCCTATCTTAGTTTGCTCTGGCTGCTGTAATAAATACCACAGACTGGGTGACTTAAACAACTGAAATTTGTTTTTCTCACAGTTCTGGTAGCTAAAAGTCCAAGATCAAGGTATCAGCAGGGTTGATTTCTTCTGAGGCCTCTCTCCTCGGCTTGCAGATGGCCAGGCCACATTCTTGCTGCATCCTCACCTGGTCTTTCCTCTGAGTGTGTATCCCTGGTGTTTCCTTGTGTGTCCAAATTTCTTATAAGGACACTAGTCAGATTGGTTAAGGGCCTCGTTTTAACTTAATTATCTCTATTAAGGTAATTAAGTATCTCCAAATACGGTTACATTCCGAGGTACTGGGATGTACCTCAGAATGTAACCGTATTTGGAGATACTTAATTACCTGAATTTCAACATATGAATTTAGGAGGGGGACAGAATTCAGTCTATAACATATCCCTTCTCTCTTCCCACTAGTTTTCAATGAGTATCAGCGAATGACAGGTCGAGACATTGAGAAGAGCATCTGCAGGGAGATGTCCGGGGACCTGGAGCAGGGCATGCTGGCCGTGGGTAGGTGTCTTGGGCCTGCCCACCTGCCCACCAGGGACTGGTGCGTGCTGTGCGTTCGCTGGGGGCTCTTCATGCTCCGATTGAGGGGCAGCACAATGGAAAAAGCGCAGGATCTAGGATTGCTAAAGCGAGCATGCCTAAGTGCTAGGAGTCTTACTGCTTCTCGGGTCACCATGGAGCTTTATCCCCAACTCTCCTGGAGGTATCTTGCTTCTTTTTCAATTGCAGCTCTGGGAAGGGAGCTGTAGTGTGGGTATTAGAGGGAAAGCAGCCAACTGCCCTGCTGGAGATGACTCACATCCTGCCAAGTTTCCTCTAAAAATACATCCCTGTAGGCAGTTGTCAGATGTTTGTGATGGAAACACGTGGTTGCAACAGCAACACATGCTCTCGCTAAAAGAAAAGTTGGCCTAGCTCCCAGGACGATGCTGTACCCTGCCCACCAAAGCGAGGACTGACGGGCTCCAGGTCCCACCTCCCATGAGAGGTTGGCCCCTCTTGACACCCACTTGGGAAAATCAGAGTTTGCCCATCTTTTGCTTTTCTTTTCTTGGAGCTTTCTGACAGGGCAGATGATGAATCCTTGTTTCTCCACGTGTCACTTAAATAGGTTTCATGACCTGAGAACACTAAGGAGACGTTCATCCCGGTTGGCCATCCTTTCTCCATAAGGGTTACAGCATCTCCAGTTTACCCGCTTCCACCTGAGCACCAACATGGTTTCTCATCACCGTTTCTTCCCTACAGAGCTCCTTTCAGCTATTTGGCTGCCCGGAAGGAAGTTGGGTTGGTGTCTGGGCCCTGCATGTTTTTATTCCAAAGAACAGGAGCCAAGACCATGGATAATTGAGCTTGAAGGAGGAGAGGAGGATAGCTACAGTGATGGTCTTGGCCTCCAGCACCTAAGAGAACACTGTACTCCATGCCCCTGGACTGATAGTTTCCTGCACATTGAATTATACTGTGTTTCTCTCTTCTAGTGAAATGTCTCAAGAATACCCCTGCCTTCTTTGCTGAAAGGCTCAACAAGGCCATGAGGGTACGTAACTCCCACGTGCAAGGTCTAGGTGGGGGGTGTCTAGCCCCACCTGTGACTGGGACCAAGGACTCAGGATAGAAAGTATGGGGAGAGCCACACCTGAGCCGAGAGGACAGAGGGTCCATGGGCAGGAAGGTACCGGAGTGTCTGGTGAAGGCGGGATGGTGAGGAGGCCCTTGCTCACACCCTCGGTGGACTCTCTTCAGGGAGCAGGAACAAAGGACCGGACCCTGATTCGCATCATGGTGTCTCGCAGTGAGATCGACCTCCTGGACATCAGAATGGAGTATAAGAGGCTGTATGGCAAGTCGCTGTACCATGACATCACGGTACGGGCCTCTGCGGGTCACTGGGCTGCCTGTGGGCATCCCACTCAGCTGCGGACCTGCCTGGCCACCTCCACTGTCCCCTGCAGTGCATGGGCGTCTTGTTTCCTTTCTCCCTTCACCTTTCACTTGTTCATACGTTCACCTCCAATCTGATTGTAAGCACCTGAGGGCAGGGTGGGTTGTCACCCAGCTGTCACCCCCATGCTGTGTCCCCGGATCCAGCATTTCTGCTACACAGTGAATGCATGGGGGAGGGAGTTCCAGATAGTGGCATCAGAGAAAACACAGGACCTTCCCCACCTGCTGCCTGGCCTCCAGACTGGGCCACCCTTTGATTCTGTGAGTGTACGTGAGACTCATGTCCCAAGGCTCCCTGGTGTGTAGCTTGGCTCACTATGAGTCACTTCTTTCTCTCAGCTTGTTATGATGAAAGCAGTGAGAAAGGCAGTTCAGAGTGAGGATCAGGTCATGCTGCTGGGGGACCAGTTCTGGCTTTTCTGCTTGCCTACTGTATGATCCCAAGTGGCTTCCGTAAACCTCATTGAACCCAGTTCCATCATTCTTAACACAATTACAATGACAGCTTCCCCAGGAGTGTTGAGTCTTGAATGAGGAGGTCCATGTAAAGCATACCGAGTGATGCATATGAGTGTCTGACAAGTGCCAGCTACTCCTTTATCACCATGTGCTGGAATCAGTCTGGCAAAATGCGTTCCTGTTGGTGGTCTCACAGTTAAATTCTGAACTCATGTGACCCTTGCAGCTAAAGTCATTACAACCAGGTCCTGATTTCAGACTCACTGGCATTTGACGTGTCATTGAAAGAAAGTGACTTCCATTTCCCTGGCTATAAAAATGATGCTATTGGTAGCAGAGAATTAGTAATTAGTTACAAAGTAATTAGTCACAAAGCGGGGCTGTGGGCATCTTGACAAAGCCGTAGGCCTTGCCCTCAAGGAAGGAAATAATGGAAGGAAATGATCAGAAATTAGCTAAGCATGGCCTGGACAGCCCTTCTGAATTAAGTCCCATGGACTTAGATGAAGGAAGAGCAGTGTGAACTGGGATGCCCAAATAATAACAGCACCCTCCACTGCAAGGTCACGTCACAGTACAGTTTCTGAGTGGGACATACTCCTGAGTGCGACAAAAAATGCACCGGGAAAATGCCACATTAGTTAGCCCTGGGAGAGGTTTTCCTGACTGTTTAAAATTTTTTTGTGTTTATGTTCCAAAATCTGACTGATCATCGGGGTGATTTCAGCTTTCTGTTTATTAAAAGGGTGTTGAGGAGGCTAAACTGCATTGTCCAAGGCCTGTGCTGCCCACGCTGCCTCGTGTGTGAGCCTCCGTTCGTGCCATGCTCTGGGCTGCTTGGGGACCTGCGTGATGAGGCACTTCGCTGGGGTGGGGCCTGCCTCTGAAAGGGCATATGGGACAAAAGAAAACAAGGGGCCAGGAGGACAAAACTGGCCGCCCCTCCTTAACTGACGTACTTGTTTTGTGACCAGGGAGATACTTCAGGGGATTACCGGAAGATTCTGCTGAAGATCTGTGGTGGCAACGACTGAGCGGTGACTGGAGGCTCACTTCTGTCCACCTGCCAGCAACGGTGATGCCAGGAAAAGGCCAAAAGAATGTCCATTTCTATCAACTCCCCAAAAAGCCCCCCGGGTATCCCGATGCCAGCAGTCCGTGGAGCCTCGGCCCTGTCCTCCACCCGCCCCTCCTGATCGTGTGTCATGCTTGTGCCGAAGGGCCTGGAGCTCTCTCAGGTTGTCTTTTCCTCCCCACCCCACCCCTCACAGCCACTTGCTGCTAAAGTGGATGTTTTGTTTCCTGACTCATGCAGCCATTCCCCTTTGCTCGTAGCTGAGACACTTGCCTTCATAGTAGTCACATAATTTTACCGTTTATGTGGAGGCATTCTGTTTTTAGTCATTGCCAAACAGATGCATATGAGTCTCTTTGCTACCATACACATTTGGGGTGAGAGGCTGGGTGGGGGAGCCCCATGTCCTCACTGAGGAGTAAAAGGGAAGACCGTTAGGGGTAATCTTTGCATCTGGTGAGAATGTGTCATGAACTTTGTTATTGCCAAACTCACTGCTTTTTAGAAAAGAAAAAAAGGGCCTGAAAGTCATCTGTTCCTTCTTCCACATAAAACCACGAGAACAAAGCCAGCTCCCTGCCAGGGACAGCGCTTCTCGTAATTGAGAATGTGCCTTAAACCTGAATGTTACTAGCCAAAAGCTGTTTCTAAATTAAAGTCAGCCAGCTCTGGAACATTCTGGAAATGTCTCTGTGATGCCAGCTTATTTTCTTCTGCTTCATGATTCTACCCTGAACCCCAGGGGTCCAGTCTTATTAACCAGTGAAAATTTATGTGACTTTAAATAGAAACGTCTGCTCAGGAAACTGAGGATTAGTAATTTATAGGGACTCAGGTTGTGAGGACCCAAGAAAGGGAGGTTCCTGCAATCCAAGCTCTGGGCCCAGACACTGATAAGGTGCAGGGATTTCAGTCATATACAGACACAGTAAAGTCCACTGAGAGCGAGGTAGGAAGAGTGTGGTCCTTCGCCCAAGTCCTAAAGGAGGGGCACAGGTAAGAGGGTGTGTACATGACTCCTGCATAGGCCTTACATCCAGGGGCCAGAGAGGCATAATAAGATCAGCACCTTCCTTTGGGGTGGTCCTGGCTGTGGTCCTGGGGGGCCCCTTGCCCCTTGGTTGATGGTGTTTGGAGATGATAAATCCAGAAGGGGCAGAGTTTCTAGAAATCATTGTTATGTCCAGAAGCCTGCAGCATGCCTTGCTGGTCATGAGTCTGTTCACTCCCTTTCCGACCTAAAGGGTGGGGAGTTTAAGAAGGAAGGAATCCAGAGATTGACCTGCTGGGCCCTGGCCAGGGGCCCAGAGGGTGACCTGTCCACAGAGTAGACATCTGCTTGGGGATACTGCCTGACTCCTCACTGCCCTCTGGGCATAGTGAGAGGAGGGAGAGGATAACCCACGGGGCAGCCATGAGCTCATCGCTAGCCCGGAATACCAAGACCTGCCTTCCTCAACTAGAGAAGACCCGTGTGGGTACGGGACTCCATGGCAAGCCCTACTCATCACTTCAGCTCTGCCCCAGTTTCCATGCCTGGAGCCTCTTGACTGAGACCCAGCATGCTTCGCTGACGTGCTCCTCTCCTAGGGCAGGCCCCTTGTCCTTGGGTGCCAGGTAGGATCTGCCCAGGAGGATGGACTCCTTGGCACTGCACAACTGACCATGAACTCAGGCTAACCCCCTGGCCTCCAGACCTGTGCCAGGGCCTAGATTCAGCCTGCTCTAATGTGACCGTAAATGTCTTGTGACATTACTTTGCCCTGTTGTCTACACCTGAGGTTTCAACCTGGTGCCCAGCAGGCAGCATCTAACCTGTGCATGCAGTTCCTTTTGTTCCCAAAGAGTCTTTTTTAGACACTTGAAATTGTTGCCAACATTAAACATTGAAAAATTTCATATTTAAAAAAATCTAGACTCTGGCTTCTAGCAATACTGGCCCAGCATTCCTGCATAGCACTTGCCGCTGGAGCCAAGTTGCAGCTGTCCCCTTTAGACATGTGCTCTCCATTTCGCCACAGGCTCCACCACGCCCTAATGTTTTATACCATCATGTTACCTTGGCCCCTGCAGGCCTTTGGCTTTGAGACCCTGATCTATGCATTTGGGGCCACCCATGTTCATCCTGGTTCTGGTTCTCTTTGGTTTCCTGTCCCTCACGTTGTCTTGGATGTGTCCTTGGGACCCAACCCATAGTATGGGCTGGAGGACTGTGAACTCAGCTCTCTCCAGGGGCAAAGGTACCTACTGCCTTTCAAGGTCAGTGGGAGGTGGTGGTTAACACTGTCGAGTATGCAAGGGACACAAAAAGATGGGGAGGGGATATTTGACCTGTAAAGGTCATCTTTCTGGGAGAGGGCTGCGCTGCATCTTTTGCTGCCTCCTAGACATGTTAAGTCAAGGCCAGTCCATGCTACACATCTAATGTCACTTCCAGAATAAAGAATGAGGCATGAGATGAATTCAGCCCTGAGTAAATTTTCAATAGCTGTGGGTCATTGGAAGAAACACTGTGTTAGGGGTAGAGCTGGGACTAGAGTGAGGCAAGTGAGTCACTTGTCTCAGGCACACAATTGAGGGAAGGAACCTTGGAGCTCTCACTTCACAGGAGCGGAAATGGCCCTGAGGTGGTAGTTCTCAAACCTGCATGTATATCGGGATCATCAGAGGAGCACATTAAAAGTGCAGGCCCCTGGGCCCCACCCTCACAGGTTCTGAGCAGGCATTGGGGCCAGGAAACTGCATCTGCAGTTATGATTCTGATGCTGAACTGAATTCTACACCAAGACAAAACTTTTGAGACTAGAGTGTTCACACAGGGCAAGTCAACAGGCGGCAGGGTGTTTGGAATTCAGTCAAGTGATGGAAGATAGGACAAGCCCACTCCCGACTTTAAGAAGAGAGGGCTCTGAAAGATGAACCTTTGCAGATTCCATTGTCCAAGCAACAGCTTAATGGCCAGGCCAAATCCATGCTCTTGCTCTAGTGGGGAATTATAGTCCTAGCCTAGGACTTGGCCTCTTTTTCTGCCATCAGCTCCTTCCTATACTAGTTGATGTGGAGTCAGTCTAGAAACAAATCAAGCTAAATCGTTTCCCCAGGCAGGTAGCAGCCTAAATATTTGCCTCACTACACCCAAAATCTCTTTTTACCTGTGTTTCTCTAAGAGTCAGGGACATCATTACTCAGTCTTCCACCTGGCCTCATACAGGGTCCCCTCTAAGCAAAGCATTCAATCAATCAAGTCCCCAACTCTACGAGGAGCTCTTGCCCTCAGCCCTTGTCCTAGGAAAGCTCTCCTTAGCCTAATACTGGTGTTCTACCTGCATCTACTGGTTCTTTCCCAGCCATCAGAGTTGATCTAGTCCTGAAGTAGAGCACTGGTCCAGGAATTGAGCACCCCTATTCTGATCTCAGCTCAGCAACTGACTTGCTGTGCAAAGCCTGGAAAAGTCACTTTCCCCTCGTTGGGCTTCTGTTGCCCTTTTGTAAAATGAAGAGTAGACTAACAAGAGCTTTTGAAATATCAGTGTCAGCAAAAATGGTGGGGTAGGGAACTCAAAGTCTGGGGCAAGCAGGAGACAAATTGAACAGATTGGGGAGGAACGACTGGAGATGAGATGCTTTGGGGAATAATGGTTTTGAAGAACTTCCACAAATTCCTGGGGTTCTAGAAAGGCATGAACGTGCCCAGGGCTGGGCGCATGCTTAGAAAAGAGTTGAGAAGGCCCCAAGCTCTCACCTGGCTGACCTCCAGGCTCTCCACAAGCAGGAAGAGAAGGCTAAGGCAGAGTCATAAACTACCTGGCCGAGTGTCAAAAGATATGCCCCAACACACAACACATCTGCAAAGACTGGGACATTTCTGTGAGTTTTTTGGTTCCAGGAGTTGAAGGAAATTTGTTGAATCACTAGTGACAACTGAACTAACTGAACAGAAGCTTCAATGGCCACACCTGACAAAGAATACAAATGTTTAAAAATTAATCTTAGAAAAGTCATTAACTACAGCAAATACAACAGTAGCAACAACAAACTGGGGAGGGGAAACTGATTTCAGAGTTGTTAAATTATAATGTTCAAAATGCCCAGTTTTTAACAAAAATTGAGTCACACAAAGAAACAAAGTATGAACCATACACAGGGAAAAAAATCTGTTCATAGGAACACAAAAACCCAGATATTGGATTTACCAAAGATTAAACTTTTAGAAAGCTTAAAAGGCTAAAGGAAATCATGAATAAAGAACTAAAGGAAACCAGAAGAATATTTCACCAAATAGTATCAATAAAGGGACAGAAAGTATGAAAAGGAACCAAATAGAAATTCTGGAGTTAAAAAGTACAATAATAAGTGAAAAATTCACTAGAGAGATTCAAGAAATTTGAGAAGGCAGAAAAAGAATGGGCAAACTTCACAATAGGTCGATTGAGATTTCCAGTCAGAAAGAATGAAAAATTAATAGCCTGAGGCCCGTGGACACCAAGTGTGCTAACATACACATAATGGGATTCATGGGAGAGAAGAGAGAAAGCAGAAATATTTGGAGAAACAATAGCTGAAAATTAAATTTGATGAAAGACGATCTACACACCCAAGATTACACATTAAATATAAATGGAATAAGCTCCAATTAAAAGGCAGAAATTACTAGACAAAGGATATCAATTTATATTCTGATAAGGTTAATCTAAAGAACAATTACAAACATCTATGTACATAACAATATGGCCCTTGGAAATTTGAGACAAAATCAATAGAATTGAAGGGAGAATAGTTCAACAATTATTGTTGGAGAATGAAACACCCCACTTTCTCTATTGGTTAGAACAATTAGACAAAAGATAAACTAGAAAACAGAAAACAAAACTATAAACCACCTAGACATGGACATATAGAACAGTCCACCCAACAACAGAATATACATTCTCAGTTGCACATGGGAAATTCTCCAGATAGACCAAAACAAGTAAATTTTTGAAGATTGAAACCATACAGAGCTATAACAAGAGATTAAATCAATAATCAAGAAAACTCAACAAAGAAAATCTCAGGACCAGGGGACTTCACTGATGCATTTTGTCAAATTTTTACAGAAGATATAACACCAATCTTTCTCAAACTCTTCTCAAAATATAGAGGGAACACTTCCTAACTCATCCTGTGAGACCAGTATTATCCTGATACCAAAGTCTGACAAAAACATCACAAAAATGGCAAAAATCCTCAATGAAATAACTAGCAAACTGAATCCAGTGGCATATTAAAAGGATTATCCACCATGACCAAGTGGGATATAACAAAGGAACTCAAGGATCATTCAATATACGAAAATCAATCAATGTAATACATGCGAATAGAAAGAAGAGGGATAAAAACCACATGATCATCTCAATCCTGGAAAAGCATTTAGAAAACACCTTTTCATGATTAAAAAACTAAATCACCTAAGAAAACTAAGAATATAATGGAAATTTATCTATCAACCTAAAATAAAGGTCATCTGAAAAACTCATAGCTGACATACTTTATGGTGGAGAATGCTTTCTTTAAAATCAGGAACAAGACAAAGTACTCATGCCACAATTATTGAACATTGTATTGGAAGTCATAGCTCAGTTAGGCAAGAAAAAGAAATAGAAGGCATCCAAATTGGAAAATAAGAAAAACCTCTAAGATACATAATCGTATACATAGAAAATACTGAAATATCCACAAAGAAACTAATAAAAAATTCAGCTAACCCGCAGGATAGATACATGATGAATGTTCAAAAGTCAGTTGTATTTCTATACACTAGCAATGAACAATCTGAAAAAAATTCAGAAAATAATTTCATTTACAATAATACCAAAAAGAACAAAATACATTAAGGATAAATTTAACCAAGGTGGTATAAGATTTATATACTGAAAAATTCAAAAATATAAACCATCCTGTGCTCATGGATTGAAACACAGTATTGTTGAGACAGCAATGCTCTACAAATTGATCTACAGATGTGATCCAATCCCTATCAAAATTCCAACTGCCTTGTTGCAGGTATGGACAACCTGACCCTAAAATACATATAGAATTGTAAGGGAATGGTCCCCAAACAACCAAAACGGTCTTGGAAAAAACGACAAAGTCAGGGAACCATACTTTTTAATTTCAAAACTTAGTGCAAATATATAGTAATTCAAACTGTGATACCGGCATGAAGATAGGCAGATAGACTGATGGGGTAGAATTGAGAAATCAACCTAAACATCTCTGCGCAAGTGATTTTGACAAGGATCCCAGGACCAAGTAAAGGAATGAAGTTGAATCCCTACCTCACATCATATACAAAAATTAACTCAATGTAAGAGCTAAAGCTATAAAAATCTTAGAAGAAAACACAAAAAATATTCATGACCTTGGATTTGGCAAATGGTTTCTTAGATATGACACCAAAAGCACAAGCAACAACAAAAATAGATAAATTGGACTTCATCAAAATGAAAACTTGTGTTTCAAAGGGTATTATCAAAAAGTAAAAAGACACCCCACAGCATGGGAGAAAATATTTGCAAATTATATCTCTAATACATAAAGAACTCTAACAACGACAAAAGGCAACCCAGTTTTTAAAATGGGCAAAGGACTCGAATAGTCATTTTTCCAAAAAGACATACAAATACCAAGAAACACACGAGAAAATGCTCAGCATCACTAGTCATCAGGTAATACAACTTAAAACCACAATGATATATCACTGCATACCTAGTATGATGGCTATGATAAAGACAGGTATTGGTGAGGATGTGGAGAAACTGAATCCCTTATATACACATTGCTGGTGGGAATGTAAAACAGTACAGCTGCTGTGCAAAAACGTTTGATGGCTCTTCAAAAACTTAGAGTTACCATTCAACTCAGCAATTCCACCCCCTGTTATAGACCCAACAGAAATGAAAGCACATGTCCACACAAAAACATATGACTGTTAATAGCATTATTCAAAAAGTATAACCATAAAAGGGAATCAAGTACTGACCATGCTACAACAGGGATGAACTTTGAACACATAATGCTCAAGAAAAAGTCAGACACTAAAGGCCACATATTGTATGATTCCGTTTATATGAAATGTCCAGGAAAGGCAAGTCCATAGACACAGAAATATTAGTGTTTTCAGGGACAGTGCGAGGGAAATGGGAAGTGATGCTTAATAGGTACAGGGTTTTCTTTCAGGGTAATCAAAATGTTCCGCAGTTAGAGAGGTGAGGGCTGTACAAAATAGTAAAGCCACTGAATTTGTACAGTTAAAAATGGTTAAATTTTGAAGTATGTGTTATGTGAATTTTATCTCCATAGAAAAGAATTTTTAAACTTTAATGTGCACACAGATCCCTGGGGATCTCAATAAATGGTAGATTCTGATTCAGGAGGTCTGGGTGGGGCTCCAAATTCTGCATTTCTGACAAGCTCCCAGGTGAGGCCATTGCTGCTCATCTGTAGCCATGTTTGGAGTAGCAAGGCTACTTATGATTCTGGATCTCAAGTGCTTCACCTCTGTGAACCAACTCTGCCCTGACTGCTCCTATAAATAAGAAGGAGGGTGGGTACGCACAGACAGACAGGCGTCTCTCAGGTCTGAGCCTGCAGTGGGGAGCGGACCTCAGGGCATGGGAGTAGATAGATAAGGGGCTGCAGCTATAGGGGTCATTCTGTCAGTAGACACAGAGGGGACCAAAGGAGTAGCTTTTGGTTTCCACGGAGCTAAGGAAGGAAGGTCAGGATGCCCAGCTCTGTTCTCAGGTGTATCTCTTCCAGCTGCTGGGCAACTTGGGTTCTGGTGCTCAAAAGTGATCTGAAAGAAAGGGGTGACTCTGAGTGAGCAAAAAGGGGTACTGAAGGCACCCTGCCCTCCCCTCCAGTTCCCTGGGAACTCCTGGGCCAGAGAACACAAGGCTCAAGGGGGAAGAAAGGCGGCCGTCCCTCCACTGCCAGTCTTTCCTGAAAGGGTTTTGTGGTAACACAGGAGTGTTTCTTGGAAGGGAAATGAAAGGAATTGAGGAGCTGGAGGGATGAAAACAGTGAAGGAGGCAGGTGCTCTGTGTCAAGGTGGTAAACTGGGGCCAGCTCTTCCGGGAGCCCTGACCTGATGCTGGGCTGCAACAACCCCGGAGTGGGGGTGGGGGCAGAGAACATTTGGGGTGAACTGGGGGAGATGCCTTTCCACTTCCGTCCCGAGGAAAAGCTGGAACCTCTCCCAGCTTGCTCTAGGTTACACCAGTGAGGTGAAGCAGTGAAGCACCCGTCCCATCCTGCTTGCCCAGGTCTGGAGGCTGTTATCTCTGCCACCTGGGCCGCTCACCATCTCCAAGGAGGTCGGGGGTTGGGCTGAAGGGTCCCGGGGGCAGGTTCCAGGCCAGCTCCTCCAGCTGGCCTAGTAGGCCTTTCATTTCTGCCTCCAGGTGCTCCACCGTCTTCTCCACCGTCTAGAGAGAGGAGAGATGGGAAGTGATGGGTAGGGGCAGGAGGACTAGAGAACAAGAGCAGGGCCAAGTCCCGCTTAATCAGGGGCACCGGGTGGTGGTCCAGTGTGTCAGAACTGTGTGCCAGCGTACCCGGGTCCTTTTTGTCCAGCCTCTACCCTTGCCTGCTTCTCAGTTCCCCAGATGATAAAATCTAAGAGATTCCCTTCTGAGGCCACTTCTGGCTCTGGCACTCAGCGGTTTTCCTCAGTCACAGGCCTGGCAGGGAAGGACTCCAGGATTCCTGTTCCCTTTCTGGACTTCGCTACTGAGATACGACATTCCCTTTGTTGTCCCGCCCCGGTGGCAACTTTCCCAAATGACAGGTTGGGATTTTGAAACGGTCTCTATTTAAGGTTCTTAACATTTTTTTATTCAAGCATTCAAAATTAAATTTGTGATGTAAAATTTATGTATTTATTACTTCACCAAATAACCCGATATAACATCAGATCTTAACTACTGCAATTTTGACATACTGATTAGAAAAATGACATGTTGAGATATTTGCAACGGCGACAATGGGATGACATTGTCTGTGACATCTATTGATGACAGGATCGCAGTACTGTTGCTACTATTATGGTTTGTGGTGTTTTTATAATGAGTGGAATGCGAAGGTTTGTGAAAATAAAGTGTAATTTTTTTTTCCCATACAAGTTTATGGGCCCCAGGTTACAAACTGGCTATATGACAAAACACAGTGACTGAGTTTCCACCTTTGCATCTGTAATTATCAAGAGATCTCTGGCCGGGTGTAAGCAAGGCCCCAGGGGAAGTAGGGTCTGTTGGGGGCTGGTCAGCCCACAGGCCCGGGTAGGGCAGGGAGATGAGTAATGAGGTGGCCAGGGATTAGGACTGGCCTGGATTTCCCCAATTTCTAACGCAAGGTTGGCCTGAGCCATATGACGCCACCAGCCTGGCAGATGGTCCTGAAGATGCATGTCCTCCCAGGTCCCCCTTATTACCTCCTCTATGATGTCTAGACGGCCGTGCACAGCCATGTGTGTGTCACAACCTGTGTTCTGAGTGAGGTCTCTCGGGCGGGGACGAAGGGTTCAGTGCTGTGGGAAAACAAGTCTTGTTACTGTAGGGCCCTTGGTTCCCTTGTACACTAGAGGCTTCTGAAGTGAGGTGGGTCCTGAAGCCAGTCAGGAAGAGAAGCAGAGGAAGGCCCAGCAGGGGTGAGGGAGCGAGTTTGGGGCTGCCTTAATCACTCACTTGTGCCTATGGCCCTGATCACCTACAGACCCAGGTGAGCTTCCTCAAGGAGGTGCTGCTTGAACTGGGTAAGGTGAGGAAGGGAGGGAAGGTTTCTGCCAGGGAGAATGGCATGTGCAAAGATAGAGAGGCATGCATAGCATGGCTCAGTGTTCAAGCCTTCTGGAGCCAAGTGGCTAGAAAGGAAAGTACAGGTGGCGGGAGATCAGATTGGAGAGGTGGGTCATGGAAATGAAGCCAGAGGCCCTAAAAATCCAACCACGATTCTTGTTTGGGGTGTTACTTTGACTGAAGAGTCACCTTATCACATGTGAATTTTTTAAATACAGAAAATGGATTGGAGAGAGATGTTTTTGAAGGCAGGAGGTTACTGGAGTAATCATCATAAGAAGTGATGAAAGGAGGCAGTAGCAGTAGGAATAGAGAGGAAGAAAGTGAGTGGAGATATTTTAGTGGTAGTGTTGACATTGGTAACCAGTTAGTAATAACTGACATTTGAGGAGTGCTCACTATGTACCACATGGTGTGCAAAACAAATACATTCACTCATTCAACCTCTACAATACTCTATTATTATCCCCAATTTACACATAAGGATATGGATGCGTAGAGGGGTGAAATGATAGTCCAATGTCACCCAGCTAATAAGTGGAAGATCTGAGATACTACCTGTTCAACCCTTGATTCATCATTTTTCTCCCCAATGTTGGTTCCTCTCTGCTTCTTCCTGGTGCTACCAACTCTCACACTAGATGTTTTAGAGCTCTGGTTCTGAGCTCAGGTTTCAGCGTTGTTGGCTCTGAGATGTGGGCATCAGAGTAGGCTGGAACGTTGGAGAACACAGACACTCAGGAAGGAGGATACTGTCCCGGAAATTATGAGAAGCAACGAGCTTTACAGAGGATTAAGCGTCAGCATGACCTAAGGCAGCCTGAAGGTCTAGCAAAATAAGGATGGGAAAACAGAGCAACAGGAAAGCCACCACTAAGTTCCAGCCCAGGGCTTTTAGCAGAGTGGTAGAGGCAAAGGAAAGCAAAGTTTACATTGCAGGCAGATGAGAAGAGAAGGAGAGGTCAGGAGGTAGAAACTTGGATCCTGGAAAAACAGTTTCATGAAGCTGGCTGTGAAGGGAGATCAAATCACAAGGTCTAGAGAGAGAATGTTTAATGCTGTCGTTCTGTTTTTTTAAGCACTGAAGAAACATGGTCATGCTTATAGCCCGAGGGATAGGAAGACAGGAGATCTAAAGGAATGGATTTCCTGAAGAAGTGAGAGGCCACAGCATCCAAAAAGGGTGGTGGGGCAGGGGCGACACAGAAGGAGGGAATGTAATAAAAATGGGTAAAAGTTCTACTTTGAAGTCCAAAATGTTTAGTTAAGTTCCCACCTATGGCCTCTGTTCATTCTGTCAAAATGTTTAGTTAAGTTCCCACCTATGGCCTCTGTTCATTCTGTAAAGAGGAGAATTATCTGCTGAAAATTCATGTAGGGTTAGGAAAGAGGAGAGCTTGTTGTTGAATTTTCAAGAATTCTGTGAGTGGGTTGTTAAACAAGGCCACTAAAATGGGAGCACGGTAAGAACATTTAACCTTAGAAACCGGCAAATGTTGTTTTTCTTTTCTTTTTGTTTAGAGCCTGTTTCCCAGTGCACCACTGGGAAGGGGGCTTGAATAGAGGGCTCCTAAAGGGGATGAGGAGAAGAGGAGGGCATGCAGGAGGACCCAACACATGAGGAACTTGGGAAGCACAAATCCTCTCCCACCTCAGTGGGCCGGGTATAGAGTAGCAAAGACAGATGGCTGGATGGAGCTGAAAGCTGGGAGTCTGCAGGATGAATGTGGTGGAGGGCAAGAGAGCAAAAGAAATGAAGATTTGACCAGCAAGGGGTTGAGGGGATGAGCTCTGGAGTTGAGCTTGGATAAGAAAGAAAAGAGGCCAATAAGAGGGCCATGGATATGGAGGTGCTGAAGAGACAGGAGGCCTTGATGCAATGATGGGAGGAACAGGGGCAGAAGTGGTAAGGGATACTGCAACTTTCGCTTTTAGAGATGGAGTAGCTTCAAAGTGACAATATCAAGGTTGTGGCCATGGATATGGCCATCTGAAGCAGAAGGTGGATAAGAGTTACTGGACTTAGATCGATCTCTCTAGGTACAAAACTCTTATAACTGTAAGGTCTTGGTGTTAGTCGTGTTGTCCAACAGGACATTTAAAGTTGCTCAGAAGGTTGGCAGGTCTTGAGGTAAGGACGAAGACATTAAGCCATCTTGTTGGTGATGAATGTGTCACTTTGAGAGGTTGAGTGACTTGCTCAAGGTCACATAGTCAGCAAATGACTGGAACCTGCTTTAGCAATCTGGCTGACCCCTCCCTCTGGAGCTCCTTGTTCTGAGATTCTCTGGTTCTGACTCTCTCGGATCCCAGCTCTTCTACTCAGGGGCAAGAACCGAGAGCAGAGACAATACTTCCTTCCACTCTGAGCATCTTTTGTGGCGAACGATTTGTGTTTTACATTTATCTATTTAAGTATTTCCCTCCACTGAACTCAAAAAACTTCTTCAAAGCTGTGGTACATATATACAATGGAATATTACTCAGCCATAAGAAGAGATGAAATATTGGCATTTGCGACAACATGGATGGACCTCGAGATAACCATGCTAAGCGAAATAAGCCAGACAGAAAAAGTTCAAAATCAAGTGATATCATTTATATGTGGGATATAAACCTCAAAACAACAAAGGAATAGGACGAACAATCAGAGACTCATGGATGTGGACAATAGACTAATGGTTACCAAAGGTTAGGGGGTGGGGAAGGAGAGGGGAGGTAGACAAAATAAGGGGGGTCAAATATAGGGTTTAGGAGGAGGGTGAAGCGGGTTAAGGGGATCAAATATATGGTAGCTGAAGGAAACCGGACTTTGGTGGTAAATACACAATAGAATATACAGATGTTAAATGATAATGTACACCTGAAAATTATATAATTGCATTAACCAATGTTACTCTAATCAACTTAATAATAAGAAAAAGCTTCTTCAAGAGACAATGGTCTTCTTATTGGCTTTGGAGAGAGAAGCGGACATTATAATGGTGCTTTGGTTCCTTTTTTTAAGGGAGTCTTTTAGAGATCCATACTGAAATATTTATAGATAAAATGCTATAATGTCTTGGATTTATTTAAAAATAATCAGGCCTGGGAGTGCGAGGAGGCCTGGGTGGGAGTATAGAACAAACAAGATTGGCCAAGACCTGTAACTGTTGAAATTGAGTGATGGGGACGTGGGAATTCATTGGACTCTTCTCTCTACTTTTGTATATGTGGTTTGAAATTTTCCATAATAAAAGCCAGTTGTCTGATGGGTTGTTAGCAAAAAGCAGAAGCCACTGAGCCTCGCCTGCTCTCTCCCGGACCCTTATCTACTCTCCCCACCCCTTTCTCTCAGTTAAGGCCAAGAGGAAGCATTGTGACGCTGCTGGCCAAGTGGGGATCTGCCAGCTTTGTAGGTCACGAACAACATGAATCTGATCCCCCCATTGGCCTAAAACATACTGTTCTTCATGTATCTGTGATGAGGTCTAACTTGGCCCTGAAACCCCTCCAGGGAAAAGGCTGGGCTGAGGTTGTTCTCCACATCACACAGCACTAATCTCTCACATCTGGACAGAACTGCACCCTGGGCTCCACCGCCCAACTGTCCATGAGCTCATTCATGACAAGCATCCCGACCAGCTCTCTTGAGAGAGAAAGCAAGGGTGGGGGTGGGGCCATCACAACCACCCTGTACCGGGGCTCCCTCTCCCATGTGGGTCCCCACGGCATTGACCTCAGTGCATGATAGCAGAAAACACACTGGGCAGCCCCGTTCTCAGCCCGGCTCAGCCATGAATTGGTGTGGGCCTGTGGGAAACTTTCTGCTGCCTCCTTTGTAACATGGGTGGGGTAGGCCTGAGTCACTGCTACCCAGATATATCTCATCCATGATGTTGCTCTGTTTTCAGAGCCCGCTGAGAGGCCTCAAAAATTAACTACAAGGACAGAAATGGGACGAGTCAAGGACAAGTTGCTTCTTAGACCAGAAATTCCAGCAAGGCAAGACATGGGTGCCTGCCATTTTTTTGAGCTTGTGCACACACCACACACACAAGTGTTGGAGCTTCGGCTTCCTCATCAGCAGAAAGGGGCTAATGATAACACCTGCTTCACAGGACTCTTAGAAAGCTCAAACAAGAGGAGTGGAGAAGGCCGGAGGATTACCACGATCGACTTTGAGCAGCCAAGGCTGTGGTCCCCAGTCTTCCCCTCTTCCCTCCACTCCCTCCCTCCCTGCCCCAGCCAGTTGGGAAATGGACCTTCTTGGATGCCGGGTTGTTTTCCCTGGCCTGGCTCCCACTCAGGGTCTTTGTGCATGCTGGACGGTGGCCAGGGGCGGAACGTTGTGCACTGGTGAGAACAGGCTGCCAGTGGAGGCCAGAGGCCCAGGAGGAGATGCTTGGCTTACTTCTCCAATTAAAGAGACACAGCCACTGGGTCCTCCTCAGAAGGCGGGAAGGACAGCCCCCTCCCACTTACAGGCAGAGAAGACCTTTCACATCTGGGACCCAACCACTAAGAAAGCACCTACAACTCAAATGATTTCTGCCATGCTAGGTGATGACAAATACTTTCTCAGTGTTGGCCCTGAAAGGTGCTGCTGTGCGTCCTGAATCATCAGAAACACTCTGCTCTGACTCTGCTCTTGTCGCCTAGGGATTAATTATATTTGACCACACTTAGTACAATAGTATAATAAATTTTACCACATCCAATATTTGTATGAAAATTTGTGATTCGTTCAAAACCATCAGTGGTTTTTTTTCTTTTTTTAAGCAGAAGACCATTCTTTTCACACAATTATTTGAAGAACTTCGATTTGTGGAATTGCTCTGGCTGAAATAGGAGAGGGACCTTCAGGCCCTCAACGCGAAAGCTCAGATTCTGAAGAACAACCTTGCTTTGTTTTGTATTGTTTTGGGAGAGACATATCCTGCTCCCTTGGTCTCTGTTCATGTTCTAGATTGGGATTTGAGCCTTACCAGTCACTCTGAGAGCTTAGCAATGTATCTGGTAAAGTTAGAATTGTGCTTAGGATACAAGCTAGGCTGCTGTAATAAAGAATCTCCCTCAATTACACATGTTTATTTCTTTCTCAGGTATCAATTCAAAGGTAGACTGGCTGGTGGTCAGGGCTGGCAGGCAGCTCTCTCTGCTCCCTGAGGCCGTATAGACACCAAGATTCCATCTATCTTTGATTACTGTGCTTCTTAATTCACTGGGTTATAATGTACTAGAACACTGCAAAACCCCACAATGCTGAGAAGGTCTAAGAAGCCATCAAGGATAAACCACTCTCTCTGTGCTGGGAGTTAGAGATGCAGTCCTATCTCCAGAGCTTACTGACTACCCTCTTTGCCTTTCACTAGCTTCCTGCCTGTAAGGGGTCTGCCCTGCTCTGTCTACTTTGTAGGACTGCTATGTTGATCAAAGGGGAGCCTATACTTGAAGAGGTCTTAGAACTTCCAAGAGATATGAAATGCCATGTAGGGGCATTTACCAAGTGAGCTGAAGACACAGAAGGTCAGTGAAAGCTCCCCATGGTTCCCCTCCTCCACATGGAGCCAGTGCTCTTGACTAGATCACTCCAACCAGCTCTCCTCAAGATGGGGAGGCATCTGCTCTAGAATTTAACCTGTGCAGGTTTGTGAGGGGCTTCTCTAATAAGCACCTGGCTCAGCACCTGGCTCTCTGGTGTCTTTTAAGCCAATCTCACTTGCTGGATCCTTGGTTTCTTCATCTTTGGAATGGGCATAACCACACCCTATATTCAACGCTACTCTCAATTTGTGATCACTTATTATACACCAAGGTTTTTGTTGAGTCTGTACATGCACCATCTCCTTAATACTATCTGTGAGCTCAATACACTTATGTTCTTTTTTTACAGATTAGTAAACCAAAGATCAAGAAGGTCGAGTAACATGTCACAGATTACACATCTAATAGGTGGTGGGGACAGGATTTGAATCTGATGTTTGACACTGTCTATGCTATGCCTTGGCAGTGGTGTGATCTTCTGTTATTTCTGTAAGTTAAGGGCCTCTGCTGCCTCCTCTGTAAAATGAGGGGATAGACAGGTCTGGGCCAGAGGACCTGTACCTCTGATACCTTTGCAGCTGACTTAAGGCCCCACAAAGGCCCACTGTGTGCCTTGGATCCAGCTGTCTTTGAGTGCTTTTCTTCCCACAACATTCATTTTTTGTAAGATGAAATGCTGATCCTCACCACAGCCCTTCAGCATCTTCCTCTTTCACCCACAGCAAAAAGCAGAATCCCGACAGAAGACAGATGTCCGCAGGGTCCTGCAGTGGTTGGTGGTGGACATTGAGAGCTTCCACCATGAGCCCCAAGGCATGGGTGAGAATGGTTTTATTAGTTAAAAGGATCAGTCTCTAGGACTTCAGATCCCTCTGATAGCAAAACAGGAAAGGAACTCAGCTGAAGCTCTACAAGTGATTCTCTACAAATGACACAAAACACTTTGCTTAACTCAATAAGAACTTTTACAGATCAACATAAAAAATCCCAATAGCACAATTAGAAAGTCAAAAACAATTTACAAGAATTAGCAGCAGTGACCAATATGAATTTGAAGGAAAAGTCAAACCTCCGAAGTAATCAAAGAAATGCAAATTAAAGCAATAAAGACCATTTTAAGGTATTATTGCGTGCTCCCCCCCACCCCACCGCAAAGAAAAATCTAACTGGAATTAGATCAAGCTTCTAGATCTACCAGTTTGTAGACAATATAGAGAGAAGAACACTTAAGTGACACCTGGGAGATGCAATCAGCTAGAATCTAAATGTGAAAAACCATAGGATAAACAACTCAGTTTCTTCAGCAAATAAATTTTAAGAAAAAAAGGACGAGGGAGAACTTACATATTAAAATAAACTAATAATAATAATAATAATAATAATAATAAATAAAAGAAACTTAACAGACATATCAACTAAAAGCAATGTATGTACCTTATTTGGATCAAACAAACCAAATGTAAAAACATGACACAATCAGGGACATTTGGAACCTGATTGGATATTTCGTGACATTAATGAATTCTTGTTCATATTTAGGGTAGGATAATGGCATTGCAGTTATGTTTATGAAAAGATCACTTATCTTTTAGAGATACATAAGGAAGTATTTAAAGATGGAAATACATGATGCATGGAATTTCCTTCAAAATAATCGAGGGAGGGGAAAAAAAGTGGGGATTATAGATGAAACAAGATTGGCCGTGAATTGACACTTGTTGAAGCAAGCTGATAGGCACGTGGGATTCATTATACTATTCTGTTTTTACAGGCATACCTTGCTTTATTGTTCTTTGCAGATATTACTTTTTTTACAAATTGAAGGCAAGAACCTCCACCAGTCAAATGATAATGAGTCATAGAAGGCTCAGATGACGGTTAACATTTTTAGTAATAAAGTATTTTAAAATTATTGCATGCCCATTTTTTAAGACATAACACTATTGCACACTTAATATAGTGTAAACATAACTTTATATGTATTGGGAAACCAAGAAAAACTGACTCACTTTATTGCAATATTTGTTTTATTGTGGTGGTCTGGAACCGAGCCCACAATATCTCCAAGGTATGCTTTTATGTTCAAAAGATTTCATAATCAAAAGTTAAGAAACACAATAGTATATTGTCTGAAGTCTGAAAGGTTATACCCCAAATTATTGAACTCAATGCGAAATTACATTAATATATTGATACTTTCCTCTTTTTTTCTTAATCTGTAGCAATGAGCATGCATAATCTGAAAGAAAATGTTTAGAAAACAGTTTTAAATTAAAAAGAATGTACCAGTTGTAGCTAAAAGGGCCACAGAAAGCCACTTATGAGTGGTGTCCAGCTCCCCTCTCCTGGGGAACACAGACTCTGTTTGTCTCCTCAACCCCAGGAGGTGTGGACCATGGGGGAAATGTAAGGGTAAAGGAAACAAAAAGGACTTGTGCAGAGCCACACCTCACACAGCCTATGAGGTCCTTTTAAGAGGTGATGAAGCTGAGGCTCAGAAAGACCAGTGGAACTGAGGGGATGAGAGAAGGAGCCTGTGTGTTGACATATGTCCCATGCTGGGTGTTTCCTCTTTTGTCCAGTCCCCTCAGACAGCTCTGTGGGGTGGGTATCATTTTATCCAACTTACAGAGGAGAAAACAGTTTCAAAGAGGTGAAGTGACTTATCCAAAGTTACTCAGCTGCCCAGGATCAGGACTGGCCACCATTTTTTCTCAGGTGCTCACTCTCGCAGTGCCCTGAGATGAACTGGAGGAAGGGGCTTCCATCCTAACTGCAGGGCACTTTGCCTGGGTGACTCAATATACACTGGCTCTGGCTTAAAAAAGGAGCAGCCTGGCCTAGGGGCAAGGGCCTGACTGTGGGGCAGGAGGCCTGGATGCTTAGTGAGGGCTCTGCCTTGGCACCACCATGAGCTCCAAGCCTTTCCCTGAACAAATGGGATGAGCACCAGCTGCCTCTGGCTGAGGCCTGTGGGAGATGTTGGGTGAATGGGAAAGTGGGTTGTAAACTGTAGAGTACTGAACAATATGCAGAATTTTGAGGTGGAGGAAAGAGCAACTATGTTTACAGTAAGTACACCCGCAGACACCCACCCTAAGCCTCACCTGAGTACTAAGAATGCTGTCAGGGGAAGGTAGAGAGGATATTACAAGGCAAAGAACCCAGCCAGCAGAGCATCCAGAGGGCCTCTCCCTCCTGCATTCACCCTCCAAGGCAGCTCAGACCCTCAGGGAGCTCTCTGGAAGCCTGGAGACTGGCCAGCTCACCCAGACTGCAGAGCCCCCTCAGGCTGCTCAATGGGTAAAGCAGTAACCTTTCTCCTGGGGCAGCCTGCTTGGCCCCTGACCGGCTGTGCTGGGCCAAGCCTGTGTCATGGGCTTGTTGGAGAGCTGCTTCCAAGGCAATGTGGGGTAAAACCAGGCCTGCCACCTCCCGGGGCCCTCTGGAGGGAGCTGGGGAGGAGTGGCAGGGGTGCTGTCCCACTCTGCAGATGACCTCCCACCCTTTGATCTTGTCACCTCCTGTATTTCCGTTAGAAACTGGGTTTCTCCATTCTATTCCTTTCGGTCTTTCAAATCTTTCTTTTTTCCTCAATATTCTCTCTCCCTCCCTCTCCCCTAACCTGTCTTTCTCTGTCTCTCTGCTCAGTTCTTTTGCCATGTTAGTTCCTCTACTTCTTTTTCTTTCTTTCTTTCTTTCTTTCTTTCTTTCTTTCTTTCTTTCTTTCTTTCTTTCTTTCTTTCTTTCTTTCTTTCTTTCTTTCTTGTTCCTTTTTCCTCTTACATTCCTTTTTCATTCTATCCTCGTTCATAGTTCACAGTTCACACCCATCTGTTTAGTTCCAAAGTCTCTCTTTCTTAGCCCCTACCTTTCTCTTTTTATTCTTTCCTCTCTCCTCCAATCCTCTGTCCATCTGCCTTTATTTCTCTGCCTTACTATCTTTCTGTTTTGTTTCACCATCTGTCTCTCTCTTTCTCCATCTCTCTCTCTTTCTCCATCTGGCTCTGTTTCCATCTCCCTCACTCCCCCATCTCCCTCGCTTACCCACCTCGGCCATGCTCTCCCCGGCCCCAGCCCGCCCGGGCCCCACTCACCGGCGTCGGCGCCCGAGGCGCGGAGCAGGGCGAGCCCGGCCAGCGCGCAGAGCAGCGGCTGCATGGTGCCGTCTGCCCGCCGCCGCCCTCCCCGGGATCGTGCCGGCCCGCCCAGGAGGAAATGCTCACAGTCCCAAGCCAAAATTCCTGGGCGGCTCCAGGCTTTCTGGCTCAAGTGAACCGCCCCCTCCAGAGGCCCCTCCGCACCCCGCGGCCGCGCGGAACCGGGAGACCCCGCGGGCGGGTGGCGGACGTGCCAGCCCGGGCGCCTGCTCGGGAAGGGGCCGCCCTGGAGTTCCCGGGAGCCAGGGCGCACAGGAGAGGGAGCAGGGAGAGTGACTAAGGAAGGGTGAGCGAGTGGGCTCCAGGCGACCGCTCCCGGGGCTCAGCTATTTATCAGCCCATTTTACATGCCGGATGACTGAAGTTTAGAGAGCAGTACGTTTCTCTGTGTCACCCGCAGCTATGGCACAGGATCCGAACCACTGACTGCACAGAATGTGAAAGCTTTTCTCTGCCCACGAACGAACAGGTAACTTCACTCTAATTACATGGGACAGTGTCTGGCCCGGAGAAGTGATATCCATCTTCTGTAGAAACGTACTGGTCTGCTAAAGGTATAGTGATAATATTAGACGGTGCATTTCAATAAAAGGTAAAATCATGACTTTCATACAGACGTAAAATGAGCATGTGCTGAAGATTTTAATTAACTGATTATTAATGAGGTAACCAGTAAGTAGTGACAACCAGATCAAAAGACAGACACAGACCTGGAATATTGACATGAATATGCAAATATAGATAAAACTGGCTTCTTCCACACAGTGAGAGAGAAGAATTAATTGAACTTTTAGCAGGAATAATTTGCATACCTATAGACAAGAATTATTTTGCTTTGATATCTAGAACTTACAGACTTGCAAATGTCTTAACGGCAATAAAGGCCCAGAACCCTAATAGAATCAGAGTCAGACAGAATCAGAATGAGTCAGAGTGTTCAGTAAATACTTAACCTCTGTTCTACATAGTGTTAAGTAGACTCTGGGGGAGGAATAAAACGAAATAATGCTCATATTCACATATGTCTGCCCTTAAGGAGTTCCTGGTCTAGTAACCACCATAATATTAATAAGCAATAGCTAAACTTTGATCCATTTACCTGTATATACACCCTTTCTCTGATCTTCACTGCACCTCCATAAAGGGCACATTATTATGTCCATTCTTCAGATCAAGAAATTGAGGCTCACAGATATTAGGAACCTTGCTAATAATCACTGAACTGGTATCATGTAAAGTCAGGGTTTGAATCCAGTTCTGCTGCTTCTGCAGTAATACTATACTACAAACTGTGTAATACTATAGGTAATACTACCAACTGTGTCCCTGAGAGTCAGGTTGTCTTCATTCTAAGCAGGCCCAGAGTAAGAGCTGGGTAGGTTTTACAGTGAACTTCAAATCTACCTCCCTACAATTTAGAACACATCCACAGGACACACCCACCCAACAAGTGCAAAAAAAAAAAAAAATTGTTTTAATGAAAACAAAAGCTAAAGCTAAAGCAGCCCTAACATCTGCACTGTAGAGCCTTGAGTGCATCACCTGGCTGCAAGTGGGCTGCCTTCATCACCAAGCCCAAGAAAATGTCTTTATCCAGCAAGGGGTCCCATCACAATCAACTGGAGCCTTGCAGATCAAGCCTGTTTATCTTTCTTCTCAGTTCCCAAGTGTGACTGTGCAGAGAGGTTCAATACAGTCACCCCACTAACAGAAATCCTCACTTCTCACTTCTTCCTCCAGTTCATAGCCTAAGGCACAGAAATTTCGGTTCTGAGTCAGCAGATAGGGAACAGAGTCTTGGATCTAATTTTAATGAAGCTCTCATGGGGATTAGGATGCCCAAATGAGCTGGCTCAGAGGAAGGATTTATTTCAAGAATGCTAAGAATTTCTCACACTTGGCAGTAGGACATTTCTCTATAGGTTAGTCAGGTGGGATGTTGTCAAGAAACAGCCAAGCCCACAGGGATTCTTGTAGCTCAGGAACCAGTTGACTATCTAATATTTTGAATTTGCAATAAAAACAACACATATGCAATACAGTCTTGTGGTAGAATCATAAAGTAAGAAAGCAGACAAAGGAAAACATGAAACTCCTTCCTGTCACTAACTCTCCCTGCTCAGCAATTCCAGTCCGGTCTCCTCAGCTTGGTGGACTCTTCCAGTTCCTTGACTATGCATTCCCTATCTATCTAATATATATTCAGACTCAAACAACTGTACTTGGGATTGAATAATACATATTTTGGGGATTTGCTTTCACATTTATGTTTATCTCAGCCATAACATCAAATCTTAAAGGTTATTCTGTTAGTACATGTAAATATACTTCATTCCTTTGAAGAGTTGCAAAATATCTCATCAATGGATGGACCATTATTTGTCCAGACAATCCACTGCTGATGGATGTGTTGCTTGTTTCCTTTTTACCTCCCCGATAAAAGCATGCTTCAGTGAACATTCGTTTGATGCAGACAGGGCAAATTTCCCTGAGTAGAGGGAGGCCAAGCCCTGCACCAAGAATAGTGTCGTTTGGTGGAGAGTGTTGAAAGAATTCAACGCACACGCTACAGTTAGAGTCAAAAGGAAAGTTTAATAGAAAAGGGATAACACTCCACAGCAGAGTGTGGTCTCCTCTCAGAGGCAGAGAGTGAGAGGGACAGTGAGAGGGGCGTGGAAAGACAGTGAGAGAGACATAGTGAAGGCACCGAGAGGGACCCTGAGTGTTCCAGGAATTCAGTTTATATACCATTCTTTGGTTCTTGTTATAATTTATAATTTAAAAGACTTCGTAAACCCATTTCCTTTGATATGGGCATACAGTGAGGAAGGGGAAGAGTATGCAGCATGAAAAAGTAAGAATAAAAGTTCTGCTGGCAGCTCCCAGACTTTAATCTATAGGTTCTCCATGGTCTTAGCCATAGAGAATGACTCTGTTGGTTCTTGTTTCTCCTTCACAGGTGTGGGGAATGGGTCGTTAGCTCTGCCAGCAGAAATCTTCCTTTGTTCTGCAGGTGTCCTCCTGGCCTGGCTGCAGGGCTGACCAACATATTGAGGTTTCTGAATGTAGCTTGATTAACATTTTAATTCTCTTGCCTTTCCTCTACCTTACTTTTTACATTTACATTACATTACTTTTGCATATACCTTTATGTATATATTATATATTCATGTATTTCTAAAAGGCCAGATTTCTGGAAGAGGAATCATTGAGTGAGAGGGCCTTTTATATTTTGCTGGGTATTCCTCCCTTCCTCCTACTCTCAGTAATCCCACAGGAGGGTCAGGCCCTGAGAGCACTATTCCAGGGGTCCCCCAATTAATCCTTTTCTGTGTTGGAGTTGTGTTGCAGGGGGCACCATTTGCATAAAACACTCTGTAGTGGAGGGACTTGAAGTGGATCTGGCAGCTTTGTGCATTCTCCAACACTGAGTATCTAGCTTTTAAAATTTTGACAATTTGATGATAAAAAATGTTACCTTGCTGTTGGTTTGATTTATATGCTATTTGTTATGAGTGAAGTTGAGCTTTATTTGTCCATTCAAATACTTTTTTTTCCCCTCCTTTCCTTTACATATTCTGCTTATTAATTCAGTGCCTGTTATATATGATGGTAATGTTTTCTTCCATTCTCCCATTGTCTTTAACTTTCTTAGTGGTATCTTTCATCATACAAAAGTTTTAGATATTTAGGTAGCCAAATCTCTCAGTATTTTCTTTTATGGCTTCTAGGTTTTATAACTTGTTTATGATTCCTCACATCAAGACTATAAAAATATTTACCAATATTTTCTTCAAATAGTTTAAAGGTTTCTTAAAAGGCATAATCTCTAATCCACCTAGAGTTTTTATGTGGTTGCAAGGAAAGATTTAAACTTAAAATTTTTTCCCAAATGGACATCTAAATATCCTAATGATCTTTATTGCATAGTTCATCCTTTAGCCACTAATTTGAACAT
Organism: Eonycteris spelaea; assembly: GCA_003508835.1. Taxonomy (NCBI): domain Eukaryota; kingdom Metazoa; phylum Chordata; class Mammalia; order Chiroptera; family Pteropodidae; genus Eonycteris; species Eonycteris spelaea. Next base: position 1,584,615 of record PUFA01000277.1, read on the forward strand.
AAAACTAATTGTTGGTTAGCTTATTCCCGAGTGGAGTTCCAGAAACACTCTAGCCATCATGTCTATCATAAGATCAAAGAAACAAAAATGAAAATTTATGATTTCAACAAACATTGAAACTATTATTTGATGAAATTTTAAATAGTCATTCTGTTGGGTAGTTTGTCAGGCATGAGCAACAGGAGCCAAGACCCAGCTCTGTAACCATAGAAACTCCCCCTGAAGACCTTCGTTAAAGACCTCCCAGAAACACCTCCCTTTTAGGGTTATAAATTATCCCAAATCCTAGAGCACAAAGGCCATAGAAGCTGCTGGCTAAACTGCCACAAACGCATGCGCATGCGCAGAAAGTACTGCCCTAACCTGCCCATCACTTCAGGCTCATTATACCATCACTATAATATCAAGACTATGCCTAGAGGTTCATGAATCTAAATGTAACAGACTTAATTCTGGCTAAGAACATGCACAGTAGGCAAAGCATTATATTGTAGCCAGCTGTCAGTCGAGGTGACTTCACTCACATATGGATCATCTAGGGTCTCCCATCACAGCCCAAATATAAATAGGCCTTCCCATTTCTGCATTGTTACAGCTCTCCTTGCTGAAAACTCGCTCCTCCCTTTGGGGCGTCCTATCTTATTTCTTCACCTCCCAATTCTACAGGGCTGTGGCCTTCCCTAACATGCCCATCTCCTTCTAAAATGTACTTTCAGTGAATCTTACTTTTCTCAGTCTCCCTGACCTGTTATTCTTTGCTATGTCAGCGGGAAAGAACCGAAGAACAACATACAACAGCACTGTCCTCCTCCCTTTCTCCCCCATGCCTCTGGGGTGACACCACATTTCAATCACCCCAGCAGTGACAAGTCCAGACTTAAACAACAAAGTCTAAGAGGTAGAAATAAATAAAATAAAGGGACATTTCCTTAACAAGATAACCACTTTTATCTTAAACAAATAGTTTACACATACATGCCTGAAAAAAGAGAGAGGCATTCTTTATCAAGCCAGGAATGAAGTAAAGATGCCACTATCACCACTATTAATCATCTGATCAAGGCGATGAAGCACAAATGAAAAGAAGAGGTATTATGAAGGAGACAAAATATGCTAACAGTGGAAGATTCAATTACTTTCTTAGAAAATCCAGTAGAACTAGAAGAACTACTGGAATCAGTACTCCATAAACAGGCTAAATTTAAGATAAGTGTTTGGAAGTCAGTTGATTTCTTTACACCAACAGAAATCAGCCTAACCATGTAAAGGAAGACTTCTGGGCAAGATGATAGTAAGGAGTCAGTTTGCTAATGTCCTCCTTCCAACATTCTTTAGAAATGACCAATGGAACTAAAAATAGGGGAAGCTGACATTAGTGGCAGGAACTAGGGAAATATGTCACCCATATGCAAAGGCCTCAAAGCAAGTTGGTGGCCAGCTGGGACTAACAGCAATAAGTATCATTATGTTATTACTCTTTATTTGCTAAACTTCTTTGAACCTGGTATTGTGCAAAGGCTGTACATGAGTTATCTCATATAATCCTTGCACCAATAAACCTATAAGGGAGTATCTTAAGCTCCATTTTTTCAAATACAATATATTTGATTGAGGTCAGAAGCAGGTAGATTCTATAATCCATGCTCTTAAGCATTGTTGGGCCTCTCTGAATCTCAGGCCCCCGGGAGTAGCTAGATAGTGAGAAAATCCAGGAGATGGTGAAGGTGAGAAGAGAGCAAATGGAGTATTTTCCAGCTTAGAGTGGCCATTTCTTAGCAGTTAGAGGGAGCCCGCGCCATAACCGCCTGCGTAAATGAAGTGCCCTAATGTGCAGAGTTTCTGACCCTTGGCAGGTACCACCAAGATCCACAGTGAACACAGCGTGAGACTTGGAGAAGTTAGGAGGTGCCCATGTAGAAATGTGGGGATTTGTTCCCAGGGTGCCTGTGCCTCCAGAGGCAGTGCCGCAGGATGCCCACGGGCCTCTCAGGCAGGCTATGCTGAGGGCACAAATGGTGGGGAGTCTGGCAGGGGGCCAGGGAAACGGAAACAGGGGCTGGCCATCTCTTTGGGGGTGGAGGAAGGGGGAGAGGGACAGCCCAAATGAAAGGGCCTTGGTGGCTGAGCCGGTGGGAGCTGCACAAAGACTCCTTGTCTTCTTGTCTTGGCACAGGCAAGACCAGGTCCAGGAGAAAGTGAGCCACTGGGATGTGGGTATGAATGTTCCTGCTGGGGGATGGAAAGAGGGGAGACTTGACATGTTGAGATTTAAGAAGTTTTTTGTTTGTGTTTTGTTTTTCAAATCTACCCACTTTCTTGTGTGCAGTCCCAAATCTTTCCAGGCAGGAAAGATACAGGAAGATGGGAAAATCTGCAGGGAGAAGTGAAGTATGGGGGAGGGGAAGAGGGAAGTTTATTATTAACAATTATAATATCAAAAAGTATAGTCCTAATAGCCGACATTCATTGATTCTGACTTGTGTCAAGCACTGTTCAAAGCACCATGTGCTTTGCTTCTCAGTTAAGCTCGGCCACTACTGTGTGAGGTGGGCTCTGCCCTTATCCACAGCTTGGCAATGCAGTTTCCTAGTGTTTTTGAAGAGATGAATCCACATTTAAATGTGGAGGAAACTGGCCTAATGGGTCTAGCAAGGTGTACACCTGCTTGGCTTTGAGATATTTTTGCAGAGTACATATTGTTTATTGTCATTTCAATTCATCATAAAAGCCATTGACATTTCCTGAGAATGTGTTAATCTGTGATTCCAGGATCCTCTGTGGGCTTAGGGAGTAGTGAGTCAGTTGGCATTTTCCACAGCCCTTTGAGAACCTTGTCTGCCATGCTCTCTAGGGACATCTCGTTTTGCTCCTTGAGATTGGGGTTGGATAAAATGTGAATGGTCTGAGGACTCGGTTTGGCTGACTACTCAAAGCATTTCAGTTAGAATCCCTTAGTAAGAAGAGGCTTCAAATCTTGACTACAGTTACTGGCTGTGTAACCTCAGGCAGGTCACCTCCTCTCTCTGAGCTTCAATTTCCTCCCTGGAGTAGTGCTCTCAGGGCCCGGCCCCTCTGTGGGACTACCTAGAGTCAGAGTCCAGAGTCAGGGATGGGGGAAGGGTTTCCAGTAAAATATAAAAGGCCCTCTCACTCAATGATTCCTCTTCCAGAAATCTGGCCTTTTAGAAATACATGAGTATGTAATATGTACATAAAAATATATGCAAAAGTAATGTAGTGGGAGAGGCAAGAGAATTAAAATGTTAATCAAGCTACATTCAGAGACCTCAATATGTTGGTCAGCCCTGCAGCCAGGCCAGGAGGACACCTGCAGAACAAAGGAAGATTTCTGCTGGCAGAGCTAACGACCCATTCCCCACACCTGTGAAGGAGAAACAAGAACCAAGAGTCATTCTCTATGGCTAAGACCATGGAGAACCTATAGATTAAAGTCTGGGAGCTGCCAGCAGACCTTTTATTCTTACTTTTTCATGCTGCATACTCTTCCCCTTCCTCACTGTATGTCCATATCAAAGGAATTGGGTTGATGAAGCCTTTTAAACTATAACTCAGGAACCAAAGAATGGTATATAAACTGAATTCCTGGAACACTCAGGGTCCCTCTCAGTGCCTTCACTCTGTCTCCCTCTTGGCTCCTCTCACTGTCCCTCTCATTGTCCTGTTCTCTCCCTCTGAGAGGAGACCACACTCCATCTGTGGAGTGTTACACCTTTTCTAATAAACTTTCCTTTTGACTCTAACTTTGGCGTGTGTGTTGAATATTTTCCACACTTTCTGCAAAAGTACCCTCTTTTCTTAGTACAGGGGTTGGTCTCCCCTCCAATTCAGAGAAATTGCCCTGTCCTGCACTAATTAGATGATGGAATTCATTTTAATATGTATTTCACAGAGTCATGAACTTCATTGTGAATATATTGATTGATGCCAGGGAGTGATTTTATGCTATGGCTATACCTTTAATTACAATCAATAGGCTGCAAACACACACACGTTACAAACATAGGCTTTGAGATCTAAGTTTGATTCCTGGTTCTGCCACTCAGCAGCTCTGATCGTTAACAAGCTACTTAATTTCATTTGGCCTCAGTTTTCCAACTGGAAAAATGGCATAGCATCATCTACCTCCTAGGGTTAAAGTGAGGATTAAGTGAAAGAATGCAAGCAAGGTCCTAAGCATAACACCTGGTACACAATGAGTGTTCAGTTAATGTTTGCTCTTATTACTATCAACATAGAGGCTATTCTGTGGATTCCTGCAGATTCAAAGGATATAATGAGATTACATAAGGAATTCCTGCCACTGACCAACAGTGTGTTTTGCAAGAGGCATGACAGGATGCCAGGACAATATTAGTGACGCATTGAAAAATGAAATTTTATAATATATTTATTTTCAGTTTCCTAGGAAATACTCTGTAATACCCAGAATATAAGCCCAGCAACCCCTCTAGCTGTGCAGATGTTAAAGCTTCATAAATGGTATAAATATCCCTATTCTGTGTACATGTGCAATATATTATTGCTGCACCTTTAACCAATGGCATGAAAACTCCTAGGTCTACAGAGTGTTTATGATATTTGTCCATTGCTATGGATACAGGACAAAGGCAGGCGCCAGTAACATGAACAGGATGTAGGGGTTTAGGGCAGCTAACAATGATGGAAACTATTTTCACTCTCAATGGGTCATTCTTGGATAATATTTGTAAATATTTGAGAGGTGAGGCATGCTGTCAAGACTATTACTTGTGAATGTTTCATCCAGCATAGCTGACAGGCAGCTTGGTGAAATATCAAAGAGTCAGGGACTGAGGTCTGCCACCCAAATGGCTGCGTGACATTGGCGGTTACTTAGCTTTGTAAGCATTTGGTTTCTCCCAGTGTAAAACAAGGGGGTTTATCTGAAGATTTCTGCAGTCCCTTCCAGTGTCCTGATTACGAGTGGACACAAACATAATTTTATCTCATATCCTGTGTATTTTAATGCAATTCTGGCTAAGTCAAGCAAATTAAGATAGATTATTGGAGGCATCCAAGAAGAGCTATGCTAGTTGGCCAGCCTGAACTCTCTTTTTCTGTTGTTACAGTCTTGTTCACAAACCTCATAGGTTACAGCTGTCTCGTAGACAGATTTATTTTTTCCTCCAAGGAGTATATATGAAATGTGGACAATTTAGCTCTTGTTGGCAAATTGTCAAGAATTAAATGAAAATCAGATTAAGCTACCAAACTTACACTGTCCTCAGAGTCCTTCTCAACATGTCAAAGTTTAGTAGCAGTTGGCCAATTGCAAAATGATTGGGTGTTTAAGTTCTATATATATCACAACACTTTTTTAAATTAAAATGCACACTCACAAAACAACATATATTTTGCAGGAGTACACACACAGCAAACACATTGGAATTGATGCCTGGAGTGAGGGCAGGAGGAAAATGGGAATAAAAAGAAAAAAACAAATCAAGAGAGGAGTAGAAACTGAGACTCAAAGAGAGGATGAATTTACCCAAAATGATATAGCTGGTAAGTAGTAGGTAACAATTTGAAAAGAGCTGTCTGTCATTCAAAAGCTAAGGACTCTACTCCATCACACCTTGCTACCTTTTGCTCATAATGGAAACAAAAACAATAACAAATGGTCAAAATGTGACTTGATATTTATCAATTCTCTTAGAGGGTAGCTATGTTTTTACTTTTCCTTAGAAAGTAAAGTATCTTCAAGATTCCCTCTTAGGGAGCTTTCTCTTATTAGATCTTAAATTTTGGGAGTGATTTCATTTCTCAGGAGCACAAAAAATAAGATAAATTAATTCAACTTGGGTTTTCTGAGATCATTTCTGGGTGAATAATTTCAATTCATTGAGATTTTAGAGGACTCTAGAGCAGAAGTCCCCCACCTCCGGGCCACGGACCTTACAGGTCTGTGGCCTGTTAAGAACCTGGGCCACACAGCAGGAGTGAGAGGCAGGCAAGCAAGAGAAGCTTCATCTGTATTTGCAGCCACTCTCCAGCGCTAGCATCACGGCTTCAGCTCTACCTCACATCATCAGGCATTAGATTCTCATAAGAGCACTGGTCCTTGGTGAAAAAGGGTTGGTGACTGTTGCTCTAGAGGGTTAGAAAGTGGAAAGTTTTTCAGAATTTATTTCTTAACCTGATATACCACTCTTCCACAGATGGGCACCAGAAATATTATGTCAGGTATTTTGTGAAAGAGCCTCTGCCTACTTTTTTTAATTTTTATTTTTTCCCATCTTTATTGAAATATTATAGACAATTAGTTGTATTTATTGTACAATTCCATGAGTTTTTCAATTACAGTTGGCATACAATAATATACCAGTTTCAGTTGTATAGCATAGTGATCAGAGATCCATATAATTTGCAAAGTGATCATCCCACTAAATCTCGTACTCCTCTTCCCCCTTACATATTTATTACAATATTATTAACCTCTTCCCCATGCTACACTCTACACTTCCATGTCTATTCTGCAACTGTCCATTTGTACCTTAAATCCATTGCCTTTTTTTGTTCCCCCAACACTCCTCCCATCTAGTATCCCTCAAAATATTCTCTGTATCTATGAGTTTATTTCCACTTTTGTTGCTTTTGTTGTTGATTTTGTTCTTTAGAGTCCACATGTACATGAAATCATGTGACATTTGTCTTTCTATCCTTCCCATTTCATTCAGTGCAAAAACCCTCTAGGTCCATCAAGGTTATATCTTTTTCCATCCCCTTCCTTTTAGTCTCTGTGTGTCTTTTAATCTGAAGTGAGTCTCTTGTAGATAGCGTGTGTAGGGATCTTGTTTTCTTATGCATTCAGTCACTCTGTCTTTTGGCTGGAGCACTTAATTTTTTTCTATTTGAGGTACTTGTTGATAAGAATGTAGTTATTACCATTTTTTATTCCTGTTTTTGATACTTGTTTTTTCTTCTTAAAGAAGTCCCTCCAACATTTCCTGTAATACTGGCTTGGTGTTGATAAATTCCTTTAGCTTATTTTTGCCTGGGAAGCTCTTTATTCAAACTCTAAATGACAGTAGCTTTGCTGGATAAAGTATTCTTGGTTGTAGGTCCTGGGATTTCATACTGTTGAATATTTTGTGCCAAGCCCTTCTGTCCTGCATAGTTTTCTGTTAAGAAATCAGCTGCCAGTCTTACGGGTGCTCCCTTGTATCTGCTTTTCTCTTGCTGCTTTTAAGATTCTCTCTTTGTATTTTAACCGTTGGCATTTACGATGTATCTTGGCGTGGGCCTCTGGGTTCCTGGTTTTTGAGACTCTCAGCTTCTTGGGGTTTTATGTCTATTTTCCTTCACCAGGTTAGGAAAGTTTTCTATCATTATTTCGTCAAATAGCTCTTCAAAGTCTTGGTGTTTTGTTTGTTTGTTTGTTTGTTTGTTTTATGTTTTTTTGTTGTTGTTGTTCCAGTATCCCTATGACATGGATATTTTTATATTTAATAGTATCCCATAGGCTCCTTAAATTATTATTATAGTCTTGGCTTCTTTTTTCTTGCCATTCTAATTGAATGTCCTTGCTTTCCCATCCTCTAGATCATTTGATCCTCTTCTTTATTTACTGTTTCTTCCATTTAATATACTTCTCATCTCACATAATGTATTCTTCATTTCTGACTGGTTCACTTTTATAATTTCCACTTCCACTTTTATGTTTTTCATCTCTTTGTTGAAGTTCTCACTGAATTTATCTACGCTTCCCAGAAGTTCATTGAACATCTTTATAACCAGTGTTTTGAACTCTGTATATGTTAGATTACTTGACTCCATTATTTCTGGATCTCTGTTCTGTTCTCTCGTGTGGTTTCTGCTTCTTGGTCTTCCCATTTTAGCTGCCTTTCTGTGTCTGTTTCTATGTACTAAGCAAAGCTTAAGTCTCCGGGTCTTATTAGTGCAGCTTTGTGTGGTACATGTCCAGTGGCACAGTTCTGAGAGGGGTTCAGCTTCAGGCCAAATTTAACCCCAGCCTGTGCCCCTCCAGGTTTACTTGTGAAGATTCAGTAAGCAAGCCACAGATGCTATGCTTATAGTTCCCTCAAAGGCCCACCGGAAACCGAGGCCACCTGCTACCGTGAGTCTAGGTGCTGCTCAGCAAGGGTCACTTGACTAAGAGAGGACACACCTGGATGTGGTTTGGGTGGGACCATGAGTTGGGGAGGTGGAGTTTTAGGGAATCCTCTGAGCGGAGTGACTGCTGTTATTCAGTTTGATGATGTCTTTGCTATGGCAGCTCTAGGTCCACACACTGGAGGGAGGAGGTTCAACAGAAGAACAATGGATACAGCTGGCACTTCTGTACAGAGTAAAGTCTCTGTTCAGCCCTCACTCTGATGCCCGTCAGTGTTCCCCTGTAAGTCCCTGGTGCCCCCTGCACAGCAGAACCAGTGCTGGTGCTCAGAGCAAGCAGGTCTATCACTGGGAAAGTCCACTTGCAAGTCCGCTGCAGACATGGCCCCTTTAAGAGACGTCTGCAGCTGCTGGCTGCTATGGCCTCTGTCCCACTCAGCCACTGGGGACCGGGCGGCCTCACATCTTCACCCCCTGCTATCTTCTACCATTGCAGGTAGATTTCCTATTTCTCTCTCTAGTTGTAGTGCTTCTGTTCATCTAGATCCCAGGTGACTTTGCTTGCAGTTTTGCTTCTCTTGTTTTTGTCACAACTTTAATTTGGTTGCCAGAGGGATAAACAGAGCCTCTATCATCTACACCATTTTTTTGTCTAGGGAATCTACACTATGGTGGCATCTATTACAGGAAGTGACACCTAGAGGAAAGGTGAAAAAAGACCATTCATAAGTATTTGCTTTAATTTGCAAAATTACAAAATTATAGGAAGGATAAACCAGAAATAAATGATATTTGTTATGTAAGGGTAAATGAAAATAAGATTGAATTTTCCCTATTGCCAAGAGGGAAAGAGATCTTTTTTCCCTTCTCTTCTCTTAGAGTATTTCCTTGAGAAATTGTATTTATGAGTGTATAATTAATGTAATAATATAAATATATAATGCATAACATTATAACAGTATAGTTGTATTTATGAGTAAACTATAATTATGAGTCCTTTCCCTGTCTACACACTTAAAAGTTTTATATACATATAAAACATATAAAAGCTGAATAAGCCTCTTGACAGCGGTACCACCCAGGAATGCTTTTCTTAAGGGCCTGAGAGCCATTGCTTTGAAATCTAAATATCAAGAAAGAAGCACCCTGTCTCCTCATCACTGTGAGACTTTAGCCTAGGTGCCTTGCTCCACGCTATAACTACATGTTTGTCATTATCAATTGAAGTTTCCTTAGGATGAAGGTAATTAATACGGATGGCCATCACAATTACTAGGTGAATCTTGGAGGAACCATGAAAGAATGTACAGCAAATGATGCTGTCAAGTCCTCTTACATGAGGACTAGTTATCGTTTAACTTGAGAATATGTATGTAATGGGTTGTATCTGCTTAGCCATAATAGAAAGGTGAGGTTTCTTTCCGTCTTTGCAATCTCATTAGCAGATTGCCTGTGACACACATCACAATCTGGTTTACTGCTTATTCATTAATAAAACTGTTTTCTTTCTTTCCTACATTTTGAAGAGGATTTTCTGGGTTGGAGGGAGATTTTGAAATAAATACAGTTATCTGTAGGGGGTGGGTGTGAATGAGTTTGAAAGGGTGGGGGAGGGAATAGACTTCTCTGAGTATACCTTTTATATTGATTTTGCCTTTTAAACCTTGTGGATGATTTATATGTTAAAGGACATAAGGGAAATTTATAAGGATGAAAAAAATGAAAACCTTAAAATTGAATACAGATTAGCAAATAAAACTAAAATCTAGTGAAATACCAAGTAATAGCATATTCACAAGGAGAAAAAATATAACTACTATGACATATACTGTGAGATTGAAAGAACTGCAGAATTTGTTCTTCATAGTAATATTGGCTGAGAAACTGAGCTATTATGAAATTATTCTGCATGTGTTGTAAGGACTGAGTGATTAAGTAAATACATTGATGCTGTTTGAACTACAGTTATCGCTGTGGAAGAAGGAGACACAGGAGAGCTCCTGTGCAAAGAATTGAATTACAAGGTATCAGTATAAATTCATTATTAAAAAAAAAATCTACGTTATCTCTGTCTACCAAACAATTCTAAAGCAATGACAGCCTTGGCAGCAAGAAACACACCAGATCTTGGTTTCTAAATACTTTTCTGCAATAAAAGGAATCCAGATTGCTTGGAGAAATGGCTAATTTTACAGCCAGGTAAAAATTACAGTATGTTAAAAATACTCAAAAACTGATGAGAGTATTTCAAAAGGATACAAGAACCACCTTGAAAGGACTCTCACTGGCCAAACTTGAGCATCAAAATAAATAATGATATAAATGGTTTATAACATACTAGATAAAAAAGAATTCATAAGTTAATACTGATACCTCCAATATTAAACAAATGAAAATAGGAGGAGAGGGGAGAAAGGAAAACTATTCTTTGCAGAAGAAAGCCAACTAATAAAAGTAGAAGAAATGATAGAAATAGGAAAATAATCAGTTTACAAGCATCAATGGTAAAGATTGGCTGAGGCAAGAATCATCAGTGGATGCTTCAATCATTGGTGGGAAACATATGGTCATGTGGTAAAATATCACTCCTCATATCCCTTATAATTCAAGGCGATGGGAGATAGCTTTAAAATGAAGAAAACCAGTGACTGGCTTAATCAAGTGATAAAATTTAAGATCTTCAATAATGGGACAGATTTCATCATGTGTCTCTTGAAGTGATTCACTGAAAATGACACAGCCTCACTGGGTACTGCTCCTACTAGAGTGTTTAACTTCAGTCTGATCACCAGGAAGCAGAATAAAAGTGAGGGATATTCTGCAGCACAACTGGCCTGGGCTCTTCAAAAATGTCAGTCATTAAGGTAAAAACAAAAGTAAAAAAGGGAGGGGAATTCTTCTAGATTAAAGGAGACACGCCTCCGATAAAGGCCTAATATCCAAAATATACAAAAAACTCATACAACTCAATAACAACAACAATAAAAAACCCTAAATGATCCAATCAAAAAAATGAACAGAGGATCTGAACAGACACTTCTCCCTAGAGGATATACAAATGGCCAACGAATATATGAAAAGATGCTCAACATCACTAGCTATTAGGAAAATGCAAATCAAAACCACAATGAGATACCATCTCACACCTGTTAGAATAGCTGTAATCAACAAGACAAGTAATAACAAATGTTGGAGAGGATGCAGAGAAAAAGGGACCCTCATACACTGCTGGTGGGACTGCAAATTGGTACAGCCACTGTGGAAAATAGTATAGAGGTTCCTCAAAAAAATAATTGATTCTATCATATGATCTAGCAATCATCTACTGGGTATTTACCCCAAAGACTTGAAAACCCATATCCAAAAATATATTTGCACACAGATGTTCATAGCAACATTATTCATAGTGGCCAGGACATGGAAGCAACTGAAAGGTCCTATGATAGATGATTGGATAAAGAAGCTGTGGTACATATATATAATGGAATATTACTCAGCCATAACAAGAGATGAAATGCTGTCATTAGCAACAACATGGATGGACCTTGAGATAGATAATCATGCTAAGTGAAATAAGCCAGACAGAAAAAGTTGAAAATCACATGATATCACTTATATGTGGGATATAAATCTAAAAGCAACAAATGAACAGGACAAACGAACAGAGACTCATGGACATGGATAATAGACTAGTGGTTATCAGAGGGTAGGAGGTGAAGGGATAGGGGAGGTAGATGGGGTAAAAGGGGTCAGATATGTGGTGACAGAAAGAAATCTAACTATAGGAGGTGAACACACAATGTAAATATATATATGTGTATACACACACACACACACACACGTACACACATATACCTTACTGTTTAAAATGTACAGCCGAAACTTAAAAGATTTTGTTAACCAATGTCACCATAAAAAAAAAATCGATTAAAAAAAAAAAATAAATTAATTTAAAAGAGAGAGAGACTCAAACAATCCTGACAACTAAATGCTTTGGGTGATCCTGGATGGGATCCTGGACTCCCCGCCCACCCCCCCAAAAAAAAGGTTCTTAAAAGACATTATCAGCACAATGGTGAAAGTTTGAATATGAAATGTGGATAATTTCCAGAGTGTAGTAATTATATTGGGTTAATGTAACAGAACACCTATATTCTTAGGAGATGCACGCTGAAGGTGAAGGTAACTGCTCTCAAATGATTCAGTGGGGGGAAGAAAAAGTTATATATGGAGAGAGAAGAGTGAAAGCAAATGTGGCAAAATGTTAACAGCTGGTGAACCTAGGAGATGAAGGGAACTCGAATGTTCTCTATATTCTTCTGGTAATTTTCCTGAAAGTTTAAAATCTCTGTTCTTTCGGCATTTGCACTTAAGTCCTCAGTTTATGTTTACTTACTCTGATTGCTTTCTTAAATTCATCAGTATCTACATTTTTCCATTAATAAAGCAACTACTTCAACTTTCTCTTATGACCAATTAGTTTATCCTACCGCACCCCACCCCACTCTGTATACCATCTTGGAAATTGTCTAAAATGTAGATAACTCAAATTTCAGTTGTTTTGGTAACCTTGTCTCCTTTAATTTTTCTTTGATGCCTCTCTCTCTTCCTCCCCTATATGTCTTGCAGCATTGCCTGGCTTTTATCTTTTTATTATGTGAGAACTTCTTCCAAAAGTGTTGTCAATTTGGGTCTTTGTAGGGCACTTATTCTGAGCTCTTGAATGCAGGTGATTTTTCTCCCATAACTCTCTCCTATCTGAATGACAGTTTGACTGAATATAAAACTCTAAATTATTTTACTCCAATACTTTATAACTACTATTCCACTGTCTTCTAGCACCCAGGGTAGCTGTCTGATGTTTACCTCATTGTCATTAGTTTGGAGGTGATCTGCTCTTTCTCTTTAGAAGCTTTTAGAGTTTTCTCTTTATCATCATTATTCTTAAATTGTATTGTTTAGGGATGGATTTTTCCATATCTTATTTGGTCCCTTTTAAGACCTTTTAAAGTGTGCACGGAGAAGTCTGATGATAATCTAATGTGTTTACCTTTATATGTTACCATTTTCTTCTTCCTGGCTGCCTTGAGAATTCTATCTTTGTTGTTGATTTTTGATAACTTTAATACATTGTGTCTTGGTGAAGGCCTTTGTGGGTTGAGGTAATTGGATGTTTTGTTGACTTTTTGAATTCTAAGCCCTTTTAAACGAAGTTATTTAAGGGAACTTATCTCCATTATTTCTTCAAATGTTTTTACTTCATTACCTTTCTTTTCATCTGCAACTATTGCCCAGATATTGCATGTTTATGTTAATCAATAACATTTCCAAGTTTTTCTTTCATATTTTATATCTTTTCTATTTTCCTACTGTGAGACTTCCACAATCTTGTGTTCACGAATTCTTTCTTCAGCTACATCCATTTTATTTTACTTGTTCTATTTTCCTTTATTAGATTCTTTATGCCTAATATTCTTACTTAATTTTTTAAAATGATTTCTTGTTCTTATTCCATACTGCTAATATCTTCTCTACTAAATCTTTATCTCCTAAGGAGCATTTTTAGATTTCTGGTCCTTTTATTCCAGTGCTTCTCTTTCAGATCATGTGTATGGCTCGGTGCATCCTTGTTGTCCTTGGCTGTTGTGATTTGGCTTATGAGATTGTTTTTCCCTGGGGTATCAACCAGCAAGTCTAATAATATGCTCTAGGGGAGAGCTAAGGCCAGGCTCAATCTGTATTGGAATCAGTGATTTAGAGATGAGAATCTAGGAACCACAGAACCCTTAATGAATCTGTTTGATGCCAATCCACTGGTCACTCTTTTGCCTGAGGTTTTCACTTTTAAACTTTTAGGTAGAAATAACAATATAATCCACAATCTTGGTGATTTGGTCAGGAGTGTGGAGGTGGAGTGAGTGCCTGTGTCTACTTCTGTGAACTCTCCCCATTCCCCGGTGGGGCTTTTGTGTTGCTAATATTGACAGACGCTGCCACCAGCACTGCTAATGCTCACTTCTGTGCTCAAGGATCAGTGCCTAGAACAAAATAAATATTTGGAAAATTTGGACTCTTTTTTGCTTTCAAAGATCTTAATCCCAAACTTTTATTCTCCAGGAGGGAGTAAGCAGATATGCCAACTGGCTAATTTCATCCACATTTTTATCATTACAACAGTGCTCTTTGCCAATGTCTGTTTATGTTGAGGGCTGAACTCCCAGTGAAGGTGTTTAGCCATTTTTATTATTGATAAAAACTTGCTTACACATATAGAAGTCAACCCCAAGCCTCATGAAATCAGGACCAAATAGTTTGATTTCTAAATTTCCATTAAGATTCAAAGTGGTCTGCTGATCAGCAGCATTAACATCACCAGGGAGCCTGTAAGACATGTAGAATCTTGGACCCACTCCACACTCACTGAATCAGAACCTACATCTTCACCAGATCTCCCGTGATCCATCTGCATGGTCAAGTTTGAGGATCGAGAGCAGGATGTATCATCAGCAATTAACAGCCTTCCAGTAAAACTATAATCTTGTTTAATGTGTTATAGTTTACAAAGTTGCTTATCTAGATGATTTCATTTAAATTTGCCATTCTGTTTTCATCCCAGCCACAATGTAAAATTATTCATACTCTTTTTAATGATGAAACCGATGTCCAGGAAGGTGACAAGCTTGCCTAAAATCCTGTGGCTAGAACCGGGTTAAACGCCACACTTCATTCAGTCTCTGTGAGTTGTCTAATAGTTTTTAATATTGTGCTGAATGTTTCATTAGTATGTATGGTGATTTTAGGTAATAATTATGCTTTATTCTCATATGTATTAGAGAAAAATATCATCAACTAAGCCTGGCATTTTAAAATAATTTTTTAACATTTTATTTAGTTTCAAATAGACAGTACATTGGTTAGACATCTATATAGTTCATAAAACGATCTCCTCTTCCTCCCCTGACCTTCCACCTAGCCAACATATTAATGCTAACTGCATTTCCTATGCTGTGCTCCCCATTGCCGTGACCATCCATCAGATACTAATTTGTATTTCTTTAGCCCTTCACCCAATTCTCCCAGCCTCCAAACCTCCCTCCCCTCTGTCTGACACTAAATTGTCCACTATATTTGTGAGTCTGTTTTTGATTAGTTTATTCTTTTTATTCCTGAGATTTCACATATAAGTGAAATCATATAGTGTTTACCTTTTTCTATCTGACTTAAATACCTTCTAGGTCCATCACAGCAATATTTTTCCATTCCCTTCCTTTTTATGCAGGGTTTGTTTTCTTATCCTTTAACCACTCTTCTTTTGGTTGGAGCACTTAATTCTTTTCCATTTAAGGTACTTATTGATAGGAATGTAGTGTTACCATTCTTTATTCCTGTTTTTGATACATGTTTTTTCTTCTTAAGAAGTCCCTCCAGTTCCTTTAGCTTATTTTTGTCTGAGAAGCTCTTTATCTGTCCTTCAACTCTAAATGATAGCTTTGCTGGATAAATTATTCTTGGTTGTAGATCCTGGGTCTTCATCTGAATATTTTTTGCCAAGCCTTCTGTCCTGCATAGTTTCTTTTGAGAAATCAGCTGCCAGTCTTATGGGTGTTCCCTTAAAAGTAATTATCTGTTTTTCTCTGCTGCTTTTAATATTCTTTCTTTGTATTTAACCTTTGGCATTTTAATTATGATGTGTCTTGGTGTGGGCCTCTTTGGATCCTGATTTTTGGAATTCTCTGAGCTTCCTGGGGTTTTATGTCATTTCCTTCACCAGTTAGGGAAGTTTCCATCATTATTTCTTCAAACAGCTGTTCAACATCTTGATTTTCTTCAGTTACACTGATCAGATGGATATTTAGACCCTTAGTAGTGTCCCATATCCTCCTTAAATTATTTTTATAGTCTTGGCATCTTTTCTTGCCTTCTGATTGAGTGTCCTTTGGCTTTCCTGTCCTCTAGATAGGGTTTGATCTTCTTTATTCACTTGTTTATTCCTTTGTTTATTCCATTTAATATACTTTCATCTCAGATAATATGTTTCTATTTCAGCTGGTTCCCTTTTATAATTTCCATTTCCATTTTTATCTCTTTGTTGGAGTTCTCTACACTTCCCAAAAGTTCATTGAGCATCTTTATAACCAGTGTTTTGAACTCTGCATCTGTTAGATTACTTGACTCCATTATATCTGATCTCTGTTCTGTTCTTTCATATGTTTCTGCTTCTTTGTCTTCCCATTTTGGCTGCCTTTCCATGTCTGTTTCTATGTACTAAGCAAAGTCCTAAGTCTCCTGGTCTTATTAGCGTGGATTTGTGAAGTAGGTGTCAGTGGCACAGTCTGAGAGGGGTTCAGCTGCAGGCCAAATTTAGCCCAACCTCTACCCCTCTGGGGCTACCTGTTAAGATTCAAGCAATCCACAGATGCTGTGCTTATAGTTGCCTCAAAAGGCCACGCCAGAAACCGAGGCCAGCTGCATCTAATGTGAGTTTAGGAGCTGCTCAGCAAGGAGCACCTGGCTCACTTAGGGTATATCTGGATGTGGTTTAGGTGGAGCCATGAGTTGCGGGAGGCGGAGTTTCAGGGAATCCTCTGGGCAGAGCGACTTCCTTTATCCAGTCTGATACAACAGGGCTATAGTGGCCTGTGTCCGCACACTGGAAGTGGGGAAGGCTCTACAGGGAACAATGGATACTGCCGGCACTTTCGTATGGAGCGAATCTTGCCTTGGCCCTCACTCCGACAATGTCTCCTTGTAAATCCTTGGTGTCCCCTGTGTGCAGCCTAATCGGCCCTGGTGCTCAGAGTGAGCAGGTCCGTCAGCGTGAAAATCCACTTGCAGACGTGGCCCCTTTAAGAGGCATCTGCTGCTGCCGCCACCACAGCCTCTATCTCACTCAGCCACTCGAGACTGGTAGCCTCACGTCCTCGCCCTGTCCTACCTTCTGCCATTGCAGGGTGACTTCCTGGACTTCTCCCCAATTGTATAATTTGTTCATCTAGATCCCAGGTGATTTGTCCTTGCTGCTGCTCCTTATTACCATCATAACTTTGATTTGGTTGCCAGAGGGATGAACAGAGCCTCTATCATCTACGTTATTTATTTTTCTCCCTAAGCCTGGCATTTCATAGTTATTCATGCTTAGGAAGATTTTTTAAAAAGTGAATTCAGATGTAGTATAGACATGACTAAAGTTGTGAGGGTGGTCCCTACATGCCTGAGTTTTGGGAACATTCTCTACTTTGTATTATAGATGCCATTCCTCTCATTTATCGCATGTCAAGGTTTCAATTTTAGTGCTTTTTATTGAGTCACTTTTATTTACTAGGTACATCCTGTGCAATGTGTTGGTGCAAAGAAAGAGTTCTTTCATGAATATTTCTACTTTAGTATGCCAAAGGTATTTTCCCTAATTCAATTTTATGACTTACTACAAACAGGAATGAGGCAATGGTTCTACTCAATACAATTAAGAAAACATCTTAAAATGTTTGTTGATAGTAATTGCAAATATAGTATTTTGTTAAGTGTCCACTATGGAATCAGAGTATAGATCTTCTTCTTCCTAAAGAGAAATATGAAATTACTATAGACTCTCATTGTCCAAACTTGATAGAAAGGAAATCACAACTTGATGTCGACAAGGGACCTCGCAGAGAAGGGTCTCATAGACTTCAAATATATTACTCAGCTGCCTCATTGGCATTGATTTGTCTATGGTAAGAAAAGAATAAATGATACTTACATCCCAGGTTGCTAAACTAAGAGCTTTAATTAACAAGGCTCCAGGAATAGCTGGGATAAAGATAAAAATGTGATTGCACTCTGTTCTCTAACCTCAATTGCAGGTTCTCTAACTTGTGTTTTCAGACTCTCTATGTAAATACATAGAGGCTCTTAGATGGCAAGTTGTTTTGATAAAGAACCTCTTTAGCAAAACATAGAACCTCATATAACCTCTTTAACCCAAGACTTGTTTAAAACTCTAGCTTATGAAACATGTTTATACTTGGATTGCCTAGTCATACACGTTGAATGTAGGAAATAGTGTTTGTAATCTGGCCTGCTATTAGTTATGAGGTCATTAGTGTCCACCCACCGCCCCCCACCCCGCTGCTCCCACATTGGTCTTTTGTTCTTCAGAACTATACTTGTTCTTGACATCTTTGGGGTGGTGGGGAGAAGCAGGCAGGAAGAGTCTAGTTTTGGGGCCTCTGTGGTTGCTTCCAGTAAAATGTCTCTGAACTTTTCTCATCCAAACTCAACATAAAGATGCTTCTCCTATATCACCACTATGACTGCAATACAAAGCCAAGCTATCTTTTTTTTTTTTCCTTCACAGACTTACTTCTAAGTTTTTGAGCTGTGAGGAAGAGGAGAAACAGATCAAGCCTGGCCTCTGTGTGATGTTCCCTCACCTTGATGGGATGCAGTTCATTGGTCCGTAAAGTGAATGACTTGCACCATTTACTCCCTAAAGATGCTTTTTTGCTGAAAGCCATGATAATACTCCAAATAAGGTAACAGGATTTTATACTTTTGGCTTTTAAGAAAAAAGTGAGAACACTTCTCTCACTTGCTGCATACACTGTATCAAATACTGAATGAAATGTAAATGGAGACTGGAGGACAATCCTACAATGAAAGGAGATACTCACGTCCACAATGGCTCAGTGTGCATGGAGGAGTTAAATGGGCTGTGTGCAGCTCTACAAATATGAGCAGTATACGCCCTACAACTGGGGCTTTCTGTGTTTCTTTATTAGTGGGAAAAAATCCCTGATATCTGAACTATACAGAGTTCCACAACAGAGTCTATTTGAGAAAAGGGAGAATCAAATGTGACAATATATCAACAAAACTAACATACACAAATAGCACTTGACTGGAGAGATGATTCTCAGCATTTTATTCGAATTATTCCATTTCACTAAATAATCTAACATATTGTTCCTAGAACCACTAATACCATTGTCATTATTTCCCCTGAAGAGGTCTATGCTTTAAAAAATGAGTTGTTTCCAGGATGTTTAACTCTAAAAAGCGACCACTCATCACATGAGAAACAGAGGGAAAGACATATTTATTTGTAGAAATTACCCTCCATCAGAAACAATTATAGTCCATAATCTTTCAGGATTGTGCTTTTCTTGGGGCCTCTTTTTTGCGGAGGGGTTCTTTCACATAAACATTTGCTTAAAATAAATAACATGCCCTACTACATGTTATGGAAGGAATGTAAGGTTTAGTCTCTAGAGAACAAGCAGGTGGTTGGTTCTTCAGTAAAGGAGCCCACATGGTTCTTAGAGGTGACAGTCATACTAGGGTCAGGAAATAGTCAACGAATCTTCTGACCCAACCAGTCAGTACCAATAAACTATAATGAGGTGAATGAGAGAGATAGTACCCAGGAGGATCACCCAAGGAATAGTATCTCTAGAACAGAAACATCTGAGTTGGAGTAAGCCAAAGCTGGAGGGAGACAACGAGAGTCTGGAGAAAGGGTCCAACAATAGAAAAGTGTGAAAAAGATACAGGTTTCCCACCAGGTGACCCACAGCAAGGTGGTACTACCAGTCAAGGGCAGTCTTCTGCTTTGGGGTGAGGGTACACTGAATGGGTTCAGCAATTTTCACAAAAAAATTGGAATGGTATCATTCCAATTGGAATGGAAAGTGAAATCATAGTTTCTCTCCTTTGTTCAATCAACACTAGAACACCTGTGTGTATGGCGACAGGACACGTGCTAGAGGAAAGATAAAGCTAATATGTGATCCTGACCTGAAGGAGTAACCTGGTGGCACCACAGATCACACCATATGGCACTGTGTCTGAGGGGCCATGTGGAGGGAAGGGTCATTCTGACTGGCAGGATCAGGGAAGGCATTCCCTAGTCCTCTCCTCCTGGATGTCATCAGCCTGTCCTTTGTGCCTCTATGTAACTGCTCAGCCTGCCCAGGTCCAAACACTTGCTTATCTTCCTTAGCAGTATGAGAAATAACAGTTTAAGAAGATAAGATTCTGCCTGCCTCAAAGGTGCTAATGAATATGTGTGGAATTGATGTGTTGTGGACATGTCACTCCCTCTTGGTCCAGAAAGGTAGAAAAATCTTTGGGAAAGGAGAACTAAGGTGGTGGTGGTAAGGGTAAGGTGTTTTACTCAGAAAGTGGGAACAAAGGTACACCAACAAGCAAATTTTAGTGCATGGCTCAAACCAGATGACAGAGAGAGAGCACCAACATGACCGAGGACCTCAAGAAGGTAACTAGAAGCCCTCTGCAAAATAGGTTAGTCTGTGGAATTGGAAAGCTAAAGTCTTTTCCTATTATCTACTCAAATTCAACCAGAGAGTAAAACATAATGAATAAGTAGATCTAACATTCTAGAAAGTAGAAAGAGTAAACACAGCACCCCCCACAAAAGGTGAGACTGGAAGTCCAAGAATAGAGAAAGCTTTTGGATATCTTCTCTAAGTTTGTTTTGGTGTTTTGGTCTGTAAGCAATCAGATGGAGAGGGAGGCTATCCCAAAGAGGAAAGTCTGGAGGAACCAAAGTAGTTGAGCCGACCGTTCGTGATGCCTTTAGACCTAAAAAAGAAAAGAAAAATTTAACCACCAGAATTTTAGTGTTATGGTTTCATAGGAGTTATTGTTTTCTATTTTTAAAAAGCTGTATGCTTTCTATTTTCATTGGGTTTCTTTACCATTTTCTTTCAGCTTCCTAACTCGAATGGCTAGTTCATTTATTTTCACGTTTCTTGTGCATTTAGGATATTACACTCTTCCAGAGAAGCAGTCTGGCTACTGCCTGGAGCACTGTATTATAAAAACTGTTTCTTAAGTAATTTTGATGAGCAAATAGGGTTAAAAAGCAATGGTATGGCATTATAGCAAGTGTTTTAACAAAGACCAGATGTAAATCCTAGCTTGGACAATACCAGCTGTGACCTTGGGCAGGTCACTCCCTTTCTCTCAGAATCAGTTCCCTTGTCTGAAAAGTAGGAATAATAGTATTTATTTCATCAAGTTGATATGATTTATGAGATAATATACACAAAGATGTAGAAAAGGGCCTGGCATCTAGCAGTAATGAACACTGTAACTGAACTGCTTAAAACAAAGCTCAAAAGAAAATGACCCAATTGAAGTGAATGGCTTGTTACAGTCTCATCTGTATATAAATAAGTCTCATGTGGATGACTTAATTTAAAATAAAATTTAAATGCAATATATGTAAAACTGATATACAGTTGATTCTTGAACAATGTAGGGACTACGGGCACTGACACTGCACACAGTTAAAATTCTCATATAACTTTTGACTCTCCAAAAAACTTAACTATAGTTGGCCCTTCTGCATCTACAGATTACCAACTGTGGATTGAAGATACTATTTCCAATCAGCAGTTGGTTGAATCCGTGGATATGAAACCCATCGATATGTAGGGCCAATGTGTTTATTGAAAAAAAATTGCCTATAAGTAGGCCCATGCAATTCAAACCTGTGTTCTTCAAGGGTCAACTGTAATTTTCCACACTAACAAATTAAAGAAAAATCGTATGATCATCTTAATGCAGAAGCATTTTATAAATTTCAACATCCATTCTGAATCTAAGTTCTCAGCAAACTTAGAAACAGAATGGATCTTCCTTATCCTGATAGAGATCTACACGACTCTTGATGTAAAATGTTGAAACCTTTCCCTTAGATTGGGAAGAAGGCAAAGATGCCTACTATCACTTCTACTCAATACTGTACTGGAGGTAGTTACTCAGTGAAATAAGAAGAAAAAATAAAAGACACAGAGAACTTGAAAGGAAGAAATAATATTCTATTTCTAGACACCATTGTGTATGTACCTAGAAAATTAAAGAGAATCTGCAGATGAACTATTAGAATAAATGAATTTAGCAAGGCCACTGAATATAAGGTTAAGAGATAAAAAAATAAACTATATTTATACACTCTACCAATGAACAATAAAAAAAATGAAATCTATATCAAAGTGGGCCAGGATGTATGAGAAATACATGTTCATACAGTGTTATTTATAATAAAAACTAGGCTTAAAAGTCCATCAGAAGGGGAATTTATTAAGTACATAAATACATTTAAGGAACATCCATATAATAGAATACTAAGCATTAATAAAATGAATAAGCTTATAGGTATAGACATGGAAAAACAGGACATAAATGAGAATGGTAAAAAGTTATAGAAGAGTTTATATTTATATGTTTACATATTATGGTGGCTATAAAGTCAAACATATAATCCAATCTTATCTCTGGTTAAAAGGAATCCACAAATTCCTTTTTATTGCCGGATAGTGGGATTTGGGAGGCTACAAATACACTACATCTCTTCGTGAATTGATTCATTAACTTAAATTCATTCATTCATAATTCAAAAAAATATTGTTTTATAGTGACCAATGATACACTGCAATGTTAGACCAAAAAGAAATGATTGCAAGAAAATAATAATAGTGACCTAGCTTTTCTATGCCTGTCCTCCCTCTGCCCTTCAAAGAACTGGATAGTATGATTTTAAATTTGAGTCTTTTGATTTTAGAGATTCCAAATGCCAACAACAAAATATGTGTCAAGGACTCCAGCACTGTGAGTTGAGGGATTGGACAACATGCTTCCAAGCTGAGATTTCACTGAGCGGTTGAAGGAGCCATTGGAAAGAGGTCCTAGTGCTGCGGCATTTCCTATCACGAGTCAAGCCCAAAGAACAGCTTCAACATAACCACTTGGAGAGCATAACCACAAGTCCCCTGGAATTCAGGGGAAAGGATTAACAACCAGTTCAAAAGTTTAAAGATTGGTCAGCTTGCGTGATAGGAGAGCAAAGGTATATGGCTGCATTGGGAACTGCACACACTTGCAAATTTATCCCATGGAGGGACAAGGAAGCTGTTATTCTGAGCCATACAGATCTTGTGGACGTGCACTGGCATGGGTGAGCTTAAAAGGGACCCCACTCTAGAGGCCTAACGGAAGGATAGAAGAGATCTTGATATAGGGAATTTCCCCCTAATCATCGATCCTGAAGGGAAACTGCAAACAGCATGCTGGGGGAAGCATCAGCAGAAACCATCAGGGAACTGCAGGAGGGAGATTCCTAGTGATGGGCAGTTTCCCCCAAATCCACAGGGCCCTTCTGGAGAGAAGAGCCAACGCAGCGTATGCAACATGCATGGCATCCAGCTGCCTGTTCACAAGGCTGACTGTGCCCTATTTCCCCTAACTACTCTCACCATTTAAAGTGCAACAAACAGCTGCTAGTGAATAGGGAAAAAGGTAGAATGAGAGAGAAGACATCAACTACATTCTCTTCCCCACAGCAGGCTCCTTGGATGAGAACAGATATTCTGAATTAGGTAAGTTTATAGTTTTAATAAATAGATTAGCCCTGACCAAATAATATCACAAGGAAAACTTATGGAACTACTTTAGATTTCATCCAGGGCTAGGGTGAGGCAGAAATAACCCACAGGGTAAGATTACTTGGAGAGGGGTGAGAAAGAATAAAGCTGCTTTCTGCTCCTCTCTTGGAAAGTCCAGTTTGTTAATCAACCAGGAGACAAAGTGCCATAATCTTTTTTTAAAGCACTTAGCAGTGTCTAACATAGTGTTCGCCCAAGATACATTAATTATTTTCATTATTAAAACACAGTATATTTAATCAATTAGACCTCATCCAAATGGAAATACCATTGTTAAAATCTAATGTATGAGAGAACCTGTTTTAAAACAAATTATTTTCTATGGTACCATTCGAATCATGTGGATGAAATATGGTTAACAAGAATATGCATGTAAGCAAATGTTTATTTCCTTTTAATAGAATTTTTTTAGGAAATCATGACTTATTAAACATTTGGAATTCAAAAAAAGAAATACAGTAATAATAAAGTACCTTATTTTCCACTTTTAGAAGTAATACAACAATAAAAAGAGATTGATAGTTAACCTTGACCAGAAAAAATTAACTGCAAAATACTTTGGCATTACCATAATCATCTTTTTTCATTACACCATACTTTTTGTATATGCTACATAAAATACAAACGTAAAGAGAACTTTTTCTAGTAACACTGGCACTTGCTGAGTAGCATCTAGTTAAGGGGCTCTTAGCTTGCATTGCATTCCAGAATTATCTGTGGAGCTTGTAAAAATAACATATCCCATGTCTGAAGCAAGGCCTACCAGACAGATCAGGATCTATGGGTCTGGAAAAAGCTCCTCAGGTGATTCAGCTGTGAAACTAAAATTGAGAATCACTGGCCTCAGTCAATAACTCAGTTCTTTTTCAAACTAAAAGGTAGCCCTCCTTATCTTTTGTTCTCCTTGGGGCAAATAATTTTTTTTAAAAAATAAGAAAAATCATCTAAATTAAGTAACTAAGTAAACTGACTAGCTAACACCAATGAAATTAATTCATTCATTAAAAATTTATTGAGTACTCCCTTAGGGCTAGGCTCAGTATTAGGTGTGGGGATTCAACTCCTCTACCTTGAGAGTACTCTCAGCGCCTGCAAGTGTATGAATAATTTAAATGTGGCTACTCTCACCTTATATTAGATACAGAGAAGCAACAAAGACCGATTAAACACACTTACCTGCACAATACCATGGCATACAAGGACTCTCCCACGTGAATCAGCCAGGCAAGCCAGTATCTGAAACAAAAGTCAGCCTATTTTAAGGTGATGGTTATCTGCTGATGAAATCTAACACAGAAACCACAAAAAGGTGCTTTAATGTGAACTAGCACCGCTTTCAGATATATGAAAGCAACTGCAGGCCTCCCAGGTCCACAGTGAGACTGGAGCTGAAGTGTCCACATCCCATTTCTGCAGCTCTCCTTACCCATTGCGTAGTAGGATGTGATGATGGTCCACCAAGTACTGAGTGAAGGAGCCCAGGAGTCCTAGGCTCTGATAAGGAATACTCTGAGGCCAGAAGACAACCCACTGAAAGAGAACCAGAGGCACACAATACCTATTGGGTCACTTAAATCAGCAAATGTTTATTTTTGAGAGAGGCTATAAAATAATCCCAATTCCACAAAAACAAGAATAAACCAAAGAAACTCTGAACTGGGCTTCTACTCTCAACTTCTATTTTCTAAAAGCTATTTGGTAGGAGATTTGTGCTGAAGGAAACTGGGGGTATCAGACTCAGTGCCCAGGTTGGATGACTTCTATTCTTAATGAATTCCACCGAAAACATTATTTTTATAAAGGTTATTGACAAATTTTAAGAGTTTATGTGCCTTAGCTAGATTCTTTACTGCAGAAATTATGGCTTAAGCCAAATCCCAATTCAGGATCCTTTTTTCTTCTTTCACTTTTTCTGCCTCTAAAACCGGGACTGATCCACTGTACAGAATTGGAAATAAGTAAGATCAGGTTGTGAAGTGCTAAATGCAACCACTTAATCACATAAGGGTTTGTAACCTTGCCAACTTTCTCTCAGCCCCTGTGTTGTAGCCTCTGTCAGCTTCGGCTTTTCTGAGAATAAATAAGATCCAATAGTTCCAAAACTTATCCCATTCAGATCTCAGTCAAGAGCAGTACTACCTCTCCCATCATGTTGTTAGACACCTAAAATTTAAAGAAAGCATAAAGTATCACTGCATCCTTGAAAACCAAGGGGAATGGAAGGGGCAGCATCTAACAGCTTCACAATATCTCTATTTGAAGTCACCAAAGCTTTCCTCCACCTATATTCTAACTAATCAAAGACGCAGAATCATAGTACAGAATAGAAAAATTTCAGCCCAATACCTCCATTTTACATATGGGGAATCAGGACAAAGGTGGTCAGATTTCACAACAAACACTGTGAGCCCAATACCTCCATTTTACATATGGGGAACAGGACAAAGGTGGTCAGATTTCACAACAAACACTGTGAGCAAGACAAATCCCGCATCTCAAGGATCTATCGGGCAATATCCAGATAAGTTTTGCCTTCATTCGAAATTATACCAAGTTACTCCCCAACCTGCTTTTCCAGGAGTCTTTCCCGTTATTCTTTAAACGAACTGTCAGCCAAACAAAAATCGCTCCCCTTCTCAGCAGAGATCCTCGCTTCCTGATTCTACATCTAGGCCATAACATTTATATCCTTTCTATCCTTTCTGATCAATTAAATCCTACCCATTCTTTAGGTTTTCCAAGCAATTCCAAGTGCCTCAAACATTCTGCTTTGGAAGTCCTTCCCTGACTTTGCAGGCCTACGGCAGTCCGTCAACTTGCTTTCCCCCTCAGAAAGCTTTACTCGGACTCGGTCAAGTTGTAGCAACCGTGCAGGAGCCAGAAGGGAAACGCAGGAACACTTTAGAGCAGAAACTGGCTATGCGCCCACTGAACTTCTGCTTACTTCAGAAACCTGGGCAACCAGCAGAAGCGCAAGCGCAAAACCTCGCTCCCACAGCGCCCTCGCCCGAGGGGCTGGCGGGCCTAAAAACAGCTGCCCCGCCCCGTCCGACGCCTCACCGCGAAATATGCCAGCCCCAGGACGGTGACCAGCGAGGGCAAGGGTCTGGTTGTACGGAAGTATGCGGTAGCAGCCTTGCAGGCCTCCGACTTCGCCACCACCATCTTGAAAGATTTAGACAGATTATCGGGCGGGAAGCCGTGCCCGCCCAACACAGGGAAAGCCTGAGTAGCTGGTTTCTCTGGACCTCTCGCGCCAGCGAAGAGGCGCGGGCGGAGCAATGCGCCTGCGTCTTCCGGGGTCCGGTCCCCTCTCCCACCGCGCCAGCCCGCGGGCGCCGGGACTGCGCCTGCGCGACCTGCCCTCTCCTGCAAGCACGGGCCCTGAATAGAGCCATCGCTCCGCTCGCTGCCTTTACCGTGTAGTAGCCAAAGGAGAGGGTGATGACGGTGAACCAGAACAAACCACCCCTCTGGAAGTAAGCCTCAACGCCTGGTGCCATGCTCATGGATGTAGCACACTCCCTTGGGCACAAGGCAGAGAACAGTTTGTGCGCAACTGAGGTCGGGGCGGAGCCTCGGCCAGCGCTCCTCCTACTTCCTGACGGAAAGGGAGAAGGCTCTGCGGGTTCGGAAACCCAGAGAGCGAGGCTTGCTGGTCCCTGGCCTGGTGGGCAGGGCATCATCTTCCAGGAGAGACCACTCTCTGACTATCACTTTCCCGGGTTTAAGATTAACCATGAGTCTAATTTTTGAACTTCAGCTCGGCTGTGCTCTGAGAGATAATGCTCTTCCTCTTTTTTAGATGTATCGAGCTATAGGGCACAGCAGTTATGAACAGGGGCTGTGGGATAGATTGCCTGGTTTAAGCCCTGGCTCTGCCACTGAGTTTTTTAGAAATTAGACTAGTTATCTAACCCGTCTGTGACTTAGTTTCTTCCAGCTCACCCTCTCCACGTGTGACAGGGTGGCTAAATTCTTTGTCCTCCAGGTGTCCTGTATTGCCATCCCCTCTGGGTTGGCAGAGAAATGTTTCACCTCATTATACTTTACGTCTCGCCACTCTAGATGGACTAATGGCCTAAACATTGGAAACAATGAAGAAAATATGGGAGAAGACTTTTACAACCTTTGAGAGAGGAGAAAGAAACTTATTTAGTAAGCTATTAAAAGCCAGAGAGAAAGATTGAAAATTTAACTGCATCCAAATTTAAAACTTTATTCTTCTGAAAGGCACCATAAAGTTGAAAGACCGGGAAGAAGAGATTCTTCAATATATTTAATAAATGAGTAAAGGATATGAATTGGCTGTCCTTGTAAGAGAAAACTTGAATAGCCAAGACACATGAAAAGATGTTCAACTCTAATGGCAATTTGGAAATGTGCAAAATAAAGCAAAAATAAGATGCTATTTTTTTTCCCCAGAAGATTGACCTACAAGGCTGGTCTGAGTACAGTGGTATCTACAATGAATTGATCACAGCCAGTTACAGATTCATTTGTTCCTTCTCCCACCACTTCACTTGACTAGGCTAAAAAAAAAGAAAAGAAAAGATTGGCCTATGAGGTATCAAGACACTATAAAAAACTATAATTAAAAGCATTTGGTATTTGACACCCAAGTCAATAGGAAATGATACTCCAGAGATAGATCTGACATACTCAAGTATTTATTTTATGATAAAGCTAACATTTCAAATTGAGGAAAGAATGTATATTAAATTATTTTAGGATGATTGGTTACCTAGGGAAGAAAATACTGTCAACCTACCCTTCACTTAACACAAAAACACAAATAATGCAGTTTCATGAGGCACAGAGAAAATTGTCCTTCTAGGGGAGTTCTGATGACCATAGAGTAAGATAGGCATGTGTGGGTACAGCAAGACCCCCCATATTTTCCCAGGATCATGAGGGTGGGAGGAGAGCAATCTAAACAAATTTATGGAAATATGGATACATTGTGTGTCTAGAGAATTAGGAGCAATTTATTGTTGCAAGAAGGAATAATGTGAAATGAGTGAAGCAAGGGTGAGGCTGAAAAGGCATCCAGGGCCCTGGTCATGAATGGTATTAGCTGTCAAACTGAGGAGTTTTTGATTTGCTTCCCCAGCCAGGGTGAGTCCATGAAAAATAGTTTTTGCTTTTTTTTCTTTTTTAAATTGGTGGAGCAAAAATGCCTGCTGTATCTTGGATGGAGGTAAAATTGGAAGCAGGGAAAGCAGGGAAGGGGAAAAGTTGATAAAGTAGTATAATAGGAATGGAGAAGAGTTATGTCATTCATTTGAATATTCAAAAAATATTTTTGTGGACCCATTTAGTGTCAGGTCATTGCTAAACTCTAGAGATACAATTAAACAAGAAAAATGCAATCCAGGCTTCAGATTGGTTACAGTGTACTTCTGATGAAAATCAATAGGGATTTACGAGAGGCAGCATAACAATGTTTTAACACACTGACCATTTTGACCTTGGAGTATGATATCTTGCATTCAGGGGTAACAGAGAGACATATTTGTAGCATTAAATTAACAAATGAATGGAAAGGGCAGAGACAATCCTTAGAAGTAAAACTGGGGAGGGGGGGGGGCGAGGGGGACCGGGATATTTGTCCTGCCCAGAAACCTTCAGATTCAAATAATGATGATGACTGATGCTGCTGCTGCTGCTGCTGATTAAATTTTGTGCAGGATTTTGGCCTGTAGGACACTGATTTTTTTTTTTTAAATACATGCTTAGGAAGTGGTTACTTTAGATATGGCATGAAGTAAAAATTCAATAAATGTTAGCTATTCTTACTATTATTACACTCCAGTGAACTAAGAGCTGTGATATGGGAGAAAAAGGTTAAGAAATAGCTGACATTCAATTTGAGAAAATACAGTTCATTGAACAGACAATAAAATCATCTCAACAAAACCAGTGTGTTCAAAGCCAATTTGCTGACTCATCAGCTTACTAAATTAATCAAATTTATGGGGTGTAGCTTTAATACTTCAATAGGTGCATTATATAGCTTTGTCAGACATGTTTACTTTTGGATATGGAGTAACTTTTTGTTTACTAATATTTTGTGAATCTATTAATGTTTTGTTTCCTTTTTGTTGACCTTAAGAATGTGTAAAGGTTTTTTAGCCAATCTCTCGGGTAGTATATTGTGTTAGGATTAGATATGGCTGAGAAAAAGTAAACCCTTATTTTTCTCCCACACATCTAGATGTTGACTTTCAGGGCTGGTTGGGGCTCCCATAGGATCTGTTCTCAGTTCACCCCCATGAGGCTCATACCTTGTGGTTAATCCTTCTAGTCATCCTCATGCTGCATGAATAATTTTACTATTTTTTTGTAGAATACTGCTGCACATTCCATACAATTCAACAGAGATCAACATCTTACGAATAACCAATATTTCAGCATAGAATTAGGGATAGAAGGAAGTGCCTAATTTCCCTTTGAGCACAAAATCAAGAGAAAAGAAAATGTACTACCTAGACGCAAGTGCAACATTACAATTGTGGCACATAATTGTAGGGACTCAGAAATATTTTTTGAATAAAGGAATGGAATATTCTATTTCAAACATCTGTATGGAAGGAAAATGTTACATTTTTCAAGTAAACAGAGGACTAACCATATTTTGAGGCATTTAAGTCTAACTTTAACAGTGGGGAAAATGAATAAAAAATTCATGAGGTCCAAAAAAAGTGGAGGACATGT
Organism: Eonycteris spelaea; assembly: GCA_003508835.1. Classification (NCBI taxonomy): domain Eukaryota; kingdom Metazoa; phylum Chordata; class Mammalia; order Chiroptera; family Pteropodidae; genus Eonycteris; species Eonycteris spelaea. The sequence goes on from PUFA01000277.1 coordinate 1,614,893, forward strand.
CCCAAATTTCTTGGAGGTGAGGTACCCAGAGAAAAACACTTAAGGAAAACAAAACTACAGAGCACTAAATTCTGAAACTCAATGTTGATCAATGTTGCTTTTGACTAAAGTATTTTCTTCTAAAGTCACTGGAACTTCCTCGTGGCACCTGAAGCAGATGTATAGTCCAGGAGGGCAGAGAGTATTTCGTTGCTTGGAAATGGCATAGCCTGATTAGAGCTAAGTATTTACAGGAGGCCAGCCTCAAAGGCAAAGCTGAAAGGGAAGTAGTGGCTAGGTTATGAAACCCCCTGTTAGGCATTTTACTATGTTCTAATTTTTCCTTGCAGTTGATAGATAATTGGGAGTTAACTTCTTCAAGTTCACCGAATATTGGTTTTCTGAGAGCAAAGGCTCCATTTATGCTGTTCATAGCTCTATCACTGGACTCAATACACATCTGTTATGTTGGAGTCTTACTGTTAGGAGGTATTTTTAAAAAGAATGAAGGGCTCAGTGGATATCCCTTGAAGCCAAGTTTAATGTAAAAAATCTAAGAAAGTTTTCAAGAAAAAAATAAAAGTTTGATGACTTGGGGAGGAAGATTAACCATGAGACTGGGCAGTTTAGGCACTGATTTGTTGACCCTTGCCAGTGATGTCTAGATAATGGAATGGGGAGAGAGGCAAGATTGATTGGAGTTGAATAAAGAATGTAAAGCAAAGAAGTGAATGTCTGGTAAAAATGTTTTTTGGAAGCAATTTAATAAGAGGAGGCCTGGGGAAGGTCGCCACCTAGTGTGAATTCAAGGTACTGAGAGAAAAATAAAAATACTTAAAAAGTTGATCTGAATTTTGCATTGCTGAGGAGGCGGGGCGGGGGGGGGGGAAGCCAGAGAAATTAGTTTAGGTCCAACCATATTTTGGTTTGCTTTGTTCTCTTAGTCTCCAAGCTCCTCCAACACTTCCAGCTTCACAAATATTCCCCTTAACTACCTCAAAGCACCTGGTACTGCGCAAACAGACTGGCTGAGCTATCAAGGCTCTGACCCCAAGCAGAAGCATAGGGCCTGTTATAGGAATAATTCATTAATATGACCTCCCATAATATCATCTGCCCATCAAGTCTGTTCTTCATTTTTTTCTTCATTTTGGGTGGTGAGGCGTGATCTATGCTGGAATCATCAGAATCATGGGGTCTCCTTCCACCTGCACCTGGGCCATTAACTCCCCCAATTAAAAACCTGACTTTCACCTGCTTCATGTTCCTCTAGGAATTTTTCTTTTCTTAAAAGTTCAACCTCAGGAAAGTTAATTTCTCAATGCTTTGCTGTCCTAATACGTGTAATGAAGATAAGTAACATATATCCACATAGGGATGCTACAAGATTTAAGTAAGATAATATGTGAATGAACTTTTCTTTGGGCTTGCCACATAACTTTGTAGCAATTTGTTTAACTAGAAAGGGGGACGTGTGGCTCATCTGAATGCAGATGAATTAATCTGAAATAGCTATCAAGCACGTGTTGTGTTTTCCATATCTGGAGTATAAAACACCCTTTTCCCACACATTTGGGAAGGTAAAATGTCTTACAGTTGTGAAGAAAACCCCAATGGTCTGCAGTTTTCTCATCTGTAAAATAGATGTTTTGGTTATCTCAAAGGACTATTTTAAGGATAAATTAGCAAATGATCTAATGTCCATAATCCTTATTCAGTTAGTCTCTGGTGTCTCCTGCTTCCAATCTCAGTATCCCTTAGTCATGAAGTATCAAGCAATATAGATCATCTGTGAGCCAGACAAAGCTTCCGTCCTCACGGCCTCACACTGCCTGCAATTTATAACATAAAGGGTGATAGTGACAAGCATGAGGTCAGAGGTAAGATTGACTTGGTCAGAGGCTCACTCTGTGGTCTAAACCTCTGCCCCAGGTGTCCTCAAATTTAAGTGGAGATAAAATAGTATCTATAAATAACAAAGTTAGATTCAGTTGGTACTCAATAAATGGAAGCTAGGTTTTGAAAAGATAGATTAGATGAAGTGATCAAAAGGTATGTCTTGGGGAAGGTGTGTCTGGAGAGGGCACTTCAAGAGTATATTAATGCTACTCCAGAGGTCATCACATTATCCCTCAGAGAGACCCTGGACTAGAGAGTCAACATGGCTTCCAATGGTGACTTTCTTTGGTGAGAGGCAGCCTATCTGATGTAGTAGTGTTTTGTAGGGGTTTGAACTTTTATCTTTTAAAAGTGCAGGCTTATAGGTTGGGGAGAGCTCATGGCACCAATGTAATTGTGGTTGCTATAGAGTGGAATTGGGCAGTAGGACTTTCTGAGAGGCTTTGGAATTTAAAAATTAACTTTCGGTTACATTAAAAGAGATTATATTTCAATAAAACTGAGGGAAAGAAAGTAGAACCAAGCTAATACCCAATAATATGGAAGTGATATTTTTAAAAAGATTTCTTATATTTTAGACATATTCAGCAGATCCTTGAATAATGAACATCATTTCATTATAATGTTTCATTATAACGTCAATGAGAGATGCCGTAGGAAACTAACTCTTATTTATATCAACCTGTGTCAAAATTGCTTGCCTTATACAATGTTTCACTTAAAGTCACAGAACCTATTGGTGACATTAAGTGAGGACTTATTGCATATTGTATATGGGTGAAACAATATGTCTGTGATTCACTTGAGGATAACAAGGGGGGTGTGGAGAAGATGAATGGACTAGGTGGATAGATAAAATAAGATTGGCTATGTATTGCCATATATTAGAATTGAGTGATGGAATAATCGGTTTTGTTATACTCTTTTTTCTTACTTTTGTGTATGTTTAAAAGTTAACAAGATTTATAAAGGGGGTGGGGAACTTCCCCAAACCAAAAGAGCTCTCTTGGAAGATTTGTTGAAGTGGTCCTTAGCTTTTTTTTTCCCCCTAGTTCACAAAGGATTTGATATTCTGTGAAGTTCAGAATAATTTGGAACTTTCCAAGCATGAGATAGAGAAGAGACTTGACCCTGCTCCATTTCTATTCATATCAGCTCAGTAATGTGGAAGAAGAATCTGACCACCTTAACTAGGTCTGTAATAATTCCAAGGCAATCAATACAGACTAATGATTGCTTAAGGGGAAAAATTACCCTGGAATTTGCAAATCCAAGCTTCGTTAAGAGCTTCTCTTCACTTTGCAAGCAAAGAGACAGATTCAGAGCCTCTCAGTCTGCATTGATAGGGTCACCCAGTGTAAACAGCTTACGACCTGTAATAATACTCAGATACTTCAACCTGCTGGAGTTTTCAGATTAAATTAGCTACTATGTGGGGGGAAAAACGCAGATTGTGGGCAAGGCATGTCTTGTAAACACAAGAAGGTAATTTCTTTCCTGTTCCCCATAAATGTTTCCTCAATGAAGATTAGGAAATGAGGACAGTATGGAGCGATCCCTGCATGAACTAGAAGGTAATTAACCCTCAGCGAATGTTGTGAACCTCATTTTTGCTGAGCTCAATTCCTTTTACCCTATGAGAAAGGGTCGGGAAATTTGGGAAAGAAGCCCCAGTTTTGCAAAATTCATCCCTCTGTGACAGGCCTTTTCCATTTCTTGTGACTGTGAGCATGATGTCATTTCACCCTTTGGAGACAGCGCTCTCCCATAAAATATTTACTCCAAGTGTCATAATTTCTATATAGGGTGGTAGGGGAGTTATTATTTACCTTAGGAAGTTATAGAAGTTGAAAAACATGAGGGCATGAGCAGAAAGAGGCAGAGGCTAGAGGTCAAATTTAACCTTTAGGCCAGACATACACTTCTCTGCCTTGCACCTTCCAGGGTCTCAGATGAGAAAGGAGGCTGATTCCCACAGCTTGGTTCAATATAGTATCTTTAGTTCATGTATTCTTACCTTAAACTTAAATTCTGCACTAATATTACCTAAATTTATATGTTTTTGATAAATCTGATATTGTATATAATTCCCTTGCCTTTGTAATTTTTTTTTTTTTCCTGGAGGCCCTGAGGACTTTTTGTCTTTAAAGTCTAACAGTTTTACCAGGATATACCTTGGAGTTAATCATTTCCGAATCAATTTTCTCCAGTACATTGTGAATTCATTCAGTGTCTGTATTCAGGTCTTCTATTTCTGGAATGTTTTTTGGATTAATTTATTGTGGTAAACACACATAACAAAATTTATCATCATAACCATTTTTAAGTGTACAGTTCAGTGGCATTATGTACATTCACATGTTGTGCTACCACTGGCACCATCCATCCACAGAACTCTTTTCATCTTGTGAACCTGAAACTTTGTACCCATTAAACATGAACTACCATTCTTATGTATCCTTAGCTCTTGGCAACCACTTCTACTTTGTCTCTATGAATTTGACTACTGTGGATAAGTGGAATTATACAGTATTTACTTTTTGCAACTGGCTTATTTCACTTAGCATAATGTCCTCAAAGTTCATCCATGTTGTAAGCAGAATTTCCTTCCTTTATAAGGCTGGATTATATTCTGGGGTGTGTGTGTGTTGTGTGTGTGTGTGTGTGTGTGTGGTGTGTGTATACACATACCACATATTGTTTGTCCCTTCATCCATTGATGGATACTTGGGTTGCTTCCATCAATTGGCTATTGTGAATAATAATTCTATGAACATGGGTGTACAAATTTCTATTCAAGTTCCCGTTTTCACTTCTGTTTGGTATAGCAATATACTCAAAAGTGGAATTGCAAGTCATATGGTAATTCTATCTTTAGTTTTTGAGAAACTTTCCTACTGTTTTCCATTGTGGTTACACCTTTTTTAGAGTCCCACCAACAGTACTCATGAGTTCCAGTTTCTCCATATTTTTGCGAACGCTAGTTATTTTCTACTTTTTGATGACAGCCATCGTAATCAGTATGGGATGGTATCTCATGGTGGTTTTAATTTGTGTTTCCCTAATAGTTAGTAATATTAAACATCTTTTATGTGCTTAATAACCATTTGTATACTTTCTTTGGAGAAATACTTATTCAAGTCTTTGCTCATTATAAAAATCAAGTTTGTTGTTTTAATGTTGAGTTATAGGTATTCTTTTTATATCCTGGATTTTAATCCCTTATCAGATATGCTGTATAAATATTGTCTCCCATTCTGTAGGTTGCCTTTTCAAGTTATTGTTTTGTCTTTTGGTGTACAGTATAAAATTTTGATGTAGTCCAACTTATTTATTCTTGTATGCTTTTGATGTCATATCCAAGAAATCCTTGCCAAATTCAAAATCATAAAGATTTGTCTTGTTTTCTTCTAGCAGTTTTATAGTTCTAGTTCTTTTATCCCCTAGTTAAAAATCTTATGTTAAAATTTTTTTAAAAATCCATTTTGAGTTAATTTTTGTATATGGTATAAGGTAGGAGTCCAACTTCATTCTAGTTTTACCAGCACCATTTGTAGGAGTCCAACTTCATTCTAGTTTTACCAGCACCATTTTATCCTTTCTCCATTAAATGGTCTTGGCATTCTTGTCAAAAAATTATTTGACATATATGCACGGGTATATTTACGGGCTCTCCATTCTATCCCATAGGTCTACATGTCTGTCTTTATGCCAGCACCACGATTTTGATCACTGTAACTTTGTAGTAAGTTTTGAAATCAGAAAGTGTGAGATCTCTAATTTATTCTTTTATAAGATCGTTTCGACTGTTCAGGGTCCCTTGAGATTCCAAATAAATTTTAGAATGAAATTTTCTATTAATGCAAAAAAAAAAAAACTTTGTGATTTTGATAGGGTTTGCATTGAATTCATAGATCACTTGGGTAGTATAGATATACTAATAATATTTAGTTTTCCAGTCTATGAACACAGATATCTTTTTATTTCTTTGTGTCTCTTTAAATCTCAGTAATGTTGTTGAAATTTTAAGTGTAGAGGCCCTTAACCTGCTTGGCTAGGTTATTCATAACAATTGTATTCTTTTGATGCTATTGTAAATGGTATTTTCTTCTTAATTTCCTTTTTGAATTGTTCATTGTTAGGGTATTGAAATGAAAACTGATTTTTATTTGTTAATTTTGTATTCTGCAGCTTTGCTGAATTTGTTAATTAGTTCTAACAGGTGTGTGTGTGCGCACACATGTGTATGTGTGTGCCTAATCTACATATGAGATTATATCATCTTTGAATAGAGATAATTTTACTTTTACTTTCTTCTTTCTAATTCGGATAACTTTTATTTCTTTTTCTTACCAATTTGCTCTGGCTGGAACTTCCAGTACTATGTTAACTATAAGTGGTGAAAGTGGACATTTTTGCCTTGTTCCTGGTCTTAGAAGAAAAACTTTCAGTCTTTCAGCTTTGAGTATTATGTTTCATATATGGCTTTATTCATGCGCAGGTAGTTTCCTTCTATTCCTAGTTTGTTGAGTGTTTTTATCATGAATGAGTACTGAAATTTGTCAAACACTTTGTCTGCATCAATAGAGCGATAATTCAGTTTTATTCTTTCTGTTAATGTGGTGTATTACCTAGATTCTTTTTTTGTATGTTGATTCAACCTTGCATTCCAGGTATAAATCCCACTTGGTCATGGTGTGTAAACCTTTTACTTTTTTATTATTTTTTAAAATTTTGTTTATATTTATTTATTTTTATTATTGGTGACATTGGTTAACAAAATCCAATAAGTTTCAGGTGTACAATTCAACAGTAAGGCATCCACACACACGCATGCACACACACACACACACACATATTGCATTGTGTTGTTCATCACCCATAGTTAGATTTCTTTGTCACCACATATTTGACCCTTTTAATCCCATCTACTTCACCCCTCCCCCACTACCCTCAGGTAACCACTAGCCTGTTGTCCCTGTCCATGAGTCTCTGTTTGTTTGTCCTGTTTGTTTGTTGCTTTTAGGTTTATATCCCACATAGAAGTGGTATCATGTGGTTTTCAACTTTTTCTGTCTGGCTTATTTCGCTTAGCATATAATTTCAAAGGCCATCCATGTTGTCGCAAATGACAGTATTTCATCTCTTCTTATCGCTGTGTAGTATTCATTGTATATATGTACCACAGCTTCTTTATCATCTGTTGTAGGACACTTTGATTGCTTTCATCTTGGCCACCATGAATAATGCCACTATGAACATCTATGTGCAAATATCATTTCAGATATGTGTTTTCAAGTCTTTGGGGTAAATACCCAGTAGAGGGATTGCTGAGATCGTATGGTAGATTAAGTCTTAGTTTTTTGAGAAACCTTCATACTATTCTCCATAATGCCTTATCAATTTGCAGTCTCGGTGTATGAGTGTTACTTTTTCTCTGCATCCTCTCCAACACTTGTTATTACTTGTCCTGTTGATAAACAGCCATTCTAAAGGATGTGAGATGGTATCTCATTGTGGTTTTTGATTTGCATTTCTTAATAGCTAGCAGTGTTGAGCATCTTTTCATATATTTGTGGCCATTTGTATGTCCTCTAGGGAGAAGTGTCTGTTCAGGTCCTCTGCCCATATTTTGATTGGATTGTTTTTTTTTGTTGTTGTTGTTGTTATTGAATTGTATGAGTTCTTTGTATATTTTGGATATTAGGCCCTTATCAGAGATATTGCTTGCAAATATATTTTCCATTCAGATGGTTGTCTCTTTACCTTGTAGACAGTTACTTTTTCTGTGCAGAAGCTTTTAGTTTGATGTAGTCCCATTTATTTTATTTTTGTATTTACTCCCCTTGCCTTTGAGGTCAAATTAATAAATTCTTTTTAAGTCCAAGGTCCATGAGTTTAGTCCTATGTTTTCTTTTATGCATTTTATTGTTTCAGGTCTTATATTAAGGTCCTGAATCCATTTAGTTAATTTTGGTGGGTGGTGATAGACAACAGTCTAGTTTCATTCTTTTGCAGGTGGCTTTCCAGTTTTCCCAGCACCATTTATTGAAGAGGCTTTCCTTTCTCCATTGTATGTTTTTGGCTTTTTTGTAGAAAATTATTTGCCCATATAAACATAGGTTTACTTCTAGACACTGGAGTCTGTTCCACTGGTCCATGTGTCTGTTTTTCTGCCAATACCATGCCATTATGATTATTGTTGCTTTGTAGTATGATATGAAGTCTGGCAGAGTGATGAGTGATGCCTCCAGCCTCGTTTTTTATTCTCAGGATGGCTTGGGAGATTTGAGGTCCATTGTGCTTCCATATAAATCTGATGATTTTTTTTGTTCTGTTTCTTTAAAAAATGCCAATGCGATTTTGATGAGGTTGCATTAAATCTGTATAATGCCCTAGGTAATAAATTCATTTTAACTCTGTTGGCTCTTCCAATCCAAGAACACAGAGTATCTTTCCTTTTCTTTGTATCTTCTTCAATGTCTTTTAACAGGATCTTATAGTTTTCATTATATAGGTCCTTCACATATTTCATTAAATTTATTCCTAGGTTTTATTCTTTTTGTTGCAATTGCAAAAGGAATTGTTTATTTTTTTCCACTTCTTTTTCTGATGCTTCATATTAGAGTATAGGAATGCTCTGGATTTTGAACATTGATTCTGTATCCAGAGACTTACTGTATTTGCTTATTGTTTCTAGTAGTATTCTTGTGGAGATTTAGGATTTTCTATATAGAGAACATAGTGACCATTTGACTTCTTCATTTCCTATGGATGCTTTTTATAACTTCTGTTGCCTGATTGCACTCACTAGGCTCTCAAATGTTATACTGAATAACAGTGGTGATAGTAAACAGCCTTGTCTTGTTCCTGATCTTAGAGGGAAAGTTATTAGTTTTTCACCATTAAGTATATGTTGGCTGAGGGTTTGTCATATATGGCCTTTATTATGTTAAGGTACTTTTCTTCTATACCAGTTTTGTTAAGTGTTTTGATCATAAATGTTTGCTGTATCTTTGTCGAAGGCTTTTTTCTGCACCTATTGATATGATTATAGATTCTTATTTTTTAATTGTTTATGTAGAGTATCACATTAATCGATTTGCATATGTTGAACCATCCCTGTACCTCTAGGTATATAATCTTTTTTAATATGTTGCTGTATTCAATTCATTAGTATTTTATTTAGGATTTTGCATCTGTGCTCAGGGAATATTGGTCTATAGTTTTCTTTTTTTGTGTTATCCTTACCAGGTTTTTGGTATCAGGGTCATATTGGCCTCATAAAATGAGTTAGGCAGTATTGTCTCCTCTTCGATTTTTTGGAAGAGTTTGTGGAGAATAGGTATTAAATCTTTGAAATGTTTGGCAGAATTCACTGGTGAAGCCATCTGGTCTTGGATTTTTACTTTTTGGTAGGTTTTTAATGATTTCCATACTGCTGATTGGCCTATTTAGATTTTCAGTCTTCTTGATTCAGTCTAAGAAGGTCGTATCTTTCTAAGTACTGATCTATTTCTTCTCGGTTATTAAATTTGGTGTTATATACTTTTTTCATAGTATTCACGTATGAGCCTTTGTATTTCTGTGGGTCTGTCGTAATTTCTCCTCCTTCATCACTGATTTTGTTTATTTATGTCCTTTTTCTTTTTTCTTTAGTGAGTCTAGCCAGGGGTTTGTCAATTTTATTAATCTTCTCAAAGAACCAACTCTTTGTTGCATTTATTTTTTCTATTGTGTTTTGTTTTCAATTTCATTTAAGTCCGCTGTAATTTTGATTATTTCTTTCCGATTGCTAAATTTAGACTTCATTTGCTCCTCTTTCTATTTTTTTTAAGACGAAGTGTTAGGTTGTTTATTTGGGTTCATTCTTGCTGTGAGGTAGATCTGTAATGATATGAACTTTCCTCTTATGACTGCTATTGCCATGTCCCAAAAGTTTTGATATGTTTGTACTATCATTACCATTCATTTCTCTGTATCTCTTGATCTCTCTTTTATTTCTTGTCTGACCAAGTCATTCTTCAGTAGCATGTCATTTAATCTCCATGTATTTGTGGTTCTTCCCGCCTTTTTTTTTGCAGTTGATCTCCAGCTTCAAAGCATTATGATCACAGAACATGGTTGGTATGATTTCAACCCTCTTATATTTGTTGAGACTATCTCTGTGTCCCAGTATGTGGTCAATCCTTGTGAATGTTCCATGTGCACTAGAGAAGAATGTATAAGCAGACTGTTTTGGATGGAAGGCTCTGTAAATGTCAATTATGTCCGTTGGTCTAATGTGTCATTTAAGGATGTTATTTCCTTATGATTTTCTGTTTGGATGATGTGTCCATACCTGACAGTGGGTATTTAGGTCCCCTACTATGATAGTGTTTGGTCTGTTTCTCCCTTAGTTCTGTTAGTAATTATTTTATATATTTCAGGGCTCCCTGATTGGGAGCATAGATATTAATAAGTGTTATGTTTCTTGGTGCATGATTCCCTTTATTCATTATGAAGTGTCCCTCAGTATCTTTCTTTACCTTTTTTATTTTGAAGTCTATTTTTCATCCAATATTAGTACCACTGCTCTCACTTTTTTCTGAATGCCATTGCTTGAAATATATTTTTCCACCATTTCACTTTAACTCTAAATTTGTCACTTTTGGAACTGAGATGTGTCTCCTGGAGGCAGCATATGGTTGTATTTTATTTTTTAATCCAATCCGCAACTCTGTGCCTCTTTATTGGTGATTCAGTCTATTTACATTTAGGGTGATTAGAGAAATATGAGGTTTTCCTATGGCCATGCTTTCTGGTAGCTCGATGTGTCTATTGCTTCTTGTCTTTGTGTTTTGTAAATCAATCAATCAATCAATCAATTAATATATTTGGATGGGTTTTGTTAAGGCTTTTTGCATAAATATTCATCAAGGATATTGTCCTATAGTTTTCTTATAGTATTTTTGTCTGGCTTTGGCATCATGGTCATGCTGGCCTCAACAAATGAGTTGGAAGTGTTTTCTTCTTTTCATTTTTGGAAGAGCTTGAGAAGGATTGTCACTAATTCTGCTTTAAATGTTGGGTAGAATTCTTTAGTGAAGCCACCTGGTCCTGGGCTTTTCTTCATTGGGAGAATTTTGATTATTGATTCAACTCTTTACTTCTTATTGGTCTGTTTAGATTTTCTTTTTCTTCATCATTCAGTCTTGTGGGTTGTGTGTTTTCAGAAACTTATCCATTTCTTCTAGGTTATCCAATTTGTAGATATACAATTGTTCATAGTATTGTAATTATTTTTATTTCTATGGCATTAGTTGTAATGCTCTCATTTTTTTATTTTTATTTGAATCTTCTTTTTTTTCCTTTGTTAATCTAGTCAAGGATTTTATTGATCCTTTCAAAAATTCAGCTAATCGTTTTGTTGATATTTTCAATTTTTTTCTATTTTCTATTTTGCTTATCTTTGCTCTAATCTTTTCCTAATCTAAATTTGTGTTTAGTTTGTTTTTTTCTTAGTCATTTGAGATATAAAGTTAGATTGTTGATTTTAAGATCTTTTTTAACATACTAATCTATAGCTATAAACTTCTCCCTTAGCAGTGCTTAACTGCATCTCATAAGTTTTGGTGTTATGTTTCTCATTTTCATTTGTTTCAAGGTATGTATAATTTTTCTTGTAATTTTTTTGACCCATTGGTTGTTTAAGCGTGTCATTAATTTCCATAGATTTGTGGATTTTTAAGTTTTCCTTCTGCTATTTATTTTCTAGTTTCATTCTATAGTGATCAAAAATATATTTTGTATAATTTCAACATTATTGAATTTGTGAAGACTTGTTATATCTCCTTGGTGAATTGACCCTTGTATCATTATACAATGTCCTTTGTCTTTTATAATAGTTTTTTGACTCAAAATATATTTGTGTGATATTAGTATAGCCGCCCTTGCTCTCTGTTTTGGTTACCATTGGCATGGAACGTCTCTGTCTTTTCACTTTTAGCCTATGTGTGTCTCTGGATCTAAATGAGTCTTCTGTAGACACCATCCTGTTTTCCCTTAACCATTCATGTAAACTCACTATAAAACCTCCTACTGTTTTCAAGTGTTCTTTATTCGTTTGCTGTGTTGAAGGTTATATGCACTTTTAGTTTGATTTTATATAAAAATCACTTCCAAAGTGGTTCTAACAGCTGATTCTTATACCAATCCTAATGCTGATTTTTAATTTTCTTTAGTTTTATCATTCTTTCCCTCATTCCACCCCTATACAGTTAAAACAGTTGGTTATCATTTGGGTGCATACTGGTTTATTTGTATTTATTCAATTATTAATGAAGCTGGGCATTTTTTCCAGCTGTCTTTTCCTTTAGGGCGTATGACTTCTTGTTAGATTAAAGAAATTCCTCCCTGCCCTGGAGGTCATAAATTTCATTTCCCCCTCATAAATGTAAAGCTATGCCTTTAACGCATTAGTTATCTTTTTGTTTTAAGTACTAAAACAAAAAATAAGATGAATAAATTTTGAGAACCTAATGTACAGCATGGTGACTATGGTTCTAAACACAGATTATATACTTTGAAATTTGCTGAGGGTAAGTCATAAGTGTTCTCACACACAATGAAGAGTTAACTATGTGAGATGACGGATGCGCTAATTCTTGATCTTGGTAATCATTTATGAAGTATATGCATACCAAATCATCACATTTTACACTTTAAATGTATACAATTTTTCAATTATTATTCAATAAAGTTGGAAAAATATTTTTCACAAAAGACAAGAAATAACAAATGTTGGTGAGGATGTGGAGAAAAGAGATCTTTGTACACTGTTTATAGCAATGAAATTGATACAACCATATGGAAAACAGTATGAAGTTCCTCAAAAAATTAAAAATGGGAACTCTCATATTATCCAACAATTCTATTTCTGTATATATGTCCAAAGAAAACAATAGCTTGAAGAGATGCCTGCCTTCCCATGATCATTGCAGCATTATTCACAATAGCCAAGATATGGGAACAACCTAAATGTCCTCTGACAGATGAACAGATAAAGAAAATGTATATATATATATATCACATTTTATGTGCACATATATATATGCACATACACACATGCACACACACAGTGAAATTTTAATATAGACATAAAAAAGGAAATCCTGATATTCATGACAACATGGATGAAGTTGGAGGGCATTACACTAAGTTAAATAAGTCAGAGAGAGAAAAAGAATAATACACAGTATCATTTATATGTGTAATCTAAAAAAATAGTCAAATCATAGAATGGTTGTTGCCAGGGCCTGGAAGTGGGGGAAAGGGGAGAATTGGTCAAATTGTACAAACTTTTAGTTATAACATGAATAAATTCTAAGAATCTAATTTATAGCTTGGTGACTCTAATTAATAATACTGTGTTGTGTAATTAAAAAATTTGCTTAGAGTAGGTCTTAAGCATTCTTAGAAAAACAAAATCAAACCAGTAACTATGTGAGGTAATGGTTGTGTTAATTAACTTGATTATGGAAATCCTTTCACAATGTATATGCCAAATCACATTGTACACTTCAAAGCTATTAAATCATATTTGACATTTATGCAGTACTTCGATGAGCAGGATAAAAAAGTAAGTGTGGCACACACATACAATGGAAGATTATTTAGGTTTAAAAAGGGAAGGCAATTCTGACATTTACATAATAAATATGAATGGAACTGGAGGACACAGAAGCACAAGTGCTTTCTGATCCACTTTGATGACAAATCTATAGTAGTCAAATTTATAAAACCAGAGAGTGGGATAGTGGTTCATGAGCTTTGTGGAGGAGGAAAGACAGAGGTGTTGTTCAAAGGGTTCAAAGTTTCAATTGTGCAAGATCAATTAGTTCTCGAGATCCGCTGTACAATGTAGAGCCTATAGTTAATAATACTCTATTGTATAGTTAAAAATTTGCTAAGAAGGAAATCTTATGTTAAGTGCTCTTACCATAGAAACATAAAAATAAAAACTAAGGGACAGGAGGAAACTTTTGGAGATGATGGATAAGTTCGTGGCCTTGATCTTCAAATGGTTTTACAGGTGTATACTTATTCCAAGCTCATTAAGTTGTTTATATTAAAATCACAGCTTTTTATATATCAATCATATTCAATGAAGTAGCTTAAAAATGACCCTCGTCTCTCTGAGGAGGCAGGGAAAGAACATGAGAACACGTCACAAAAGAAGATAGCATAAAGTGACTGAAAATGAGGAGGCATGGTCATCTTCGACTAGAATTTTTGGAGACACTCTAATAGAAGGGAGATAAGAAATGGATGTGGTAAGTATGCAACTTACCAGAATTTACCTCAAGGGTAGTAAAAAGAAGTGGATCAGTGTTAATGCAGTTGTTGGTTTTAGAATAGATTGAGATGTCTCTATCCCCAAGAAGTCAGGCTGGATGGGTTCCCATCATGCCATACATCTATTCCCACTCCTATACCCAGTCATTAAGCACACAGCTTTGTGTGCTGGTTCAGTTCAAAACTAGGTGAAGATCCGTAGTGGGTTTCAAGTCTATAGTCTGGGACCCAAATAAATACCAGAAATTCTCCAAGAAAATAAAATAAGCTCAGAAGTCAGAGGAAAGTACCAAGCCAGAAACAGAAGAATCAAGGTCCAAATATCAGGGAGAGTAACTGAGAATGATACTGTGGTACTCATGGAACAAGAAGTGAAGTGAAGGTCATGTGCCAAGTGTTTGCAGCCAGGAAGCAAGGTCAAACAAAAGTAAATTAGGCTATTGTGGACAGTCTAGAACTTTTGTTTTGAATGTCTACTAGTATCCAAAGTTCCCCTTATGGTCTAGCAGTGAAGAAACCTGTAATGGCATGGGAGTTTTCAGCAGTGATGTGGACAAGCAGCTGGTAAGCCAAATATCAGAGGCTACAGATTGGCTCTGACAGGAGTGTAGCTAATGAAATCCACCATGGTCTGCAGGTATCACTGAGGCTGCAGTACCGCATCAGTGGCCAGCTCCTAGAGAAACTGCGTGGTCATCCTGGACCTTGTCTTGGGAAGATAGGGTGTTCTGGTGCATGAAAGGCACTGTAATCACCATTTAAGATCTGATTCTTTTCACCTATGTTGGTGTTACTGAGGAAAGCAGAGGTTATCACTGTAACATGAGTGTCTGGGTGGGTCATAAATAAAATTAGACTTTGTTGCAATGGAGAGTTAGACAAAGGAAACATCATATTATGTGTTATAGGGACCCCAGGGCATTGTGAGGGAAGTAATTGACAGGTGGGGAGCAGCAGTTAATTGAAACCAACTTGCAAAGAGAGAGAAAAATAAGGCTTCTGAAATAAAAAGTCACTATAAATAAGGAGTTTGTCTAGCTACCAGGATAAGACTTGATGAGTAGGGTTTGTGAGGAGGGGAGAACAATGGTTCAATTCAGCCTACATGTTGAACTATATCTCTAGGAGGTACATGAACATTCTAGGTACATCTGACATTATACATTCTATAGTATATAAGGAACTGTCTCAAGATACTTCAAAAGCAAGGATCAAGTAAGCACCACCAATGGGATGGCCAAAAAAAAAAAAAAAAATTTGGAGACGCGATTGCTGGTATGTGGATCTGAGCACATTTGTTGATGCAAGAGATGAAGTCTCAGAGATCTAGATGCAAGTAGAGATGATAGCAACAGCAATAGGGTGGGCAACTGCCTCACAGTCACTGGAAGTTAGTTTCCTTGAGGATGGCTGCAACAGTGTATTAGCAGCTCAGGAGTCCATATTGGTCACTAGCACAGACAACCACCAGCTAAGAAGGTGGAGAGATGAAGGCAAGGAAGTTAAGGGAAGTCCATCCCACAAAAGGCAAGTGCAAGCTCTCCAAGATCTAGAGCAAGAAGCAAAAGAGTGACCCTTGCCAAGTGGTAGCTCCCTCTGCTATAGGCTGCCCCCACAGGCTGCTGCCTCTGCAGCCCCTCCACCTGCCCCACTCCTGCCTGGAAATACCGAGAAGCTCCCAGGTCTTTCCCAGTATCTGGGTACTAAAGAGGTGAAGGAAGAAGAAAAGTGGACACAGCAGATCCTGGCTCTTGAAATCTGCAGATGCAGGTTGCTTTTGGAATAGTTGTAAGTCATTGTGTGACTTGCACAATGGTCTTCCATGGACCTTGGATTCCTGGATATCTGTAAAATCTAGGCACCAATGATGCTGCTTAACTTACAGGGCTGCAGTGAAGTACAGATGAGATTATGGACTGGGGTGCTCTAAGGTGTGTAGTGTTAGGAATATCAGTGGCAGGTTTCCAGAACCCAGGTGGGGGTGAGAGTGAGTGAGTCAACAAGGAAGAAAACTGCCCCTTCTTAAAGAGTTCTCAGGAGACCAGTGCTGGGCGGCTCAGATTACAGGGCACATAAATAGCCATTGTGTGCCAAGGAAAGTCTAGCTTGCCTGAATATCCTGGTGTCCTAGAGAAAACAACCGTGAGTATCTCTGTCCTTGCTTCTCATTTTGTTTTGTCAATGTCCGGTGTATATCCTCCTCCCCATTCTAGGTGGTCTACTGGTATTTAGGGAGGCAGGGTCTATGTAGCTGTTTTGGTCTAGGAGATGTGGGTGTGAGATGTAGGGAGCATAGTGGGATAATAAGAAATGCTCTTCTACCCCTCACTCCTCTTCCTTTGCTCAGTGGGAGATTTGCTTTCTGGGCTGAGGGAGGGTGAGTGAGTGGGATGTGACATCCACCCAGACCCCAGATGCCATTGTCTGGAAGTCTCAGTGGAAAATTCAGTTCCGTCTTCTCTCTTGGCTCTCTTCCATTTCTGATTTCTTCAGAAAGAAGGAGATGGAAGAGAAACAGATCAGGCATTCACAAGCCTGTGTTTCTAAGCCCATCTTGGTACCAACTGTGTGTGGGACATGGATAAATATGCTTCTCTCTCAGCCTCAAATCTTTACTTAAAGACTATGCTTGACTAGGTAGCTGATTTCCAACCAATTTTCAGAGGAGTCATTTTTTTCCAATAACATCTTAGTCTGAAATCTTGCATAAACTGAACACTGTATGGGTTGAAGGGGTTGTGGCTCTACTCACTCCATCTGTAGCCCCAACTAAATGGCCTCATCTGAATTATAGATCTGAAAACCTGTGAGTTAGCTCTTTCCAAGACCCTGCTTGCTACAATGGGCTGTGGTGCCTTCTGTGCCATCTTGAAGTGTTGGGAAGAATACCTATTGCTTTTTGTTCTTCCCTCGATTTGGGTGCAGGTCCCCAGAACAGAGGCAGCTGCAGACCAGGGAACAATGCCCTTGCTCTGGCCTGGGTTCTTCAGTGCTCATGACCAAGCGTCTGCCACCACAAGTGCAGTAAGGCAGCTGCTGCTAGCCTGTGAGCTTGCCTAGGTGTTTCTAGAGACTGCCAGGATGCCTAAAGGAGTAGTACATCCAAAAGGAAAAGAGGCTAGTGCAAAATAGGGTCCTTGACAGCCCAGAATCACCAGAAACTGGGAGAAGAAGGTACTTTTCTGTTCAGAAAGTTCCTCCTCTGCCACTGCCTGAGCCTGCCAGGTAACCCCCTTCTCCTTTGCACAGGTTTCTCAGTCTTTGCTCCCAGCCTCTGCAACTCCTGTGAGCTCTCTCCATGCTTATGACTAACAGTTTCTCTCGAGAGGAAAGAGGCCAACATTGGGAGTGTCCAGGTCCCACACCCACCAATTTCAGTTAGTTCCAAAGCCCCTCTCAGATCATAACTGGACACCCTATAGGACCTTGGTTCTTTCCTGTCCCCATAATTACCTTTCCCCTGACTGAGCCCATCTCACATGCCCCTTCCTCCATGAGGCCCCTCTTCCAAGTCCTCTCAGGTGGTCTGGGCTGGACTCTAGATGTCTCAAGATCTCTCCAGCTGCTAATTTAGTATCTCTGAGAACTTTCACCTGGGTTCCATCTGGAACTTTCTTCATGCAGACAGCTCCAGGATGACATCACCTGGCAAACATGCAGCCATTGTACCCATCTTGTGCTCAGGACAAACATTACAAAGATTTCAAGACTCTGGCTCCTTTCAGATCAGCACTGCATACCACCAGGGTTAGTCCATGTAAGTCAACAAATGAGAGGAAATAGGGTTGCCTTGTTTGTTGCTGAGACAACCAGCTTAATGGTACAGACAGGGAGAAGGAGGTTCACAGAGGGGAAAGGTCTTGCCCAAAGACACTCAATGAATCCTTCCTGATGTGACAGATGGCCTCAGTGAGGAATTCTATATTCTAGCCACAGTGCTGATGGCAGTGTCCAAGGAAGTCTAGAAGGGTCAAAACGGGGCATTGGAGAATAGGTAGATGCTGCTGTCAACCCATAGCAGAGTTCTGGCTAGGTAACTGACCTCCCAGGTCAGAGTGAACACTCATCTTGTCCCTAAACTGCTTTTAGAGGCCTGTTGCTCTCAGCCCCACAGGAGGAGAGAGGAGGTAGGGGAAGTACCTTTTCTGACCTCCAGGAGCTGGGCCAAGTCCTAACCCATGTTCTACAACCAAGATTTTGACCTTTTCTCTTTCTATCCATCTGCTTAGGCCATGAATCTCCTCCCTGTTATCGTGCTGATCCTGCTCACACAGCCTGCGAGGTCACTGGGAGCAGAAATGAAGGTCTACTCCAAGAGATCAGTGACCAATGCCTGTACCCTGGTCATGTGTAGCCCACGGAGAATGGCCTGCCTGGTCGTGATGGACGGGATGGGAGAGAGGGCCCCCGGGGAGAGAAGGGGGATCCAGGTAGAGTTGGGATCATGGTCTTGTCTTGGTGGGAAGGGATAAGCATTGGAATGTAACCAACCCAGCAACTCTGGGTATTCTGCTGTAGAAGCCTTGGAGATGGAAACCCACTTCTTTGGGATGGGAGAAGTCCCCCAGACATCCAGTCCACCTAAAACATTGCTTTAAAAATTGGCAAATGACTGGCTGCCTTGAACCCCCAGGTGCCTATCTCCGTCAACCCAGCAGCCAGCTGTCCTGATTCCTCCCCTGGATCTTCTGATTTCTCCTCCCTTCCCTCAAGGATGAGTTTATGACTGGCATTTGGAGCCCTCTAGAACCATGATCTGGCACTTAGAAGTTGTATATCTGATTAAATGGTGCCTGTGCAGGGTGTTGAACATTTTTAGTATCTAATAAACTCTACTGCATGAAAGGTAGGAAAGGACGATGCTCTGTGGTCTTATACTCAAGCCTGATCAAAAGGATTTGTCCCTAAATACATTATGGAGAAAAGAAAGGGAGCTCACAATTTTTTTGTCAAGCCCTGATCTTGGGTGTTCATTTGAGTAATTCATTTATTCCTCCTTCTAAGGGATATATTAAGCTCAAGAATTGTATGCAAGGACTAAATGACACTCAATCTGGAAGGTGAAAAGGACATAGTTTTCTGTGTCAGATAGATCCGTGCTTCATAGCTCCATCTCCATGGCAGGGACCCCTCTGGGACAAGCCCGCAGTGTCCCTGAGTCTCAGTTTGCTCATCTGTAAGTGGGAATAATATCTACCACACAGTGACAAATAATTGAGCCAAGGCTTTATTTTTGTCAAGTCTTCAGGATAAAGTTGCTTCTTCCTGCTGTACCCATTCAGGTGAATTCTCCTGAGCTTTCCAAAGGTACTATTATTAAGAGTTTATCCAAGAAACACTGTCCCATAGGGGAGGATCTGGGTCTGATTGGCACAAAGGAAGCATTCAATGAATCAGCAACAGGGAAGAAGGGACCACCATAGCACTGGGTTGGGTCGTGGAGGGATTAACTGTGGTCTTTATCTTTCTGGAATTTGCATTTTGGTTGAAGGAGGAAGAAAACTAACAACACTGAAGCTGGAAAGAATAGGTAACATTGGGAGGCTTTGTAGCCTGAGGGAAAAGTAAGCATCTGTCTTTTACAGACAGAAAGTGGCTCCCAGTGAAATGGGCTGGGGCTTGGGAAAGCCACTCGGAAGTGCACTCAGAAGAAGGGTGGTATCCAAGGAGCCAGCTCTCTCTTGGAGAATCTCAGCAATCTCCAGCCCCCGGGGGGCCTGAATTGAAACCCAGGGAGGGCACTCATTCTTTACAGTGGCCCTCGGAGCCTGCAGCATGGAGTGTGGCTGAGACCTCCCTTTCTTATGCGGGCACCTCACCCCACACACATGCCAAGCCTGGCTCTGGGTTGGTGCTTGGAGAGAGAACAGCACATAGTTGGGCCAGGGCACCAGGCTCCACACTGGCTCCTCATTCTAGGCCCTTTAGTCGCTTACTGTTTTTGGTTGGAGAATTTTCTGGAGAGCTTGGAGCTCTCCAGAATGTTGACCCAAGTAGGTCTGGGTAGGAGAGTCTGTACTTGTGACAACAGCCCCTGCAGATTCTGAAACGTGGTCCCTAGAACCTGCTGTAAAAGACAAGATGGACCTAAGATGAGAGATTCTTGAGAGAGGTGGATGGAGGTGCCACGGACACTGTGGTGGACCCTGCTTGGAGGAGCTGTATTTCCAAGGATAATTCCCAAAGTCCACAGCACCTCCTAGATTCCTGCCCAGAAGAATTTAGTTAGAGGAGGGCGTGCACCTCCATAGGAGTAAAGCCACACACTTCACAGCAGCCCACAGGGTCCCTCGCTACGCCTGCTGATTTCTTAGATCTTACTTCCCTCTCCTTTCCACACTGGCTTCTCCCTGGTCTCACCACACTCAGGCCACTGCCAGCTCAGGGCCCTGCCACTGCTCTTCCCATGGAGGTCGCTGTGCTCATTCCTCATTTCCCTGGCTTTACTCACAGACTGCCTGCTCAATGAGTCCTCCTCTGACCACCCACAATTAGAAGACACTCTCGCCTACACTCTCTATGCTTTATTTCCTCTGTGACACTTTTTCTGATCTAATAAACCATAGATTGTACATTTTAATTTGTATTATATTTCTATGCGGTTGAGTTTCAGCTTCATGAGGAAAGATTTGATTTGTTGTTCGTTTCTCTCACTACTATATCCCAGTGTTGTGACAGTGCCTTGTACAAAGTAGAAGCTCAGCGACTAATCGTGGAATGAAGGAATGTGAATTGCTAGGTGAGGAGGAAATTTAGTGCAGTTAAGTCTGGCCAAACTGCTCATCCATAAGCTTCACTTCAGGTGTCGTTTGGCTTCAGTCTAAGGTCTTTCGGTAGGAACTAGCATGCAAATTAGTGCTTTGGGAGGCATGGGTTTCTTGCTGTTGAAGGTGCCCCTCACCTCAGTGCTCTCATGGCCTCCACGGCAGTGCAGCCTCAAACGCTCCTTTTAGGGTGCGGCTTTCTCCCTTGGCCCATCTACCTGTTGCCATCCTGGCCAGGGTGGAGCCCAGGAGAGGCGCAGCCTGGGATCAGGGTATCTCTGCCCCTAGCATATTGGACTGTTGGATATGGGATGTGGGACTCATCTTATAACCCTCTGTGCTTCGGTTTCATTCTTAGTGAGGGTCGTACCTAAAAGCAGGGCACAATGCCCAGCACAGAGCCTCTCAAAGACAGCAGTCCTCACTGCCTGCGCATTCCTGCCCCAGGCAGACCAGGCCCCTCCTGCCTTGGGAACACAGTTTCCAAATCTCAATGTCACCTCTCCTCTCATGACCAGTGACTCACAGCTTAACGTTCTGCTACAAAACCCTTGCAGAAAAGGACCTCGTGCTAACATTTGCAACTTGTCCAGTGTTAAGCATAAAGTTATGTTTTATAGTTTGTTTCTAGTGGACATATAAATGGAAATATTGAGGAAGTGGACAAATAGGTGAATGAACAAGTTGGCAGCATTTTTTTAAAATTTTTGTACATGAATGTTTATAGCAGCTTTAGTTACAACAACCAAAAGATAGAAGCAACACCATTGTGCATCAACTGATGAATGGCTGAACAAAATGTGGTCCATCCATACAGTGGCGCATTGTTCAGCTATGCAAAGGAATGAAGCACCGAGACATGCTCCAAAGTGGATAAACCTCAAGAACATCGCTCCAAGTTAAAAAAAGTCAGACACTAAAGGTCATATATCGTATGATTCCTTTGATATAATATATCCAGACTAGAGACTGAAATCAGAATAGTGGTAGCCAGTGGCCAGGCGGAGCATGGGGGTGGGGAGTGGGAAGTGGCAGAAGAGAGATCGACTCCTAAATGGCGATGAGGTTTTCTTGGGGTGATGAAATGTTTTTGAACTAAATAGAGGTGGTAGTTGCACAACATTGTGAAAGTGCTAAATACCACTGAATTGTTTACTTTAAAAAGGTTAATTTTAGATTATATGTATTTCAGCTCAATTCAAAAAGTATACCCAAACTCACAGATTTGGGTATAAAATTCTTAAATATTATTAGCCATTTGTTCCTTTTAGTCTTTTTGGATAAATCTCATATAATTTCAGCTTAGGTAGCCTTGCATGAGGTAACATGTCTTTTTTTAAATGTTTGGTTACTGTTTGCAATAAAAATAATATGTGGTCACTAAACATAAAGAAAAAGAAGAAAATTAAAATTACTGCAATCGTGTCACTTAGAAAACAACTGTTAACACTTATGACTTTCCTGTGAATTTTCCAATGTGTATTACATGTGCACACAATTCTACGATGTGAGTACATATCTATGAAACAAAATGATATTGAACATAATATTTATAACATATTTTAATCACTTCATGATACATTAGGTCATAATTTGTTTTTTTTTTATAATTTCAAGAGCATATTATGGAGCTTTGCTATTTTATTTATTGAGATGTAATTGACATGTAACATTATATTAGCTTCAGGTATACAACATAATGATTCAATATTTGTATTTAATTGTGAATGATCACCACAGTAAGTGCAGTCAACATCCATCACACATAGTTACAATGTATTTTCCCTCGTGATGAGAACTTTTAAGAAGTATGCTCTTGGCAACTTTCAAATACACAATACACCATTCTGAATAGTAAATACCCAGGACTTATTTATTTTATAACTCAAGTTTGCACCTTTTGACCACTGTCATCCATTTTACCCACTAGCTCTCACCTCTTGTAACCACCAATAATCTGATCTCTGTATCTATGACTTGGGATTTTTTTGTTTTGTTTTTTTGAATCCACATATAAGTGAGATCATACACTATCTGTCTTTATTTGTCTAACTTATTTCACCTAGCATAATGCCGTTAAGTTTTACTCATGTTGCAGATGGCAGGATTTTCTTTTATGGTTGAATAATTCCATTGTGTGTATATATATCACATCTACTTTATCCATCACGGACACTTAGGTTTTTTTTCCTATTTCTCGCTTGGCTACCATAAATGATACTACAATGAACATGAGGGTAGATATTTTTCCAAATTAGTGTTTTCATTTCCTTGAGATAAATACCCAGAAGTGGAATTGCTGGACCATATGGTAGATTATTTTTATTTTTTGAAGAAATTCCACACTGTTCTTCACAGTGGCTGCATCATTTTACATTCCCACCAACAGTACACAAGGGCTCCTTTTTCTCCACATTCTTGCCAACACTTGTTATCTTCTATCTTTTTGAGAATAGCCATTCTAACAGGTGTGAGGTGATACCTGGTGGGTTGGATTTACACATTTCCCTGATGATTAGTGTGAGGTGTCACTTCTGATAAAAATTATGCCTCTGGAAAGGAGAGAGCAAAGAGTTCATGATCAAGGGTAAATGTGGACAGATTGCCCGCCCTAAATGCTGTGGCCTTGGGGCAGGGGAAGGTGCATGGCATGAAAAGTTAGACAGGTAGAGGTTGAATCTGCCTCCAACTCTGGCAGGCCTGCTTTCCTCACCTGTAAAATAGGATGTGCACATCATTTTTTGAAGCACCACTGGACTGAGGAGTGTGGAAGTGGAATGTCATATCCTGTAGACCTGAAGGGGAGCCAAGGCCTTAGCCTGCAGGCGTGGATCCTCCTGGGCTAGGGCCAGGTGTATGCCCATTTATCCTGCTGCTGCTACAGTTTGCCAGGAGCCGTAGGGAGAATGGGATGCCTGGCCAGCTGGCCCAGTCGGGCTCAAAGGGGACAATGGCTCAGCTGGAGAACCTGGACCAAAGGGAGACACTGGACAAAAGGTGAGCCGCCGGGCATGGAATGCGATGTCTACAGGTAGCTGCTGCCTCTAGGATATGCCAGAAGGTGTGCACAGATGTCATCCCAGGAAGAAGGAAGAAGGTTGTGCTGAAGGTGGCACTGGGTTATTTCAGGGATGGCTGAGACTCCTGTTGGGCTTCATCTTTAGGATGGTACTTCCATGATTGCTTCTCTGACTTCTATTACTGCTCTTATCTTTTAATGTACTCCCACTTCCAAGAAGATTTAGTGT
This sequence comes from Eonycteris spelaea, assembly GCA_003508835.1. NCBI lineage: Eukaryota > Metazoa > Chordata > Mammalia > Chiroptera > Pteropodidae > Eonycteris > Eonycteris spelaea. Next base: position 1,639,119 of record PUFA01000277.1, read on the forward strand.
CACTGACTGTGGTGGTCTCTTTCCTCAGGACTCCAGGACCTCCAGGTATTGGTCCACCTGGAAGAGAGGGTCCCTCAGGGATCAGGGGAGCATAGGACCTCAAGGCAACCAGGTCCAAAAGGAGAGGCTGGGCCCAAAGGTAGGTGGTTGGTATGTGGGTTGTCTGGGAGGGAAGGGAGAAATGACCATGGGAATCCATGATATGACCTACGGCATGCTCAGAGTGCCAGGAAAAGCCCAGACCGTCAGCACTGGGTAAGCCTGCTCTGCCCCCTTCCTCCACATTCCTTCATTAGCCTCCATTGAGTAGCCCCAGGCAGTAAGGAGCATAGACTCACCAGCTCTCTCTCTCACCTTGAAGCTGTATGTGAAAAGCTGATTGATATAGACTATCCACACTCTCAGCAATTTTGTCCCAATTTGTTTCTTTTCAAGTGAAATGGGTACCCCAGGCAATCAGTGTTGGCAGGGATAAGAGGCCCCACAGGTCTTAAGGGAGAGAGAGGTAGCTCTTGGAGAGCATGGAATCCCTGGAAATGCAGGCAGCAGGTGAGTGATGGAGGACGCTGGGTTGGGGTGTCAGTTCTGCTGTGTGCCCCTGAAGTTGCTAATGCCAACCCCCCCCAACAACACTCCCGCCATCATGCAGAGATGGCATTACTGGGCATTGGGGTGAGCCTATATGCAAGGAGGGTGCATCATTGGCCTTGACGACTGTCTGTATCTATGGAGAGTGAGGTGTAAGCAACAGGATTAGTCTGTATAAAGGGAAGGTTGGTTGTTGGGTGATGGGAATGGTCGTGTACAGAGAGGTGCACGGCTGGGTTCTAGAAACAGACTGTGTGTGGGGAGGGTATATTGTTGGGCAATAACACAGTCCACATATGGGGAAGGTGAAAATACTGGAAAATGTGTACAGAACTCACCCAAGTCTTCCTCTCTGATCTCAGGGCCTGCTGGAACCATGGGTCCACAGGGACCTCCAGGTGCCAGGGGCCTCCAGGACTGAAAGGGGACAGAGGTGCTCCTGGGGACAGAGGAGAAAAGGGAGAGAGCGGGCTTCCAGGTAAGTTAGCTTCCTTTCTCTGGGAGCCTTGAAATAGGGTGTGGAGGGAAAGGATGAAGAGAACCCCATCAGTTCAGGGCAGCCCCTTCTCTCCTCTCTTGTCCCATTATTTATGGGAGTGGGTAAAAAGCAGGAAAGGCTAACAGGCTGAAAGGCAGGACAATCAGGTTCTGGTTTTAGACTTTATCACTCTGTGGAGGGCAGCCCTGAGCAGTTTTTCCATCTGATCATTGGGACAAGCACAGCTCCCTTCCCAATTAATTGAATAGCTTCAAGTATCAAATACCCTAATGGATGGGGAGTTCTGGAGGAATATGTATTCCTGTTCCCTTTAACCTCCCAAAGGAAGTGTTATCAGATTGTCAGAGTTTGGAGTGAAAATGTCATCTGGTTCAGTGTCAGTGGGATGCTAGGACCTGCTCAAAGGACAGTGTGTTGAGAGTGGATCCAAGGGAATCCCGTGGGCAGCGGGGGCCAGTTGCTTCAGCAGATATGGGCTTTCTGAGGGTCAGTCTAGCTCCTTATTCCCATCCAATATGTGCCTGCAACTGGGCAACCTCCCTTGAGGCCCAGGGCTGATCCCTGGCTGTGCTGGGCTTGTCTTCACTTGGTCTCTTTCCTGCAGACATCACTGCTTCAAGTTTACAGACACAGCTACAACGCCCGAGCATGCCTTCTCTCAGTGTAAGAAAGGTGAGTTCCTGGACCTGAATCTGAGCCAGGCATTGAGGCTTAGCGCCAGACTGGGCCCACACCTTGGTTCAGAGTTGGCTGGGCCTAGGTCTAGGATTATAATGGCTTGACACCATGTTTAGGGCTGGGCCTGGGGCTGGGGTTAAGGATAGGGCTGGGACAGAGCAGTGCAGTCACATGCTCCAGGACCTGAAAGTATATGCAAGGGTAAAAGCAGGATGTGGCCCGTCTTACCAATTCAGGGGCTGGTGGAGCATGGTCAAGCCTCCCAGGCTTTAGAACACCCCAACATCACATCCACCTGTGACCCACCCGAACCAGATCCATGCCCTGAGCCCAGTGCAGTTCAGCAGACTTTCACTCCCATCAACGCTGTGCTGGTGTCTGTGACAGACATGGGGACACCCAAGCACCCAGGATGCATTTCATAGTTCTGTGAGGCCAGGTGTATGGCGTCCAGAGAATGTCACTGCCCAACCCATAGCGGCATAGACTCCAGACACTGCTCTGAGAGCTGGGCTGAAATGCTGGCCTTGGGGTCCAAGACTGGTGGGGGGCCTGACCTTGGCCTGTGACCGAGAATCTCACCTGAGATATGTCCTGGATCTGGCAGCGGGGAGGTGCCTCTGGGTTTCCATCAGTCCTGGGCGTTCAAATTCTTCCGTAACTCTGGAATGCTGAGGAGTCAGAGTCCTCCAAGAGCACACACCCGATGCCCTGAGCCATGGGAACTCTCTGCCTCAGTCCCTAACTGCCCGTCCTTCTTCTCTGCTCTCACTGGTGTCAGATTTGAGCCCATGTTATTCACCAATTCTCATTAAAAAAAAAAAAAGAAAAGAAAAGAAAAAGAAAAACAAGAAGAGTTTTCTGAAGGAGGAAAGCATAAAGGGGCTGATTGGGTGAGACTGGGTTGGCTTCTAAGTATCCAACTAAGGCAACTAACTACCTAAGCCCCAAGGGTAATAGGAGTTTCAAGCATTTGGTATGTCCTCCTCCCTCCACAAACATATTTGCAAATGTATTCACTCCCTCATATACACACTGGTGCAAGGAAAACTTGTTCATATGCACCTGCCACATGTGTAGTTATATACCGTCAATCATTTCACACGAGCACGCACACATATGCAGGCACATACAAAATATTCGCACACATCCAGATGGACCTTACGTGCTCCCAAGTACCTTCAGACGAACGCATGGACAGTTTCATGTACGCATTGTGTACCCCCACCCAGATGCATGGACATAACCCCAGTATGACACATGAACTCTTGCCCTGCCACGTCTATGACTGCTCTGGTGCCATTCTGAGCTTGTGGAGAATCTGCCCCCTGAGCCCTTGTTGAAAATATTCAGAGGAGAAGGGAAGTGGGTCAGTGTTGCCCGGGCTCCTAACCAGCTCCGTGAGGCTGGGGCACAGCCTTCTCTGGAGTCCTGAAGTTTTCTATGCACGAGTCCAGAAGTCAAAAGGATGGGGGATGAGATGGAATAAAATGAGATAGTTGACATGTCACATCACACAAGTGATGTTTTTATAAAGTTTATCTCCATTTTAGAAATGAGAAATTGGAAACCCTGAAAAGGGAAGTGACTTTCACTGGCCTCCCTGGATGGTCAGTGTTAGGGTAGGGCTGAACATCAGGCTTGATTCCCAGACAGGGTTCTCCCTAGCACCGATCCCGCCATTGCCCCCACTCCCACACACACCTCTCAGATGTCTTCATCCCCTCACCAGCACTCTGGGGGAGGGTGACAGGCAAAGGCACCACCCACCAAGAGGCCAGCATTAGGCTGTCCCAGTGCACGGATTAGCACATCACTGCTCTCAGGTAGCCCGTCCTCTCCTCTTTTTTCCCTCACCCTGCACATAGCACAGACCTTCCCTGACAACCTCACACACCCTGATGTTATGCAGGGGTCAGAGAGATTAGAGTTGGCACCTGCACTGTGTTGCCCCTACTCTCAGAGACTGCCCTGGCTGCACGGCGCATTTCTCTGCCCAAAGTTGGTCCAATACACAGTAATTGTAAAACTGATTCTGGCATGCAACATGGTGTGAAGTAGAAAGAGCAGGTCTAACTAAGCTTTAGTGTCAGATCCAGCAAAGTTTAATCCATGATTTTACATTTGATGATTATGTGACATTGGGCCTCTTACTTAACCTCTCTGAGTCCAGTGTTCTCATCTGTAAGTAGAGACCTCAGTACCATGTCACAAGACTCATTGTGGAGCTGGGTGTGCTCTGGAACCAAGTGTTTTTGTTCTACCTGGTGCCCTGATACCCTATATGGGAGGCCTGGGACTCCAGTTGGAGCCCTGAGTTTTAGCCTAAGTGTTGCCACAACCCTACCTGATTCTCCTCTTCTCTTAGTGGCGCTCTTCCCCAATGGCCAAAGTGTTGGTGAGAAGATCTTCAAGACAGGAGGCTTTGAAAAAACTTTTGAGGATGCACAGCAAGTATGCACGCAGGCCGGGGGACAGTTGGCCTCCCCACGCTCTGCAGCCGAGAATGAGGCCTTGCGACAGCTGGTCGCCACTCAGGACAAGACAGCATTCCTGAGCATGACTGACATCAAGACCCAGGGCAAGTTCACCTACCCCACAGGGGAGTCCCTGGTCTACTCCAACTGGGCCCCAGGGGAACCCAACAACGGGGGGGCAGAAAGCTGTGTAGAGATCTACACCAACGGCAAGTGGAATGACATGTCCTGCGGCATGCAGCGTCTCGTAATCTGCGAGTTCTGAGTCACCTGGGGAGGGTGGACAGTGTGTGACCCAGGAGCCTGGCCAGTGAGTCAGGTCCCAGACCTGTGTGGACATAAAAAGCTGCCTCTCCTGGCCTGGGCTTCTCCACAGATTCATGGGTTGAAGCCAGAGGTAGGAGTCCTATGGATCGCCTCTCTCAGAATAAAATATGAAACTGTCTTCACACACTGGCACGCTTGTCAGAGGAAGAAGGAGGCGGCCTGTTTTTCCAGTTGCAAAGGATGAAATTAGCTCTCTAAGAACTCCTTGTTGAAAAATCCAACGGCTCCTCCTCAGCCTTCCTCCTCCTCGAACTGTCAGCCACATTTAACCCAGCTGGTCACTCCCTCCTCTGTCGCTCATCCTCTTCTTGGCTTCCAGGACACCACTCTCATTTGCCTTTATCCTCATGGCTGCCTCTTATGAGCCTCCTTTACTAGTCTCTCCTCTTCTTGACCCCTTAGTGGGGACGTGCTGGAGCTTTAACTCTCAGTCCTCTTCTCTTCTTACCCTCACTCCAGGAGGGAGCTCATTCTGTACATGGCTTCGGATTCCTTCTACTGATGGCTCCTAGAAGTGTATTCCTGTTCAGGCCCTCTCCCTGAGCCCCAGACTCCTAAAGCCAACGCAAGCTGTGGTAAGAGCTGTGGTGAGAGCTGGGAGGCCTCGGTGGCTGCCTCTTGCTTCAAGGCTTGAGCCCTGGAACTGGCAGGACATCTGCGTTTCTATGCAGACTGCATGACCTTACATTGGTAGACTCCCCTCATCCTTGTACATGCAGGATCCCTTTCTATGACTGTCTCTTGGCCCCTGGGACGGGTTTCCATCTTCGTAACCCTAATTCCATCTGAAATCTCAGGCATAGAGGGTGTCCGGCCATGCTCAAATCCGTCCCTAATCCTCCTCTTGCCTGGCAGTTCCAGGAGTGTTCTTTCGCCTCTCTGCTTCACAGATAATCTCGCCAAATCCTCCTCCTCATTTTACAGATATGGAAACCAAGATACAGAGAGGGGAGGGGACTTGCACAAGGCCATGGGCGGTATCAGTAACGGCTCTGTCATGAAAAAGGTCATCTGACCCCAAAGCTTATATTTTTGGCCTATGAATTACTAGGCCATAAGCCTCCATGTATCAGCTGTTTGTATTAATACACTGCTACAAAAGTGATTTGAATGGCACCTGTGCTTATAAAATTGGAATGACACGTGAATGAATCACAGACTCATAGGAGGGGGAAAGAAATATGCCTCCCCCAGACAGGAAACCAACCACTCTCTCATTTGTTCCCAGGGGTCAGGAGAACTGCCCTTTCTACCCCCTCCTGAATGAGACCCCCAAGGTCCCGCCCTCTTCCCAACACTGCGACTGCCACACCTTTATACAAGACAGCGTGTCTGAAAACAAAATGCCGCCACTTCCACAGCGCACAGCTCGGGCTCTCTGCTAAGACCTTTTCCCGTTACTGAGAAAAGTCCCTAATTCCTGGCAGCTTCTACATTTAAGTCAGTTATGCAATAGTGAGCAAACAATCACTGGAAGTCACTTCCATTGGCCTCCCCAGAGGCCACACCTGGGCATACTCAGCCAAGGAGTTTAGAAAGGCCCCTCCCTTTAAAAAGTGCAAATAAAAAATCCAACTGAATTTAGTTCAAGCCCAAGGAGGGCATTTTTTCTAAGAACAAAGTTATGAACTGGTTCAAGAAGGACTGGGGTTGCGCAGGCGACACTGCGCAGTCTCCCTGCTTCTGTGTCTCTCTGTGCGCCCTCGCCGCTTTTCCTCCTTTCCACACTGCTTTTTCCCGCTTCTGCTCTGAGTGCCCAAGCGGAGGGAATGGCGTGTCACATAGAGAACAGAAACTCTGGCTTGCTATCAATTCAAAATTCCTGTGGAAATGAACCTACCTGTCTCAGATGCCCAACTCTGGCTCAGTCAAATAACCTTGAGGCTGACCGCACTGGACAATATGGCCACTGGGACCCAGGCCAGGCCATGGTGGTTTGGGCAAAGCCTTTAAAAGTGACCACTCCCCATCCCAGTACTTAAGACTATTTCTTGACAAGAGGGAAGCGAAGATTGATGGAGCTATGTAGCTCAGTAGGAAGGAAAAAATCTCCTGTGGTGTTGAAGACCAGGGATGTCGAGACCCCAAGCCCTAGGAAGATGCTTCTGACCCACCAGAACATTGGATTCTGGTTAGCTCTCCATCACAGAAACAAGTAAGGAGGGGCATTTGTGTTTGTAGACATAGCCGTACTAAAGCAGAAGACTGAGGCAAGTTCTTCAGAAAATTCAGGTCTTAAACCATTCTGAGTACAGAGACCTTTCCTGCACTAACATTCATGGGCCAAAGTTAACACAAATTGTAAACAGTATTAGCCTCACCACAACCATAGTAGTGATGGCCTCTAATTAGTGGCCTAGCCAAGTGAAGCCAGGACTATGCGACTTTTTCATTCTCAGGAGATGTTATGATTCTCACAATGCTAGGTTACATCACTGGAACTGAGTGGGATCCTTCCATGTCTGGAAGGTGACAACCATAGCAGTTTCAGGGAGAGCCCCTGTTCAATGTAATAGTATATCCTCGAATCGCCTCTTGGTTCTCAACTCTCCTGCTGCTAAACCAGCCTGCATTCCATAATGAACTGACAGTGGCGAGCCTGCTGATGTTTGCTTTTTTAGGATTCTATCTCTCTTCTAAATTCCTTCGATATAAAACACTGACAACTGAGTTGCCTAAGTTCAGAGCATCCTCAGTCCCTCTTACTTTAGTTTAGTGTGTGCTCGACCTTTTCAAGTTACCTATGTCTTATATATATACTACGGCCAAGAAACCAGGTACCCATTAGAGGGAACAAAATATTAATTTCTAAGTCAAATGATCATCCGGGCACTGGACGCACAGATGGAAATGGCTGGTCATGCCCTCATAGATGTGCCAGCCTTAAATGTCCCTAACATTAGAGATAAGCGGTAGAATGGTGTTCCTGCACACAATAAGGCGCTCAACACCAAGCTAGTTAGAGACCAAGACGCGCATTATTGTTCAATGTAATTGTGACTATTAGGCCTCTGTGTGGCTCAAAGCAGGTACCCTGTGGTATATTTTACTGGTTTTCGTCAATGTTTCATTAGGAGAGACCTTATGAAGGCAGGCCTGTGTCGCTTCTGGGTGGAAGTGGATGAGGGCCAGTGTGCATTTCTCAGATGCCTGTCTTTTGCTGCCATGGCGATAGCAGAGTCATTGGTGGACACAAAGCTGCTGTACAATCCCGTGTTCTGGAAACCTGAACAAATGCATGGAAAACAACTGTCCTTGGAGAGTCACTTGAGTGGATCTACTTGGACCTTGAATGAGATTTGGGGGTTGTTACTGCAGCACACAGAGCTCATTCTTACAGGACACATTTTGAATATTAACTTATTCGACTTCCATTTACTTAATATAGTCTCTCTCAGACCACCTTGCCCAAACAACGTTAAAGCACAGAGGGACTCATGAGGACCCTATCTGAGCAAAAGGTCATCGTCATATTTATTTAGTAAGTAGACAGAGTGAAAAACTGAAAGAGTTGAGTGAATGAAATTCTTAATTCCTACCTGTAAGTCTGTTTGTAGAGGTGAATAAAGTGTTTTCAAGATGCTTATAGGCCCTTTGATCTGAGGAAATAGCATTGTGACATTGCCAGTCTCTCTGCACTTTTATTAATTCCCTGAATACTTCTTTTCAGGTATAAGTGCCTGGGGCCAGGCCAGGGTTGAAAGGTCAATGGGAACTTTAGGACAAGCACCTGCATTATGTGACCAGAGGGCTGGATCAGAGCAGGAAGGGGAGAGCACAACTGGTACTGGGTTTTGAGCACGCCAGGGGTGCCTGGCCCCTGGCTACAGAGGGCTTGTCAGGATAGGGAGAGGATGAGAAGCATGTGAATTCTACAAAGACTCAATCCCCCAAAAAGAGTGATGCTGTGAAGGCCTTATCAGGAGGTCTTATGAAAGAGTAATAATACTAGAACCGTCGGAAAGAGTACCTTGAAAAGTGTAATGAGAATGGACATGGTCACCTTACATTAGAGAGATTTATAAAACGAACGCAATTACAACAATGTATGAGTGACACGAGAATAGACAGAACGATATAAAAGCTACCAAAACCAGGCCCAACTATGTACATATGGAAGATAAAAATGGATTACTGAGGTTATAGAAAAACAATGAATTGTTCACTTAATAATGCTCGGTTAAATGGTTAAACATTTAGAGGGAAAAGGAAATCAGATTCTTTTAGTTACATATTAAATTAAAAATCAGAAGAATTTATGTAGTCTTGGAGAGAAGAAAAGCTATCTAAGAATGATATCTGAGAAGAAAACCCAAAACAATAATATTAATACATTTGACTATGCAAAAAATACGTAAAACTTTGCTGCCAAAAGTAGAACGCATAATATTAAAACACTGATTTATTTGCAAAGTATGTAACAGATAAATTAATAAGAAAATGATGGCTAAGTAGAAAAAATGGGATAAGAATGAGAAGAGAAAATTCATAAAAGAAGCAATACTGATGGCAATAGTATTGAAACATTAAAACTGTACAATCAATAGAAATTAAAGAAACTCAAAGAGCAATAAATATCCAAAAATCTATGGGCTAGAGTTAAAGCTGTACTCAAAAGGAAATATGCTTTACTTTCATTAAAAATTAAAAAAATAAAAACAGGAACATCGAGTGTGATGTTAAGCCGCCTCTGATATATCCAACCTCCATCTCAGACTCAGCGGCTGCTTCCACCGCTGGACGCCTCAGATCCCTATCACACAGTAAATCCAAAATGCACACCACCTTTTCTGATTCCTGCCCCTGGAGCGTTCAGGGATCAGACCCCATGAGTGTAAGGGGAGATGATCATCCAGGAACTGCTCCCAGACAGAGCACAGGAAAGGGTCAGTAAAGGTAGGCAAAGTTTGCTCTCCAGACGATGTACTCGCTGGGGAAAAGGGTCACACGTGCAGCATTCCGTATGTGATCTTATAGTACTTTTGTGATTGACAAGGCTATGGGTTGTTATGTGAACAGGAAGCTGGACTTGTCAGAAGAACCAGGCAAGGTGGGACAATGAGTCATTTTCCACACATTGTCTCAGATACTCTGGTAATAACTGCAGGGTTAAAATGGCTTCCAGGGGGTCATCCAGGCTGAGGAAGAGGTAGTCGATCAGCTATGTCTGCCACTGACATCGGGGCAGAGAGGAGCAATATGTGTGCTAGTGTTTGCCATTCTTGGCCTAAGAGGACCTGAGGGAACCCAAGCAGGAGGATTCCCTGAGCGTCATCTGTGAGCCAAGTGAACGCACCTTCTGGGACCTCTGCAAGAATCCTAATGCTTCCATCAGCGGGGCTTCCAGGAAGCCCGAGGACTGAGTTACAACAAAACTGACAGCTGGTGGGACAACAGTGTCATCTCCATTTGAGACCTGCAGGGGATCCCCACCATCGCTCTGTGGGCTGGGCCTTCTGCTGATGCCCTCACAGGTCCCAAGGCAGTCTCGCAAGTTTCCTTAGTTACTGGTTGTCCACCTGAACTCCTCTGCATTTTTGAGAGAAAGTGGAATCACCACAATGATCACAATCCTTAGCAATGTCTTCCAAAAGAACCTGATTCAGAGATAAGTCCAGAATCTCTCCCTGCTGATGCTGGTGGCTGGGGGCAGGAGGAAAATCCTGGGGCTTGATTCTGATTGGATTTCAGAGAGATACCCCAAAACTCTACAGAGGGAGCCCAGGGAGATACCCACACAGCCAGCCTCCACAGGCCTGGTCCTGTCCTTGAGGACATTCTGAAATATTCCTGGACACAGAGAACTGAGGCAGGCAGACAAAGGAGCATGGAGCGTAGAAACATGGGTCCTGCCCTGAAGAGCTCACAGTGAAGGTTTAGAAATAAGACAGACACATAGACAAAGAGCAGAGATTTCCACCAGTACCAGGACTTGCTGGATCTTGAGGGCTGTCCGGTCACCCAGCTGAAACATGAATCTGGATCTGGTATAGGGTAGGGGAATTGAGAAAAGGTATTCTAAATGAGTGTAGCAAGCAAAGCTGAAGAGGCGAGAAGAAAAGAAGGAACATCTGAAGTTGCAGGACAAGAGGATTGTGGAACTCCCACCACTTACCTGGTACCCCAGGAATCTGCAGCCCTCGTCTTAGACACAACCAGCAGAGGGCAGCATAAGGCTATGGCTCCTGTTGCACAACTAAACCCAATCACCTGAGAATGGAGGCTGTGGCCAGAGTCATATTCCAAAATAAGCCTGCCTGCTTCTCTCTTGAATCCAGCTTGGAGCTGAGTCAAGCTCCAGAGAAAGGAGTCAGATCACACATTTTGTAGGGGACAGCAATTCACTTATTTGCTCATTCATTTATTCATTCAAGAGTTATTGAGTGTGATGTAGTTCCCAGTCCTTTTCTAGGCTCTGGGACTGCAGGGGTGAATAACAGTCTTGTCGTACAAATCACATCAACATCAAGAACAAAAGGCATTTACTGCAGGCCGATGCTATCCCAAGTGCCTTATTTATATCAGTGCATGTATTCTTCACAACAGCACTGTGAGATGGGCGCTGTTGGTATCCCGTTTTACCAAGAAGGGAACTAAAGCTCAGAGTATATGCGACTTGCTTCGGGTCTCACGGCTGCCAAGTGGTGAAGTCAGCATTTGAAGAATTTAGCCCAATCTGGCTCTAGGGTCCTCTTAATGACTTTGCTATACTGACAGAACTTAAACAAGTAAAGGGTAAAGATGATTTCGGGTGACTATAATTGCTAATAAGAAAATAAAACAGAGTGTTGTAGTGGTGACTGGGGTTGAGGCTGTTACCACTGAGGCGTTGTGAAATGTGACGTCACCCCAGCAGCATTGGGGAGGTCGGTGGTATTGCGTGCTGTCCCTTGGTTCTTCCTTGCCAGCATAGCAAAGAATGACAGGTCGCTGAGATTTAGGAAAAGTAAGATTTATAGAAAATACATTTTAGAAGGAGACAGGTCATAGGAAGGGCTGCAGCCCTGTGGAATTAGGGAGGTGAAGAGATAAGACAGAGTACGCCACAAGGGAGGAGCGGGTTTTCAGCAAGAAGATCTATAACAATGCAGAAGTGAGAAAGTCTGTTTATATTCGGGCCATGATGGGGGGTCCTAGATGATTAATATGTGAGGTCACCTTGACTGACAGCTGGCTGCTATATAACACTTTGCGTACTGCGCATGTGCTTACCCGGAATTCAGTCTGTTATCATTAGATTCATGAACTTTGGGGATCTATATGTATTATAATGATGGTCTAATGAGCCTGAAGTTATGGGCAGGTTAGGAGAGTACTTTCTGCATATGCGTTTGTGGCTGGTTTGGCCAGCAGCTTTTACGGTTTTTGTGCTCTAGGATTTGGGGGTAATTTATAACCATAAAAGGAAGTGTGTCTGAGAAGTTCTTAAGAAAGGTCTTCGGGGGAGTTTCCATGGTTACAGAGCTGCTGGACCTTCACTCCTGTCCTCATGCTTGACTAACTACCTAACAGGGCAACCTTAGATTGAGTGGTCAGGTAAAGACTTTGGAGGGGAGGAAAATGGTGACATATGAGCCAAGAACTGGCAGGGGAGGGGGATCACTTTATCACCCATATATCTCTGTTTAGAAGTAGGAGTTGCAGCACAGAGCCAAGAGCCACTTGTGGACCCTTTTGTCCATGACCAAACATCTACACGTCTCACACAGAACGTGGAACCACCCAAAACCAATGCTCCTCAGTGAGGGGTGTGCAGACACAGGCTGGAGGGAAGAAAGGGGCGGAGCCCCCTGACAACAGGATGCTGGGAATTTAAGGCATTAAATCTATACGGAAACTCACACACTCACCCATGCACAAAGACCCCTAAATCCATGTACACACATTTCCAGAATCCCCCCTGCTGAAGCCGGAAGGGTTCGGAAGGGAGAGAAAGCCTGGATCTTGATTGTGACTGGAATCTCACCTTCCCAGAGCCTCACCTTCTCTGACACATTCCAGAGCTGTTTCAGGCCTACTCCCAGTGCCTAAAGACACAGGAGACAGTAAGACCCTGGAAATGCAAAGGAAAGAATTTGGGTCATCAATTGCTTTTGCTAGGTGGACATTGATCAGTTGAAAGAAATTATTTGAGGTCTGACACTATAGAATTAAGCAGGACCCCTTTGACCTCCTGAAGGGCCTATAAGAGAAGCCCTTGCTTCCTGGCTTAAGAACCTTTCTGCGAAGGTGACAGGCAGGCAGACAGAGCTATGGTGACTGTATTACTTGGAGCAGGGTTTCCAAAACTGGTCAATCATCTGGATCACCTAGTGGCCTCACAAAGATGACACATTTCTAAGATTTTGGTGCACTGGGTGCAGAGTGGAACCCAAATCCTATGATCTTGTCAAGCCTTCCAGCATATTCTGCTGGTCACTACTCTGAAGAGCCATATGAGGTTGCACAAGCACTCTGCTTGCCAGAAAGGGGCAGGCTGGACCTCGGGTTGGTGCTGGCTAGCTTAACCCAAGGTGTTTGTTTAGCTAATACATGGTCACATGCATCCTGCTTCTATTGAGCGTGGCATCTGTACTGGCCCAGAAAAACCAGTGTTCCATAGTTGGAGACACTGTCTCCTCTGCACACACGTTGCCCCCAGGGTTGGAAGCACAATTTCCCTGATGGACTCCTGCCCTGAGCTCCTCCTCTCTTCCCAGCACTCCTCAGCCACTCAGGGTTACTAGGACAACATCACTATACAAAGTCAACTTCTCAACATCTCTAGCCCAGGTCCCATGATAACAACATTTGATCCTTTTCTGGTAAATGAAAAAATAAAATAAAATCCCTAATTCCCGGCCAGTTCCAAAGCACAGATCAGTTACACAATTGTGAGCAAACAACCTTCTAAGGCAATGGCTCTCTGCCATGCACATGTACACAGTCCAGGATCTGACTATGACCCTGGTGCTGGTCAATCTCTGACAGCCACAGAGGAGGGAGACATGCTTGTCTAGGCAGGGAAGTTTTGAGGGATGAGAATATTAGGCATCAGCTGGTACTCCAAGCCCCTAGCCTCTGCCTTGGGCAAGGTTAAAAGTGCAGAGCTGTAGGACTCCACAGGAAGATTATCCTGCAAGAATGAGGCCCTGCAATTCCAGGATGTAGAACCGAGGCCAGAGCCTGGGCATTGAATGGTGCGAGCTTCAGTAGCTGTGTTCGCTCTGGCAAAGGAGGCAAATCACATTGACTGTGTCCCATGGGAGACTGTTGACTTATTTTAGTTTAGTTGAGTTTAGTTTTTTAAAAAATATTTATTTATTTTTTTTATTTCTTTGATGTCACCACATATTTGACCCCTTTACTCCATCTATCTTCCCCCCTCCCCCTCTGATATTTTCCATGACCATGAGCCTCTGTTTGTTGTCCTGTTCGTTTGTTGCTTTTAGGTTTATATGCCACATAGAAATGATATCATATGGTTTTCAACTTTTTCTGTCTGGCTTATTTCACTTAGCATGATTATCTTGAGGTCCATCCATGTTGACGCAAATGGCAGTATTTCATCTCTTCTTATGGCTGAGTAATATTCCATTGTATATATGTACCACAACTTCTTTAGCCAATCATTTATCATAGGACTCTTAGTTGCTTCCATGTCCTGGCTACCATGAATGCTGCTATGAACATCGATTGCAAATATCTTTTCAGATATGGGTTTTCAAGACCTTGGGGTAATACCCAGTAGAGGGATTGCTGGATCCGATGGTAGAACAATTCTTAGTTTTTTTGGAAAATCTCCATACTGTTTTCCATAGTGGCTGTACCAATTTGCAGTCCCATCAGTAGTGCATGGGTTCCTTTTCTCCGCATCCTCTCCAACACTTGTTATTACTTGTCCTGTTGATAAACAAACCATTTTAAAAATATGAGATGTTATCTCACAGTGGTTTTTGATTTGCATTTTCCTCTTAGCTAGTGATGTTGAGCATCTATTCATATGTTTGTTGGCCATTTGTATGTCTTCTTGGGATAAGTGTTGTTCAAGTTCTTTGCCCATTTTTTTGATTGGATCTTTTTGTTGTTGTTATTGAAGTGTACGAGTTCTTTGTATATTTTGGATATTAGGCCCTTATTGGAGGTGTTGCTTGCAATATGTTTTCCCATTTGTCTGGTTATCTCTTTATCTTGTAGACAGTTACTTTTGCTGTGCTGAAGCTTTTTAATTTGATGTCCTCATTTATTTATTTTGTATTTACTTCCCTTGTCTTTGAGGTCAAATTCATAAAATCTTCTTTAAGTCCAAGTTCCATGAGTTTAGTTCCTATGTTTTCTTCTATGCATTTTATTGTTTCAGGTCTTATATTCAGGTCTTAATCCATTTTGAGTTAATTTTGGTGGTGGTGATAGACAACAGTCTAGTTTCATTCTTTTGCAGGTGGCTTTCCAGTTTTCCCAGCACCATTTATTGAAGAGGCTTTCCTTTCTCCACTATATATTTTTGGCTTTTTGTCAAAAATTATTTGTTCATATAAATATGGTTTATTTCTGGACTCTCGATTCTGTTTCACTGGTCTATGTGTCTGTTTTTTTCAATACATGCTTTTGATTTGTCGCTTTGTAGTATAATTTGAAGTTGGCAGAGTGATGCCTCCAGCCTCTTTTTTTCTCAGATGGCTTTGGCAATTTCAGGGTCTTTTGTGCTTCCATACAAATCTGATGTTTTTGTTCTATTTCTTTAAAAAAATGCTATGGGATTTTGATGGGGATTGCATTAAATCTGTGTATATGCTTTAGGTAATAGGTCATTTTAACTATGTTGATTCTTCCAATCCAAGAACACAGAATATCTTTCCATTTCTTTGTATCTTCTTCGATTTCTTTTAATAGGGTCTTATAGTTTTTCATTATAAGTCACACATGTTGCATTAGATTTATTCCTAGGTATTTTATTCTTTTTGTTGCAATTGCAAAAGAATATTTTTTCCCCTTCTTTTTCTGACATTTCATTATTAGAGTATAGGAATGCTATGATTTTTTGACATTGATTTTGTATCCAGACACTTTCCTGGATTTGCTTATGTTTCAGTAGTGTTCTTGTGGAGAATCGGGTTTTCTATATAGAGAATATGTCATCCGCAAATAGTGACAGTTTGACTTCTTCTTTCCTATTTGGATGACTTTTATTCTTTCTCCTGCGTGATTGCACTTGATAGACCTCCAATGTTATATTGAATAACAGTGGTGATAGTGGACAGCCTTGTCTTGTTCCAGATCTTAGAGGGAATGTTTTTAGTTTTTCACCATTAAGTACAATGTTGGCTGAGGGTTGTCATATATGGCCTTTATTATGTTAAGGTACTTTCCTTCTATACCGATGTTGTTAAGTGTTTCGATCATAAATGGATGCTGTATCTTGTTGACCGTTTTTTCTGCAAGATTGATATGATCATATGTCTATTTTTTAATTTGTTTATGTGGTGTATCACATTAATCAATTTGCATGTGTGAACCATATCTGTACCTGAGGGATGAAGCCACTTGATCATGGTGTATAATCTTTTTAATGTTGCCGTATTCAGTTCGCTAGTATCTTGTTTAGGATTTTTGCAACTGTGTTCATGAGAGATATTGGTTGTAGTTTTCTTTTTTGTGTTATCTTTACCAGGTTTTAGTATCAGAGTAATATTGGCCTCATAAAATGAGTTGGGAAGTATTGCTTCCTCTTCAATTTTTTGGAAGAATTTGAGGAGAATAGGTACTAAATCTTCTTTGAATGTTTGGTAGAATTCACTACTGAAGCCATCTGGTCCTGATTTTTCCTTTTGGTAGGTTTTTGATTGTTTCGATTTCCATACTGCTGATTGGTCTATTTAGATTTTCCAGTTCTTCTTGAGTCATGTAGGAAGGTTGTATCTTTCTAAGTACTATCCATTTCTTCTAGATTATTAAATTTGGTGTTATATACTTTTTCATAGTATTATTGTATGATCCTTTGTATTTCTGCAGTGTCCATCATAATTTCTCCTCTTTCATCCCTGATTTTGTTTATTTGTGTCCTTTCTTTTTTTCTTTAGTGAGTCTAGCCAGGGGTTTATCAATTTTATTAACCTTCTCAAAGAACCAGCTCTTTGTTACATTTATTTTTCTATTGTTTTTCTATTTTAATTTCATTTATTTCTGCTCTAATTTTGATATTTCTTTCCTTCTGCTGACTTTAGGCTTCATTTGTTCTTCCATTTCTAGTTTTTTTTTTAAGATGAAGCATTAAGTTTTTTATTTGGGCTCATTCTTGTTTTTGGAGATAGGTCTGTAATGATATGAACTTTCCTCTTATGACCGCTTTTGCTGTGTCCCAAAAGTTTTGATATGTTGTACTATCATTATCATCATTTCTATGTATCTCTGACTCTCTTTTTATTTCTTCTCTGACCCAGTCATTCTTCAGTAGTATGTTGTTTAATCTCCATGTATTTGTTGTTCTTTCTGCCATATTTTTTTACAATTGATCTCAGCTCGAAAGCATTATGATCAGAAAATATGGTTGGTATGATTTCAACCCTCTTGTATTTGTTGAGGCTATCTCTATGTCTTTAGTTCATGGTCAATATTTGAGAATGTTCCATGTACACTAGAGAAGAATATAAGCAGATATTTTGGGATGAAAGTCTCTGTAAATGTCAATTATATCCGGTGTGGTCTAATGTGTCATTTAGGAATGTGTTATTTCCTTATTAATTTTCTATTTGGGTCATCTGTCCATATCCAACAGTGGGGTTTTAGGTTCCTACTATAATAGTGTTTTGGTGTGTTTTTCCCTTTAGTTCTGTTGGTGCTTGCTTTACATATTTCAGGGCTCCCTGTTTGAGAGTATAGATATTAATAAGTGTTATGTCTTCTTGGTGCTTGATTCCCTTAGCATTATGAAGTGTCCCTCAGTATCTTTCTTTACCTTTTTTATTGTGAAGTCTATTTCTTTCAATATTAGTACTGCTACTCTCACTTTTCTCTTAATGCCATTTGCTGAAATATCATTTTCCACTCTTTCGCTTTGAGTCTATATTGTCTTTGGAACTGAGATTTATCTCCTGGAGGCAGCATATGGTTGGGCTTTGTTTTTTCATTCAGTCTGCAACTCTGTGCCTTTTTATTGTGAGTTCAGTCCATTTACATTTAGGGTGATTATTGAAATAGGAGGTCTTCTTATAGCCATTTTATGTTTTGTTTTCTGATAGCTTGGTGTTCCATTGCTTCCTTGTTCTTGTGTTTCTGTTTTCTTTTCTTGGTTGGATTTTGTGGGGTTTCTCTTGGGTCCTTCTTGACTGATGTTATATAACACAGGTTCTGAATCTTTGTTGTGTGGTAACCATTACAAATATGTAAAGGATTGTTGTATATACACAATCGTCAACTTTCTTCTACGTGTGCCTTATCTCCATTCCCCTTTGCGAATTTGGATCTTTGAATCCTCCCCTTTTCAAGTCATTGTTATCTTATTCTGTCCCTATGTATGCTGAACGTTCATTACTATCTTGCTATTGCAAATCTCTTCTTATTGTTTAAGCTTATGACACCCTGTTTTTAGTAAGGTTTCACTCCTCTGCCTCTATCAGCCAGTGAGTCACCTTACTCTTAATTATATATGTATTTTTTGTCATTTGTTTGAGATGAACTGACTTCTTTCAGTATGTCCTATACTGCAGACCTCATAGTGGAGAATTCCTCAATTTTTGTATGTCTGGAAAGGTCTTTATTTCTCCCACATATCTAAAGGAGAGCTTAGCTGGATACATTATTCTTGGCTGGTAGTTTCTTTCAGTTCATAGTTTGAATATTTGATTCCACTCCTTTCTGGCTTGTAAGGTTTGTGCTGAGAAGTCTAATGGTATTCTAATGGGTTTCCTTTATAGGTTACCATCTTCTTTTCCTGGCTGTCCTGAGAATTCTGTCTTTGTCATTGATTTTTGATAATTTTAATACAATGTGTCTTGCAGAAGGCCTTTTTTGACTTCTTGAATTCCAAGCTCCATCTCATTCCTTAGAGTTGGGAAATCTCGCCTCAACTATTTGTCTGAAAATGCTTTCTAATTCCTGCTTATTTTCCTCCCCTTCGAGAATGCCATTATTTTTTACGTTTCCTTTCCCAATGGTATCAGCTAATTCTGATATTTCTCTTTCATTATTTTTCATTCTTCAATTTCTCTCTTCTTCCTTCTGATTTATTTCTAGATTTCTGTCTTCAATATCATTGATCCTTTCCTCCATTTGTTCAACTGTATTGCTCAAGATTGCGATTTTCATTTTTCAACTCTTGCAGTGTATTCTTTATCTCCAGAAGTCTATTCAGTTCTTTTTGAGGTTTTCAATCTCCTTGCTAAAGAACTCATTCTGCTCATCTAGCTGTTTTTCCCATTCCTGAAATTGTTGATATGATTCATTTTGGATCTCTGAGTTTTTTAGAAATACCATGCTGAATTCTCTGACATTTAAGTTGCATATTTCTTTGTCTGTGAGCCTATTTTCTGGAGATTTTTCTCTTTCTTTCTGAGATGCCTTGTCACCTTGGTTGTTCAAGGTGTTTAATGCACTTTTTCTCTGCCTGGGCAGTAATGGAGGAAGTGTATTCTGCTCCCCCCCCCCGCCAGAAATTAGATTTATTATTTAACGTTCTCTCTCTAGCCTGTTACAAAGAATGCGTGTTTCTTTAGGTTTCTGGTAGGTGCCTCTAAGCCTCTTGGTCCCTTGCTTTATATAAAGTCTTAATAATGTGGGTTTTTTTTCCCTATGAATGTTTAATGATGTTCTCTACCCTCAGTCTCAATGGCAGCCAGTGTTAGCGACAATTACGGTAGCATTTGCTCAGATTCCTCTGGGGTTCTGCAGTGTTCGTTCCGGAAGATATAGAGAGATGGGCCTTCTGGGCTGGGGAATGGGGTTGCAGCTCCTCTTTGGGGTTTTGTGACTGGGATTATTGTTTCTCTGCTGTCCCTGCTTCTCTGACATCCCCATTTCTCTGCTTTCTGCTCTGGTTACTGGTTACTGCTGCTGTGTGAAGCTCACGGCTCTCTCAGTCAGACTGTTCAGGTAACTCACCTCACCTTCTCACTTCTGCCTCCTCCTGCAGAGAGCTCAGCCTGCGAGGGCTGCTTCTTTTCTCCCCAGTCCATGCCCAACATCCAGGGTTCTCACCTGTGGTAGTTCTTATGCACAGATCCATGCTCAGACATGCTGGTGTGCAGTTTGTGTGTTTGTTGTTGAATTTTAGATGTTCAGCTTATTAATGTTTCAAGACGAAGGATCTGGGGACATCTCTCACTCCATCATGTTTCTGAAGTCACTCCTCTGGAATATTTTAATTCGTTTCTATCTCATTTCCTATTTCTCTGCTTCTCTTGTGTTTCATTTTCCATTTCTAACTTTCTGAGCTGCATGTCTATTCCAGTGGCTTCTAGATCCAAAATTTACTCAAGGGAAGTCTAAAATGTCCATATGATTGTTTTCCTTCCATTTTGTCACTTTTCTCTAGTGTCACTGACAAGGCAATTACAGAAAATAAACTTTATTATTTGTGCTTTTCCAAAATTTTTGAGGGTTCTTCATAGTCTAAAAATGGTAAATTCTAATAAGTGTTATGTGGTCACCTGATATTGTCATGGTATAGATTTGAATTTATTTCAACTTATTAAATATTTAAAATTACATGCGATATATTTACATTTTTAATTATGTAATTGAGATAGTCCTGTGGACATGAATTTTAAGCTTTCCTTAGAAAGCAACTGAGAAGAACAATAGTATGTGAATTCTAAGGAATGGTAAATGAAGGCTTTTTCTTTCTTCCCCCTCTCTCCCTCCACCTTCCCCTTTCCTCCCTTTCCTTCCTCTCACCCGGTCTTCCCATCTTCCTTCTTTCTCACCTTCCAAGACCTGTGTGGAGCACTGAGCACCCTGACTTGGACACAAGCCGAGGAGCCCAGGGGTTATATGTGTGTATGTGCTTACCACATGCAGTCAAAGGAAAGGGCTTTCCAGGAAGAGGGAACAGTGTGGGCAGAGGACAGGGATGGTTCCCTGGGACCACAGAAGGTGGGGCTTCAGTACAGGTTGGAGGGTGTGGGGGTAGAGTTGAGGTGTGACTCTGTTGCTGTTCTCCCCACATGCACACCTTGTGTGGGGATGGTCTGCATTGGTTACCAGGTGCAGAGTTGGTCTGGACAAACCTGGTCTCTTCAGTGTTGGGGCCTAGCTGGCCGTGGTGGCCACAGGAGCGCTTCACCAGCCTAGGGACCCTAGGCTGTTATAGCAGTGAACCCAGAGGATGTTGCAGAGTTTCAGGGCAGAAGAAATTCACAGTGTGAGGCCAAGTCTCACTCTTCTGTGAGGGGTGCTGGAGGGTGTCACGGTAGGTGTCGTGGCCACAGTTCTCTTGTTTTTCATGGATTTTCAATCAGTGAAGGAAAGACATTCTGTACAGAGTGATGAGGAACAAGCCAAGCAGCAGCTCAGCACCTGTTCTAGAAAAATGTAAAGCTCTCATCAAGTTTTTTTCCTCGAGACAGAGAAAACAAACACCCAGAAGTGCCTGATGTCCTGGAATCTTCAAAATGAATCTGGAGTCACAGAAAGTGATTCAGTGATCTTGAGGAAAAGCTGGAAAGAACTGTTTTCTTTTTCTCAGAACCAGATTGGCTGAGCGTTCAGGAGACTGAGAGAAACTACATCGTCTCCAGACAGGAGGTGTGGACCTGGGACCATTACAGAAGCAGTGATTAAGCCAGAGCTTCTGGACATGGATCCTCCTCACGTGTCTGTGATGGAAAATTTGTCAGGAAGCATGTGCTCTCCTCCACTTATTCCCCACTTGTCTGTCAGGCTGCCCCCACCTCACGCCCCTCCCCTCCATTCCAAAGCCTGTGTTTTCCAGTGATCCAAATGTGAAGTTCATGGCAAGAGAATGATCTCTTCTACTCCTTCCTCCAGGAACTCTGGGGAGCCCCTGAGCTGCATCTCATGAAGGAATCATCCTCCTCCTTATCCTCCCTCAGGAGCTGGGGTTTCCCTGGACACCCTCATCCAGAAAATGAATGAGTTACTTCCTAGTTCCACTGAGCCTGCACATGACCCTGCTGGTCCAAACCCGGAATCACTACAAGGCTCTATGTATTTCTCACTTTTATTCAGATGTATTTTTTGAATTATCTATATTTTTTTAGCTTTAAAATCTTTCACATAAGTGTTTTACTATCTTCTCAGATTTTCTCAAATTTTACTTTTCTCAATAATATAAATAAACTTCTGGGTAGTGTTTTAGTAGTGGTTATTAAATTAATTTTCTAGAAAACATAGGAGTTAAATTTACTTCGATAACATTATTTTCTTAACAACATGTATCACCTGGGAGCAGTTCAACACCAGAGACATTAGAAACATTAGAAACAACAGAACGCTCTCTCTGCCGATGTTTCTGTAGCTCAATGATAAGAGAACACTGAAATTTCATGGTCTCCATGAATGGAAGTTGAGTAAAGATTGACAGGGCTCTGCTATTGCATGAGGGCAGATAAGTAGAATGAGGGCCCAGAGGCTCCTGGTGGTTTGGCCCAGCCAGGGTTGTGCCTTCTGGTTGTCAGGGGCCTAGCCAGAGCTGACTGAGCTCAGCTACTCAGGGAAGCAGAAGGTGGAACAGGCTGGGATTTTCAGTCTGCTCCACATTACGAGGGCACTTGAGCCATTGGGGCCTCAGACTCTTCATCTCTAGAGTAAAGAGCTTCCTCCAGTGTTACCACTGCTCTGTACAATGCATGTGCAAGAGCCTTGGGACCGGGAGTTCAAGTATAAGTTGCTGTGCCCAGCAGTCTAGCTGAGCCAGGATCAAGCACGTCCAGGCTGGATGTGAGTTAAGAGCAAAGGGCAAGCCTGGAGCCTCTCAATGATACAGTAAGCTCCTGGGGCCTGAGGCTTGGAAGAGGGCCTCTTCCAGAGTAATGGGTCTAGGTGGAGCCTGTGCAGGCCTTGACCCACAGAATGTGGGTATTGGGGCAGAGTCTGTGTCGGGTTCTTCAGGGAACCATGCCTAAGACGCTCCGGGGTTAGCTGGAATAGGTTTGACCAGGTTCTAGAACCTGCAGCAGTGCCACCTTCAGTAAGGTAGGAACCTTGCTGAGCTTCCTCTGCTATAAGACAGAAAAAATAAGCCCTACCTTCCAGTAGTCTGAGAGAGATTTGGTAGCTGTAACGGGTATAGCTTTTGCCTGGTACCTTCCAGGGGCTCAGGAACTGACAGCGGTTTACATTAGGCTTCCCAAGGACATATACTGAGCCGGCTCTGTGGACAAATAGAGATGGGACAATTAGTCAGAAGAGACCTGACAAGGGGAGGCACACAGGGCAAAGACTGTGAGCAGGAGAAGTAGGGGAGGATTCTCATGGATACAGCCTTAGGGGGAGGGGTGATTTCAGAGATTAAACTGTGTCTTCTCTCTTATCATGGCACCTGATACAAAGGAGCCCTCAATGAAGGTGGAATGAATGAACGGGGAGGGTGATGTGTGACCTTGGTCTGCACATCCCTTCAACTGGCTGCAGATTTTCATGCAGAGCCACAAGAGGGCAGAACTGACACACACATTGCCTGTGAGATAGAGGAGGGCTCCCTCTTGGGAAGTTCTGTGTACTCCACGGGGAAGATGAGCCTCAGAGCTTAGAGCCCCCATCCATCATCATGGGGACAAGAGGCTATCAGAGCCCCTAAGAGGTCAGGACTTCCTTCCCAACATTCCATCTCTCTGGAACAGGAGAGTCCAGTTCAGACAAATGTTCATGTGTCAATCATGATTTTTTAAGGCTTTGCTGTGCCAGATTCTTTAGGGCTTTGCTGCGCCTATGCTCCCTCTTGTCCCAGGGAGTGCTCCCTCCTTCTCCTGTGTTCCACAAGTACTTTTTCTCAAGGAGACATGAATGCTCTCCATGCAGTACTTGCAACTAGTGTCTGTCAGCTAGGAGCTGTCCTTATGCCCATACCACAGGTATAAAAACTGAGACCCATTGCAGGGTCACCGTTATCAATGAGAAGCAGAGCCCCAGTTGAGCGTGGAGTGGAATTCAGTGTGCATATGCATTCTCTGTGCAGCGCCTCCCCACCCCACCTTTGTATGATAATGGCTGGTGGCCTCGATGGGAGAGAGGAGGATGGCTGGCTGCCTCTGGCGTAGAGAGAAGAGGTGGCTGACATCAGGCTCTGCAGGTCTGGGAAAAGGTATGTTTGAGACTAAAATTGTTGGGGGAGAGTCGCAGGCTTGGGAACCAATGCTTGCATGGGGCCCTGGACGCTTCTGCTTGAGAAACACCAACCGCGACCCCATCAAGGCATAGCCTTCACTTCTTAGAACTCTGTAATCTCCTGTTCAGGACTGACCTAGGCACCTTTATCACAGTGGGCCTATGGGTGGGTGTAGTCCCTATGACACACACAGCACGACTGCCAGCCTCTCTCTACTGCTCCTGGGCACGGGCAGGCTCAGATGTAACCAGGTGCACCACTTTCCAGGCTAGTGGCCTTCCCTACTGAACTGACCATTACAACACATCACGCGCGCGTGCGCACACTCACACACACACACACTTATCCAGATACTTCTATATTGACACAGGCAGAGACACACATGGACATACACACAGTTAGTATGATATATACGTGATGTCCACAATCCCCACCCCCAAACACAAAAGTCACACAGACATCAACAGATGTCCACGAGACATGTCACAAAGACACTGCTGGGTTGCTTGGACAAGGCTTTTTAGTGAAAACAGACATAGCTAGTGGCCAGTGTCCCTGTGTCCCTGCAGTAGTCACCTGATATAGTTGCACTCCTGAAGGCTCTGCCTACTCTGAAAGTCCCTCCAGGCCTGGCTCCTGGCCTTGGGCAGTGTGCAGTCCGTGGCCCAGTGTATCCCTTCACGTCTTGAGTGGAGACACAACCACGCAGCTAGGAGTTAGAGTCCCAGGTCCAGCAGAGAGTGGGCCCCTGGTAGATTTACAGAGGCCTGAGGGTCTCTGGTTCAGGCCATTTATAAAGCAACAAGTTCAGTTTATATATATAATATATAATTCATATGCATAATTTTTAATATTAATGCCATCCCGAAAACCAAAATGTTTTTGGTCAAAGTTGTTTTTAGGAAGTGTTGATGTGAAGCCTGGGGTCTATTTTTTCATAGTCGGTTCCTCCTAGGTCAGTGAATAACAATTCCAGCACCTACCAAACAAGTCCTATGCGCTGTGTGAGTAGACTGGAAAGCAGCAAGTCACACACCAGTGGGCCATTTAGAAAGGTCCTAGAGTTGGAAAGCATACAGATGCCAAGGGAGGCCCTGCGGAGGGCGAACATTGAACTGATGCAAGGGGACAGGTCCCTGCCACTTTGTAGGTGGAGGCCCGTCTAGCAAGGATTAAAGTTTACCCCACAACCAGTCATTCAGCTCTACCTGAATTAACACCCTTTGATTATCTCTTCATCCAATGAGGTAGTTGTTATGCCCACTTTATGATGGGAATCTGATGCTCCATGGGGATTAGGGTGGTGCCCATGGGCGCCACCAATGTAGGTGTCTTGTCTGTCATCTGCAGAGCCTCCTCCCGCCTCTGTGCACTGCCGCCTTGGGTACTTGTCTGTATCTGGTTCTGCTGCCCCTTCCTTACTGTGTGTTTCACACCCAGGCCTGGTACCAGGTAGGTACTCAGGAAATATTGGTGCAAGTTTCAATTAAGTGAAGGTATGAAGTCTATCTGGTCAAGGAGGTTGGGTGGCACAGAGGATCTGGCTACGTTTTAGAATGAGAATGGAGGAACATTCAAGCTTCTTGAACTCTGAAATCTGGCCCCCACTTGACTTGACTTGCTACACCGTACTTCAATTGTGGGTACAGGAAAAAGATATGACTATTCCTTAGAACATGATTTCCTTTAAAAGAGACCCTTGAGCAATGACCCTGAAGGCTTAGCTAGAACAACCAGGGAGATGCTAACCGCACTGTCACTGCCAGCCAGTGTGCTCTAAGAAGGTGGCAGCAGTGAAGGGACTCCTGGCCAGGTGTCAGACACTCCACTGTGAGATCCTGGGTGGCAGCCCAATGGGGCTGTTTTACTTCACCCCTGATTCTTTCTTTCTCTCTTCCCATCATGAGGGGATGGTAGGCTTTGCTGGGAAGGACTCAAGACACCGGGACTACTGATAGTAGAGGAGGCAGGTGGTAGCAAGAAGCTTGTGTGCCTGGGGGGCACCGATTGGGTTTAAGAGAGGCGGAGGGCACCTCAGACTGGCATTGCAAGTGCACTCCACTTTGAGAGTCTGGGAGATGAGGGAGAAACAGGAGACAAGGAAGGGTACGTGGGAGTGGCCAGCAGGCAGGAGGTGCAGGGGGAGTCTAGTGCCTGGATGAAGTGAGGACAGAGTTTCCAGAAAAAGGGTCATGGAAGCCCAGTTGCGAAGTGATGCGACGGTCCATGTGGGAGGCCTAGGCATTTCCCGTTAGGTTCACTGGGTGATCTGGAAAGGAGCAGGGTAATGAAAAATAAGAGTAAATCTGATCACTCTCAATATCTGATGCAATAAACTCAGGGATTGTTTGCTTCTTTTTCAGAATGAAATCCATGACCGCATATGCCTGAGTAGTGCCCATGTCTCTGCCCTCAGTCTAGATTCCTGTGCTCCTCATTCACCACACTCCAGCTTCCTTGGGCTTCTTTTGTTTCCTGAATAGGCCACGTTGTGCTGTTCTCGGACCTTGCACACGCCACTTTTGCTGGTGAAGTTCTCTTTATGCTCTCCCCAGATGGCCGCTCCCTCTCATCCCGCAAGTCTCAGCCAAAATGTCACCGGTGCTGAGGGGACTTCTTCCAGACACCCTTCTTACACTCGTCCCTTAGAGTTAGTTTCCTCCTAGGGACATTTACCTTCTTCCTGAGTGCCCAACACAATCTGTGCCACGGCTTGCCTGGCGGACCTGTGCTGTTCGGCACTGTAGTCACCAGTCACGTGTGCCGAGGGAGCACTTGAAGTAGGGCTCCCCCAAACTGAGATGTTCTACAAGTGTGAAATACACACCAGCTTTTGAAGATCTAGTAAGGAAAAAACAAATGAAAAATGTGTAACGAATGACAGTTTTATACCAATACATGCTAAAATGACAGTATTTTGAATTATTGGGTTAAAGATCATTAAAATAAATCTCACCTGTTTTTGTAATTTTTTTTAATGTGGTTTCCACAAAATTTTAAAATTATATGCATGACTTGTATTTTATTTCTAATAGCGATGCCATAAAATCTAGGCAGCCCTGAACATCACTGTAGACTCACTGCTGCCTGTTGAGGGTGGGTGAGCCTACTGCGTCTCAGCCAAGGAAGGGAGCAGCATCTGCACTGGGGTCAGGAGCTTCATGCCTGTGGTCTAGCTGCCCTTCAGAATGCTGCGAAGGAGCAGGGGACTGGTACTGGGACCCTCTTCCCTTCCCCTTCTTGAGCCACTTTAAGCTGAAAGCTCCAGAGGCCTCCTCTCTTTGAACATTCAGATCTCTTAGTAGATAAAACCCAGGCTGTAGCTCATATTAGGCCCCAAATCTCAGTGTAGGGAGATATTGCTCCAACATCCCTGAAGAGGGAGGGTTTGCAACTACAGGCCTTTATGAAGAGAGGCTTTGGTCTCTTCTGAAATGCTTTCGAAAGTCTAGGAAGAATGCATTCAGATATTATTGCTGTAACCTGTTGTTAATTAAATACCGGATTCAAAGAAGGCATTGCACACAGAGGGAATAGAACAAGTCCAAGATGCAGGATCGGGAAGAGCAAGCCTTTCTAGAGAGTTCTATGAAAACCCACATAAAGTGACTCGTTGACATCAAGGAATGAGCACCACTTTGGCCCTTTGTTTAGGCTGCCTCCAACCCGAAGGCCAATCTTCCATCACTCACATCAGATCCTTCTTGAATTGTGAGTCCAGCTCATGTTTTTCCCTCTGAGGAGCCACCATGGATGCTGTCCTCACAACCCTTCCCCCAAGCTGGATGGGCCTCTCCTTTCTTGGAGTCAACTGTTCCCACTGCCATGTCTCACTCACATCTCCTTCTCATGCACACCGTGGACAGGCCTCTGGGCCAGTCACTGTATGGTCCTCCCAGCTCTAAGCCCAGAGCTGGACCACAGTGGAGAGGACAGTGAATGAGGATGTGAAAGTGACTGAGTGAGGCTGCCCCTGCTTTCCTCCATCCAAGTGGCTTGCTTTTTCTGCTTCCACCTCCGCCTGGGATTGGAATTTGCATGAGCTTTCTCAGGGTCCCTCTCTCTCATCTCATCTGTTATGAAAGGCTTCAGTGAGGGGTGTTGAGGTAGGGTTTACCATGGAGGGTTCAGGTAACCAGTCCTGTGAACACAGTAAGATTTTTTATTATTATTATATATGGAAGCAGGAAGAATATTTGAATTCAGCCTGACTTGTCATTTTTTTTTTTTCAGAGAATGATACATTACTCCAGAGATGGGCTAAGGACAGTAGAACTAGATCTAAGGGTCTGCCCAGACAGCTGTGCTCGTCTAATAGTCCAGATAAGGAAATGAAAACAGGATCTTGAACAAATATCTACACTTCTGCATTCACTGGAGCATTATTCACAATAGACAGGATATGGAAACAACCTAAATGTCTATGTGTGCACGGCTAAACAAGACATGGTATGTATACAGTGGAATATTATTCAGCCATGAGAAAGAAGACTCTCTTGCCATTTGCAACAATATGGATGGATCTTGAGGGCATGATGCTTAGTGAAAAAAACCAGACAGAGAAATACAGATAGTGTGTGATATCACTTGCATGTGGAATCTAAAAAACCCAAGACATAGGAACAGAGTAGAGTAGTGGTTACCAGGGCTGCAGGATGGGAGAGACGGGGATGTTGGTGAACGGTACACACTTCCAGTTGAAAGATGAATAAGTGCAAGGATGTAATGTACAGCGTGGTGGTTATGTTAATGACATTGCATTATATACTTGAAAATTGCTAAAGGAGTAGAACTTTAATGTTTTCATCACACACAAAAAAAATTGGTAATTATTTGAGGCAAAGGAGGTGTTAACTAACGCTAATCTGGTAATCATCTTCACCGTATGTAAGTGTATTAAGTCAACATGTTTTACACCTTAAAATTCCTGTGTTATGTCATTTATACTTCAACAAAGGTTAATAAGAAAAAAAAGCCGAAAGAGGGATGTGGTACTCTGGAGTTTGGAAGGCACACAGGATAGTACTGAAAATGCTAAAGGCAGGGAGAAAAATGAGAAGGGAGCATTGGTAAAAAGTTAAAAGACAAATTAAATAATGTAAATTTTAAGAGATTACCAGTTTTATATAATGAAATAGATTATTTATGATGTTATTCTTTTTTAATGAAATGACATTTATTCGAGAGGTGCTAATGGAATATATATTTATTTATTGAATGTAATAGAAAATAACAAGCTCAATTCTCTTTTCCTTCATGTTGTTAACTCCGCCCTCTAGAATCCTGAAATTAGACCATGATCCACATATAAGTAGTAACTTGACTGTTTATACCTTTGTCTTCATGTACAAGTAGAACGAGTACACGCTTCTGACTATGGGAATATTACAATAGAGAATTTAAAGTGAATTGTGGGAGACCTGGGCAACATTCTCTCTCTCTCTCTCTCTCTCTCTCTCTCTCTGTCTCTCTCTCTGTCTTCTGTCTCTCTCTCTGTCTCTCTACCTCTCTCTATCTCTCCTCTCTCTCGTGTGTGTGTGTGTGTGTGTGTGTGTGTGTGTGTGAGAGAGAGAGGAGAGAGAGAGAGAGAGAGAGAGAGAGAGAGAGAGAGAGCATTCAGAACACCCCAGGCAAGAGAAAAAACATAATTGAAAAAAGAGACATGAAAAGCACCATTCAATTCTGTACACTTGGAGCATTTTTTTAAAGGTTTCAGAAGGTATAGTGAGGGGACCCACGATGAAGAAAGAGGTAAGTGCCAGGTAGCTAATGGCATAGTTATTTTATTACAATGTTGTATAACATATTTTTATATGTTGCCACTAAGTTTCGTGACTTAAAAATTATATAAATAAGTAACTTAAGTTATTAAATAAAATACTCCATGATATTCTACCACTTTTTAATGAAAATAATAACGAATCTGCTAATTTCTAGATTTTAATGATAATAATGTGGTTCTATAAAAAAAACACTTACGTGAACTATAAATTAAAGTATTGGGTGATGGAGTATCATGTTGGCAACCTACTCTCACAGATTCAGAAAAAAATTTGTACTGTACTGCAACTTTTCTCTGAGTTTGATATTGCTTTAAAATAATCAGAAGAAGAGAAAATTGAGGCTCAAAAAGTTATATAATCGGACCAAGGCTGCATGGACAATAAGTAGAAGCTTCAAATTGCAACTCAGGTATATATCTGACTGCTAAATCCACACCGTCCTCCACCGAACACATGGCTGGACATCCCGGCTGCCACCCCCCAGACCCTTCAAAATCGGCTCAAGAAGATCTCTTTTCTGTTCCTTTACCTGCAGAACAGCTCTCCTTTCCCAAGCTGAGTTGAGGTCCTTTTGGTGGAACTGCTCCCCTACTTACCACAGTCCTGCCCTGGCCCTGACTCCGCTGTCCTGACTGGCCTGGCCCCCACATTAGGGCACGTGGCAGGCAGCAGCAGTGCAGCTGGAGACACTCAGCACTCCAAGTAGCCTCTGGCTGCCTTCCTGCTCCTAGGAGTGGAGTTCCATCCGCTGAGCTTCCACTCCCCAAAACTACTCCCACTCTGCCTGAGTATCTCAAGATTTTTCACACCACTTACGAGTAAGCCAGACAATATTCTCTCTTTGTTCCCCCTGTAACCATCCCTGCAGTTTGAGATTCCCTCCTAATCAAGTGCTTGAATAGGGGATCATTAATTAGGGGTTCATATATTATGCCATCATTAAAGACAACACCACTGCAGGTTAACAGGTATCTCCCATGCCAAAGTCCAAAAATACTACTCCCTGTGACCTTCTGTCCTTGCGCTGCCTCCCACAGCTGAGTTTTTGCAGGACAGAGAAATGGAAACATATCTTTCTGAGATGCCATAGTCATTACCTGTGACTCTGAACCACGTGCCCACCAACTCAGGAGCAGGCTCCAGGAGCAGGAGCTGGGAGGCGGGTGCTCAGGGCTGAGACACACACATTATAGTTTGTTCCAGATCAATCTGACCACCCTCAGCTTGAACCAGGGCCTCTGCACTGTCTAGAACCACATGGACCCTTCCAAGAGCAAAAGAAGCTCTGGAGCTGGAACGGCCTCAGGAAGGAGTCCCATGGAGATATCACTGAATGTTGCCGAACTGTCCTTTTGCTCCATGGAAAGAGTCCAAACTTGGTATGTTCTTTCCTGGTGGTGGGCATTTGGGGTTGGTGATCCAGAACTGTGAATGTGTCACCAGCCAGGACTGGGGCTGAGCCCAGGAGGGGGAGGGGTCCCTTGCCACGTGCTTCTATCTGGCCCTGTGTAAGTGCTCTCATCCTGCACTACTTGGGAATCTGGGTGCGGGAAGGTGGGAGGCCTTCAGCCCAGGGGAATGTCCCTTCCTACAGATCTGCAGTTTCTCTTTAGCAGGTATCCTAAGTGCCCCTCCAGGCTGAGTGCTCTCTGAGAAAATATGCTGTGTAAACAAGCATATTTTGCTTCCTGCCTGGCCCTCCTCAGAGTAGAGGCCCTTGTGATAGGATCCTCTCCAGGGTGGAGAGGAAGCCTGATAGCCAATATTGCTATAAATAGTGCTGTCCACCTCCCCACTCTGACCTGGAGGCAGAGATCCACATAGGCTCTGTTGCTCTGTTTGTGTGGGTGAGTTTAGCCCCATCCCCTTGGTCTTCCCCAGTGCCTATGCTGCAGACAGTAAGAACCAGCCCAGCAGTTACCGACTTTACTAAGGGTCAGGCTGGGAAAGAGTTGGGAGTTCTTCCACGGAATCATAACTATGGGTGCAGGCAGATAGGCTCACAAACATCCTCATGCTTTGCTGGGCCCCTTGGCCAGGTCTGTTCCCACCCAGAACTCAGCAGGGCCCACCAGGGGAGAGAACAGCCTGCCAAGGAGAAGGGGAACACAGTAGAGGAGGGGGCTCCCCATTGTTGACCACCTTGGAGTGGCCAAGACATAGACCCTGGTTCATCTTCATTCATCCTCTGGAGCATGATCCTCAGAACCTGAAAAGAGGGTAGCTGAGAGTATGTGGGGCAGATGGAGTGAGTGAGCGACCACAACCCTCTTCCCAGCAGCCGGGAAGGTCAGGTCATTATTGTCTCTAGGACACAGAAGTTTCCGTTGAAGTTGAGAGTGGTGAAGTGAGTGACCTGACCATGGTCATATGGCAAGATATAAACAGAGACCCCATTAGAACACAGGTCTCTGACTCTCCAAGAACTCTTTATACCTCTTCTTGCCCAGGTACCATACCAACTCAAGCCAGAGCAATGGAGCATGAGACCACGTTAGATGCCAGATGATGCTGGAGTTTTCCAAGGATGGTTTAGGCTCTTCCCAGAGCTCCTTCTATCTGTACCTGCCCTGACTCTCAGGCTCAGCTGTGTGCCTGAATCTTCACAAAGCAAAGTGAGGAAAGGGAGATCATTTTAATGCTTCAGATGGGCTGATGGACCTTCCTTTTTGCAGGAAGAGCAGCGGGGGCAGAAGCCATGTTACTGTGCTCTTTGGTCTTCACCCTCATCCCTGCTGGTAGTTCTGGAATTGAATTCGATGGGAAGAGTGTTGTGTTGGGAGCCCAGGCATCCCCGGTAATCCAGGATCCCATGGTCTGCCAGGCAGAGATGGGAGAGATGGTGTCAAAGGAGACCCAGGACCACCAGGTACTGTCTGGGAGACCTGACCTTCAGCTGAGGGTCCACGAGTATTTTCAGGACCCCTGTGTTCAGGGCTTGGGCTGGGTACAAGGATCACTGGATGTGGGCCTGCTGGGATTTTCCAGGGCCCTTACCCTGAATCGGCCCTGGTGGGTCTTTCTTCAAAGTGCCCATAGAGTGACAGGTGAATCAGCCTGGGTGATAATGGAAGTCCAGCAACATGAGCCCTACCCGCTGTGGGTGATATTACCATACACCCATGCTCCTTCTCTCTGCAGGCCCCATGGGCCCCCCTGGAAAAATGCCAGAACTCTCTGGGTGTAATGGGCTGACTGGAGCCCCTGGCATTGCTGGTCAGCATGGAGACAAAGGAGATCCGGGTGAGGGGCCCTCCAGGTGAGCAGGGTGGTGCAGGTGGGCAGTGGCAACATGGACACAGTGCATACGTGACTGTTATGTGAAAGATAATGGGGGATCAGTAAAATCATGGAAGCTCCTGAAGGGTACACTGCTCAACCTAAATAAGAAATAGTGAGGTTGAAGAGAGAAATCCACGGGGTCTGGGTAGTAGGCCACAATGTAAGAACTGATGGGTGTTGAAAGTGCTTCATGCATCAGGCTGCTGAAGAGAAGACACAGGGTGTCAGGTATGGGAAACAGGGCAGCAATAGGAGGCAAGAGAGGTACTTCTTAGGGTTGAGGTGCAGGGGCATTCTGAAAAGTATATGGTCATATTTGGACAAGGATCCAGGCAGCTGGAGTAATAAGGAGGCACCACGCAGAGGTGAACTCCGAAGCTCTGAGTAGTAATCAAGGTCCATCAGGAGAGTGCAGAGAGAACCACACTTGCCCTTGATGAAAGACGGGGGAAGAGGCTCTTCAGAAACTGGAAAACCTACAGAAGTGTGCAGACAGAACCAATCAAGCATGTATCAGGAGATGAGTGCCGGGAGGGCTCAGGGGTGCAAGGCTGCATGAAAGGACACTGTGTAGGGAGTATGGAGAGAATCTCCAGGGCTTTTGAACTCTTTCTACTTGGGGCCTGGCATTGGGTGTGAACCGGTAGAGGGAAGAATGACAGGCTTGAAGCTGCAATCACACCTGCTTGGCAACAAGTGAGGGGTCTCTGTTGGACTGCCCCTCACCCTGGGTGGGATCTCTCTACAGGGCTTCCAGCTTATCTAGATGAGGAGCTCCAAACCACGCTTCGCCAATTCAGACATCAAATCTTGCAGTCAATGGGAGGTAAGGGGACCCATTATGACCTTGTCAGGTAGGGGTTTCCCATAGTTCCCCTTATCCTCAGCATCAGGCTCCAGAACCTAGAGACTTGACAAACATGTGTGGACATGCAGGTCTTGGGGAAATAATGATACTTCCCTTTCCTGATGACTTCGATGGCCCAGGGGACAGAAGTGGACAGAGATTGGCTCTTGATATCGAGGAAAGCAAGTTTCTGCCTATCTTGCTTTCTATTCAATCTCCGGTATTCTAATTTCTGGTACATAATGAGAAGTTAATAAGTAATTGTTAATGGACAAATGAATGAATAGAATGATGAGAGCATAGAGGAGAATTTAGAAAGACTAGGATAGGAAGAGAGGAAAATCAGAGAGGGATGCAGATGAAGAGATTAGAGAGAGCATAAAGGCAGAGAACCCAAGTGAGGATAAGAAGCTTAGAGACAACATTAGCAATCAAGACTCCTCTGCTTTCAGTCCTCAGTTTGCAGGGATCCATGCTGGCAGTGGGAGAGAAGGTCTTCTCCACAAATGGGCAGTCGGTCAATTTTGATGACATTAGAGAGACATGTGCCAGAGTGGGTGGCCGCATTGCTGTCCCGAGGAACCCAGAGGAGAATGAGGCAATCGCAAGCATCGTGAAGAAGTACAACATTTATGCCTACCTGGGCCTGGCTGAGGGCCCCCCCCCTGGAGAATTCTACTATCTGGATGGGGCCCCTGTGAATTACACCAACTGGTACCGAGGGGAGCCCAGGGGTCGGGGCTCAGAGAAGTGTGTGGAGATGTACACAGATGGGCGGTGGAATGATAAGAACTGCCTGCAGTACCGACTGGCCATCTGTGAGTTTTGAGCGAGCATCAAAGCCACAGGACAGATAGGGCCCTGCCATGCTTTTCAGCCTTTATCCTCAGATCCACCTGATATATGAGATGCTATAACTCCTTTTCAACAAAATGTATTTGCGGATTATTTGGTTGGAACATTTTTAGCCACTTCTCTCCTTAGTAGCGCCCCAGCTCTTCCCATGATCACTAATCAGTCTGATATGCCTCCGGAGCCTCTTCTCAGCACTGCGTGCAAATCTCCACTCCTAACATTGCCCTTTGCCAAGAGATAAACTTCCTTCTTCCTCTTATTGTCCATTTCCTTCATTTACAGGCGGCAACAGTGAGGACCTAGGATGGAAGGTCCCTCCAAAATCACACAGAGTCCTTGTCACTGGCTCCCTATACTGTTTCTCTGCAGCCCACTGCTGGGCCAGTCTTATCAAGATTTAGTAGTTCTGATAAAAACAAGCAAACTTCTGTGAAATTTCAAGTGTGTGGAGCTAAGGACACATTTTGGATTTTCCAGCAGCCTGGGCTCTGGGCACAACCTGGTCAGTCTCCCCATAGGTCAGAGGCCAACTAGTGCCCCAACATGGTGGAGGCCAAAACAGAAACAGTGATCAGCATGTATTATTCATGACTTCCTTGAGTCTTGGACAAATCAACTCCCTGACTAAAAGCACTATTCTATACCTGTAGAAAAGTTTTCGCTCCTACTCCAGACATAACTCAAGTAACTTCTTGCTGATGGACATATCCCCACACCATTTCAGGTCTCTATAAGGCATTCACATCACTTATCACACCACTGACTACTGATCGAGCACATGCTATGTACCAGGCACCTTGACAAGCACTACTAATACATCTTATGAAATATTATTACTCTTTTCATAACTCCTGTTACTGTTCCCATTTTTTATATGAGGACACTGAGACTTAGAGATGTTAAATGTTTTGAGTTTTCTTACATGGAGCAAGTGGACTCAAATCCATTTACCCAGACCTGAAAGCTCATGCTCACAATTGCCCCGCCCTCTCACTGAACAGAGATGATTTAAGTGTACTAAATCATGATTGTTAACATCAGTTTCCATTGTTGTAGTTCCAAGGAATATCACATTTCATATTTATATAAATTACTTAACTCTGGCTGTGAGCGTCCACTTATGTGAAAAATGGGAAATTCAATCTCAGGTTATGTTCCTTTGTTGCATGGGAGGGGCAACCTGCTCTTCACTCACAGGTTATGCGAGCAAATGGGGAGTTACAGACATATCTGGAAAAACATATAGAAGAACAGGAGTATTGATGGCTGGCATTAAGATAACTCTTGTTCTAAGTCCGCTTGGTCCATTTACTGGTGGAGATAAAATGCCTTCTTTTCCCACTCTGCCATCTAGAGGTTTTTCATAATCACGGCTGTGTCTCAGGCCTCTGTGAGCCATCTCAGTCTCGGGGTGCATGAGATGGGACCATGTTCCCATGCCCAAGGGCTGTGTGGAAATCAGACTATGTCCCTACATGCAATAGGTGGCAACCACATATTTATCTCATCTTCAGAAAGGTCTACACTTCTCCCAACTTTACATCTTTGAATGCTCTTCCTCACTGCATATAATTATTTTCTTGATAAGAGGAGTCTCTGGATCAAAACCCACAAAGTCAGATAGGAAAGAGTAGAACTATTTCTCATTCTTTCATAAATGATAAATTTTAATCTGGTCACCTTGCCACATGCGCTTAGGCCCAGCACAGAAATTATTGAGCCTTGCCAAAAATTCAAAAAAGCGAGAGGTATGTTTTTCCTGTTTTACAGATGAATGGTCTAAGCCTCCAAAAAGTAGTTTTCTTGTTTCTTGTTAGATTTATTTTTGGCTTTCTTTACAGTTTTATTTGCTATTGTTAAATTAATTATTGCTGATTTATAAGAAAACTATTGATTTATTTTTCATTGATCTCATATCCAGCCATCTATATGTATTCTTGTTTACTCCCTAATATTTCTAATATAATCAATTCTCTTATATTTTATAATGCATGATTGCATTTACAAATGACATAAATTTTTCCACTTCTTTAGGTTATTTACATTTCTTATGTATCACTTTTATCTTTTTAGATGCCAGGAGCCCCTATATATTGTTGAAAACAATGATAGATGATGTCTATTGGGGCACTAAATGTTTAATGGGAACACTTCTAATATTTCACCATTGAAAATATTGCTTGTTTAGGTTCCTGACAGATACCTTTTACTAAGGTAAAGAAGTTCCCAGTTTTTCCTATTTTACTGAGATTCATTTTAATCATGAATATATATTGACATTTACCAGATTTTTTTGACATTTCCTTTAGTCTGATAACACCAAAATGGTTTCAAGTGTGGGTTGACTCACCTTCCATTCCTGGGTGCTAGCATCTGGGGCCCACAGGGAGAACAAGAGGCTTTAAGTGTCTCACCTTTTCAGGTTGGGGTAATGCTACAGGGACCTCATCATGAAACATGCAAGAGGGACCTGTTTAGCATGAGTGGTTTAGTAATTCCCATGCCCTTGGTCAGTTGAGGAGGACTAAACAGAGGAATGGAGGCTGATGCACCTTGGGTGGAAATTATCCTTTCTTCTCCTTCTCCCTGTGGAATGGGGGAGGGGACTGTTCTTCTTCCTCCTACTCTTTGCAAGTAGACATACCCCAATTACTATGCCTTCCCCAATTAAGTCACCAAAGGCAGCAATGGGGGTTATCTCCTATTCCAAAACTGCTGAAGTACCAAACCAGTAGAGGGCCTGATCTTACTGAGGCATGAGGAGATGAAGAAGTAGGAGAACAGAACTGGAGCAGAAGCATTTTGGAGGCAACGTGGACTTTCAACACTTGGATGGAGTTTCCCAGGGGCTGCTGAATATCAGTGTCATGGAACTACCTGGGATTTTTTAAACTATCATGAGCAGGTTGCTTCTTGTAACACAAGGAGTGGAAGAGACCATGCATTGACATGTCACTGACATGTTGTTGAGGGTGGGGAACGTGCAACTGAAGGCTTTTACAGATTCCCTTGTCTGAGGAACCAATTCCTGACAGGACATAACTTGTCAGTTATGCAAGGAACCGTCACTCACTTAGGGTGGGCTGAGAAGCAGCAGTGTCCCCATGACACATAGGTCCTCCTGTGAGCAGGCACTGCCCACCCTTGGCATCATCATTGTCTCTACACCACACATGTGCAAATAAATAAGCAAGGTCACTGTCCACCCTTCACTTCAAGAAGCCACCACTCCACAGCCACAGTGGAGATGAAACTGAGATCTCAATGACAAAAATGGAGACACAGTTATTCATTTGGACTATGTTTTAATTCAGCCCTAGAAAGTTTGCACTGCACGGGAATAAGAAGAAAATGTATGAACAATTTTGGACCATGTTTAGTTTTGAGAACAGGATGAGCTTCCAGGCTGTGTATGTCTGCAAGATTCTTAAACTTGTTATATACTAAATTAGTGAATTACATGGTTTTGTTGTTTTGATGTTGAACCATCCTTGCATCCCTGAAATATACCCTTCTTAGCCTACTGGATGATACTCTCATCACACTTAGTATGTGCCAGGCACTATACTTGTGTTAACTCATGTCATGTCATCTTCATTAGCCCTATTACATAGATACCATCATTATCCACAATTTACAAATAAGAATACTGAGGCAAATACAGATTAAAATGATTTGTCAAAGTTCCTCGGCTACGAACACAGGAAGTCAGATTTCAGAGACTGTGCTATTAACCACTAATGCATGGCTGAACTCTAACAGCGTTTTTTACTTCAGGCTTTCTGGCGGTTCATGT
The DNA here is from genome assembly GCA_003508835.1 of Eonycteris spelaea. Lineage (NCBI taxonomy): Eukaryota > Metazoa > Chordata > Mammalia > Chiroptera > Pteropodidae > Eonycteris > Eonycteris spelaea. Next base: position 1,677,512 of record PUFA01000277.1, read on the forward strand.
CTGCCCCACATCATATAATTATTCTGATGTTAGGGGCTACCAGGAACGTATTTTTCCCATGATTGGAAAGAAACAAGAAGAGGCCACGTTAAACCTACAAGCACGCTTAAAGATGCTGCACCTTTCATGACTGCTCACAGTCACATGGCCAAGCCAAGCACAAAAGGATTTTGGGTGTTTCCTCCACATACTCTAGTGCAAGACTCTGCAAAGTACTATGGCAAAGGGCTTAGAGATACAGTTCCACAATAAAGAGAAATTAAACCTGAGGAACAATAATTCCAACTATCATGACCGTATTTGCCAAATTGATTATTTTTTTGCAAAGAACCAGTTTGTATTTTCTTGTTAGCTCTAGAGTTATTTCCTTACTTTATTCATTGATTTCATTATGTATTTTTATTTTATTCATTGATTTTTATTTTATTTCCTATTTATTATTTATTTATTCCTTATGTATACTACCTTATGAACACATCAATTTATACATTTCATATAGTCAGCTATTCTTGGAGGGTTATTTTTGAGGCTTCTCATATCATGAACTTTCCCTCTGCTCATTTCCTACTGTGTTTAGTAATTTTTACAAGGTTCACTCGAATTACCTGATCTCCATCTGAGCAAATCCTGAGGTGCCTGGGTAAATGATAAGGTCGTCCATTGTTTTTATGCCCTCATGGCACAGTAGGTTGTGATGAGCTGGAACACTTCAAATTCAATCCTTTATCATGGTATAAACAGCAAAATGTAAATGTAGTAATAATTATCATAGCCAATCATAGCAATAGTATACATTCAAATGCATATGTAGGTCCCGGTTTTAGTAAATCGCTCCCCTTCAAATTTCCACATTTCTGGGAGGCTTGACCATTTTGCTGTATGGGTTGAATGTTCCTTGTCTTCTGAGCCTATGGGCCCTTCAAAGTTGAGTCAGTGGATTGGGAAACAAGATATTAAGAGAATTTTCTTTACAATGGCCCAATCTTAGTGCCTGGCAGGCTCTTTTATAAGGAACCTGGAATGGCTTCTGACCAGGGCATAGGGACTTGAATATTCAGGACCAATGACCTTTGAGAAGTCAAAACACCAATCACAAAGCAGAGTGAATGAAAAATGGCCCAGTTTCCACTCCCCGCCAGGAAAAAGCAAACCTGCTGAGTTGCTTGATGAGGCTATTTCAAAGAGTGAGTGTAAATTTGGGAGAGGGGAAGAATCAAAGGTCATGTTAGGGACTTGAAAAAGGTCACTTGTGTCTATGGCCATGCCACCCTGAACAAGGCCGATCCCATCTGATCTTGAAAGCTAAGCAGGGTGGGGCCTGTTAGTACTTGGATGAGAGACCACCTAGGAAGGTCAGGTGCTGTAGGGGTAAAAAATTAAAAATAAGGGCTTGTCAGGTGACAAGGTCCTTGCAATCTTTGAGGCCAACCAAGGGTTGCCTCACCTAAAAAATAAAAGTTACATATTCAGTCTCTGGCAGTAAGAACTGGACTCTCTTGGAAACCCAGGCGTGGAGGCACGAAGGACAGGTCTGGTGTCTGCCTTGCTCATGGTCTCTGCTTTTCTCTTCACTCTCCCGGTGAGCCTTTCATGTGTTAACAGCCCTGGGTTGAACCCTGGACACAAGGAGGTTAATTAAGTGCAGCTTCTGCCCTAAAACGGTGAAAAGACTGGGAAAGTGGGCACAGATGTTTGCTGTAGCTGGAGAGAAATCAAGAAGGCTGCTTTGAGGACATGATGCTGGAAGATTCAGTTGTTCCATTAATGTCGACTGAGCATCGACTGTTTCCAGGTGCTCTTCTAGGTGAGGATACAACTGCTGGGGACGAGACCTCTGATCTGATGAAGTTCTTTTCTCAAGGAACAGGGTGGTCATAAAATATGCAAACAAATGAAGAAGACAAGGTTATATAGAGATATAGCAGAGAATTCAAACAAAGAATTACAATTTTGTGATAGAGTGGATACTTAAAATTAATGGTTAGAGAAAGCCCTTTCTGCAGAGATAATATTTCAGCTGAAATCTGAATGACAGCAAACAATTATGCAAAGATAGAGGGCCATGTCCCAGACTGGAACAACTAGAGCAAGTGCCTACATGCAGCTTTGAATGTAAGTTATCTACATACTTCTCCTTGTGCCTTAACCCTATGACGTGCCCGAAGAAGATATTGAGTGAATGTTCTGAATGCAAATGGAGGATTGAGGTGACTCCGTGTTGTCAGTGTCGTGTTGAGGCATGACCTAATTAGAACAATGAATACAGAGATGTATGCTTGTGCATGTGTGTGTGTGCATGTATGTGTGTGTTTGGTAGATGTTTATACTTATTTTTTCTGAAAATAAATTTCTGCAGAGAAATATCTGAGAATCGGTGGTCCTAGCAGATCAGTTGCCCAGCTGTAGAGTTGGATGCGTGGGAGGAGACAGTGGATGGAGTTCAGGGTATTAAAGTAGAGAGCTGCCCAGTGCTATGCTTGGGAGAACACCAGCAGCCCTGGAGCGCTGCCCACATACGACGGTTCTACAATGGTTGTTTTTAACCTGAGGTTGAAGGCCAGTCCAGCAATATCTCTGGTCACTGGGCTAATTGGGCCTGACATTGCTGAGGCATCTGCCAGGGGTCTGGGCTGAAGGACAGCTTCCCTGCCACAACCTCCATGCCCAGAGTAAGTCATTTCTGGAGAGCAGAGTTGGATCCCTAAGCTAAGGTCTGGCCACTTGACTTGATCCTGATGAAGTCCAGGCAGGGGGTTTGGTGGGGTTGTCAGGCCCACTCAGGGCCTCTGTCTCTCTTTGACTGGAACACTGTGCCTTCCTGGACCCACTTAACCCAAAGGAAGAATGGAAGTGAGATGCACATGCTAGCAACATGTTGAAGTTCAACCTTGGCATCCAGCATAATCAAGGAAGGCGGGAAAAGGAAGAAATAGATAGAAAGAGGAATAGTGGTGGAGACTGTGATCAAGAAAGTTCCCTTCCAACTCATTCCTTCTTCTGGAGGAAGGAAAACCCTAGTGGAAGTGAAGGATTAAGGGAGCTTCTCAGGGTAGGCAAGGGCAGGTGAGTAACAAGGGCCAGCGACATTGGGATTATCGACCGGAGAAGAGCAGATGGAGAGGCCCAGGGGGACTGGCCTGCCAGGGCTTCCTGGAAGAGGAGGCAGCTTGAGCAAAATATGGAGAGGAATCTGACAGCTGGATTGGGGCTCAGAGCTGGAGGGGCCTGTGGGCAACATGCAGAGAAAAGTGTCAGGAGAAGAAGCATGAGCTGAAATCCTGCCAGGCCCAGTGTGAACAGAAAGTTTAGGAGCTAGGGTTCTGGCTGGCCAAAATGACCTCTCAGTGGAAAATCTCAAACCAAGGGAAAGAGGCCATGGTAATTCTCATATATCCAAGATCAATGACCAAAGAAAGTTTCATGTGAGGTTCAGAGCTCTGCTCAGCTCACTGTGGGTCCTGAGCCCCAGCAAGTGCCTGCCGCAAAGCGGAGACTTTACACAAGATTATTGACAGGCTTCTGGGGAAATGGCTGTGGATGAGGGTAGTTGGGGGCCCAGAGAGTAAAACAGGGATTTTTATGTGAAATGAGAGAATGGATGTTGTAAACCAGGTCCCACCAACAAATGGGCCTTATGGGCCTGAGGTCACCTGCTTAGTCTAAGTCTAGCTCTAGGGCCCATAGGAAGGTAAAGAAGATGCAATTGAAGCTCTCTTGGCCCTCAAGGAAGGGAGTTAAGAAATAGAGCAGCCAAAGCTCACACAGACAATGAGCTCGCCTACGTGCCAGGCCACCAGGAATAGGCCTAGTTTGTCAATTCCAGATCCTGTGAGCTCTCATGCATAGGGGCTGCCTAACCTCTAATCTTTACACCCAAAGGGGCGCTGGAGACCCAGGGAGGACAGACTACTATTATAGCTCTCTTGCATCTACCTTTGTTTTAGCAGTGATCTCATACCTTTTACTTGACTGTCTCTCTAGTAGCCTGGGAGTGAAACACAGACAGGAAGGGGAAAGGTCTTGCCCAAAGACACTCAATGAATCCTTTCTGTTGTGACAGGTGGCCTCAGTGAGGAATTCTGTATTCTAGCTACAGTGCTGATGGCAGTGTCCAAGGTAGTCTAGTAGGGTCAAAACGGGGCATCTGAGAATAGGTAGATGCTGTTGTCAACCCATAGCAGAGTTCTAGCTGGGTAACTCACCTCCCAGGTCAGAGTGAATGCTCATCTTGTCACTAAACTTTTAAGGCCTGCTGCTCTCAGCCCGCAGGAGAGGAGAGGAGGTAAGGGAAGTGCCTTTTCTGACCTCCAGGAGCTGGGCCAAGTCCTAACCCATGTTCTACAACCAAGATTTTGACCTTTCTCTTTCTATCCATCTGCTTAGGCCATGATTCTCCTCCCTGTTACCGTGCTGATCCTGCTCACACAGCCTGCGAGGTCACTGGGAGCAGAAATGAAGGTCTACTCCAAGAGATCAGTGACCGATGCCTGCATCCTGGTCAAGTGTAGCCCCACGGAGAATGGCCTGCCTGGTCGTGATGGACGGGATGGGAAAAGGGCCCCCAGGGAGAAAGGGGGTATCCAGGTAGAGTTGGGATCATGATCTTGTCTTTGTGGGAAGGAATAGGCATTGGAATTGTACCAACCCAGCAACTCTGGGTATTCTGCTGTAGAAGCCTTGGAGATGGAAACCCACTTCTTTGGGAAGGAGAAGTCCCCCAGATATTCAGTCCACCAAAAACACTGCTGTAACAGTTGGCAAATGACTGGCTGCCTTGAACCCCCAGGTGCCTATCTCCGTCACCCAGCCAGCTGTCCTGATTCCTCCCCTGGATCTTCTGATTTCTCCTCCCTTCCCTCAAGGATGAGTTTATGACTGGCATTTGGAGCCCTCTAGAACCATGATCTGGCACCTAGAAGTTGTATATTCTGATTAAATGGTGCCTGTGCAGGGTGTTGAACATTTTTAGTATCTAATAAACTCTACTGCATGAAGGGTAGGAAAGGATGATACTCTGTGGTCTTGTACTCAAGCCTGATCAAAAGGATTTGTCCTAAATACATTATGGAGAAAAGGAAAGGAAGCTCACAATTTTTTTGTCAAGCTCTGATCCTTGGTGTTCATTTGAGTAATTCATTTATTCCTCCTCTAAGGGACATATTAAGCTCATTTGACAGGTAATAGAATTGTATTCAGGGAGACTAAATGACTCTCAATCTGGAAGGTGAAAAGGACATAGGTTTCTGTGTCAGACAGATTCGTGCTTCATTGCTAGTTCCATCTCCACATCATAGACTCCTCTGGGAGAAGCCCTCAGTGTCCCAGAGTCTCAGTTTGCTCATCTGTAAGTGGGAATAATATCTACCACACAGTGACAAATAATTGAGCCAAGGCTTTATTTTTGTCAAGTTTCAGGATAAAGTTGCTTCTTCCTGCTGTACCCATCAAGTGAATTCTCCTGAGCTTTCCAAAGGTACTATTATTAAGAGTTTATCCAAGAACACTGTCCCATAGGGGAGGATCTGGGTCTGATTGGCACAAAGGAAGCATTCAATGAATCAGCGACAGGGAAGAAGGGACCACCATAGCACTGGGTTGGGGTCGTGGAGGGATTAACTGTGGTCTTTATCTTTCTGGAATTTGCATTTTGGTTGAAGGAGGAAGAAAACTAACAACACTGAAGCTGGAAAGAATAGGTAACATTGGGAGGCTTTGTAGCCTGAGGGAAAAGTAAGCATCTGTCTTTTACAGACAGAAAGTGGCTCCCAGTGAAATGGGCTGGGGCTTGGGAAAGCCACTCGGAAGTGCACTCAGAAGAAGGGTGGTATTCAAGGAGCCAGCTCTCTCTTGGAGAATCTCAGTCTCTCCAGCCCCCGGGGGGGGGGGCCTGAATTGAAACCCAGGGAGGGCACTCATTCTTACAGTGGCCCTCGGAGCCTGCAGCATGGAGTGTGGCTGAGACCTCCCTTTCTTATGCGGGCCTCACCCCACGCACATGCCAAGCCTGGCTCTGGGTTGGTGCTTGGAGAGAGAACAGCACATAGTTGGGCCAGGGCACCAGGCTCCACACTGGCTCCTCAATTCTAGGCCCTTTAGTCACTATACTGTTTTTGGTTGGAGAATTTTCTGGAGAGCTTGGAGCTCTCCAGAATGTTGACCCAAGTAGGTCTGGGTAGGAGAGTCTGTACTTGTGACAACAGCCCCTGCAGATTCTGAAACGGGGTCCCTAGAACCTGCTGTAAAAGACAAGATGGACCTAAGATGAGCTGTATTTCCAAGGATAATTCCCAAAGTCCACAGCACCTCCTAGATTCCTGCCCAGAAGAATTTAGTTAGAGGAGGGCGTGCACCTCCATAGGAGTAAAGCCACACACTTCACAGCAGCCCACAGGGTCCCTCGCTACGCCTGCTGATTTCTTAGATCTTACTTCCCTCTCCTTTCCACACTGGCTTCTCCCTGGTCTCACCACACTCAGGCCACTGCCAGCTCAGGGCCCTGCCACTGCTCTTCCCATGGAGGTCGCTGTGCTCATTCCTCATTTCCCTGACTTTACTCACAGACTGCCTGCTCAATGAGTCCTCCTCTGACCACCCCACTTAGAAGACACTCTCGCCTACACTCTCTATGCTTTATTTCCTCTGTGACACTTTTTCTGGTCTAATAAACCATATATTGTACATTTTAATTTGTATTATATTTCTATGCGGTTGAGTTTCAACTTCATGAGGAAAGATTTGATTTGTTGTTCCTTTCTCTCACTACTATATCCCAGTGTTTGTGATAGTGCCTTGTACATAGGAGAAGCTCAGCGAATAATCGTGGAATGAAGGAATGTGAGATGCAAGGAGAGGAGGAAATTTAGTGCAGTTAAGTCTGACCAAACTGCTCATCCATAAGCTTCACTTCAGGTGTCGTTTGGGTTCAGGCTAAGGTCTTTCGGGAGGATACTAGGATGCAAATTAATGCTTTGGGAGGCATGGGAGCTGCCTACCTCAGTGTTCTCATGGCCTCCACGGCAGTGCAGCCTCAAACTCTCCCTTTTAGGATGTGTCTTTCTCCCTTGGCCCATTACCTGTTGCCATCCTGGCCAGGGTGGAGCCCAGGAGAGGCGCAGCCTGGGATCAGAGTATCTCTGCCCCTAGCATATTGGACTGTTGGATATGGGATGTGGGACTCATCTTATAACCCTCTGTGCTTCGGTTTCATTCTTAGTGAGGGTCGTACCTAAAAGCAGGGCACAATGCCCAGCACAGAGCCTCTCAAAGACAGCAGTCCTTCACTGCCTGCGCATTCCTGCCCCAGGCAGACCAGGCCCCTCCTGCCTTGGGAACACAGTTTCCAAATCTGCAATGTCACCTCTCCTCTCATGACCAGTGACTCACAGCTTAACGTTCTGCTACAAAACCCTTGCAGAAAAGGACCTCGTGCTAACATTTGCAACTTGTCCAATGTTAAGCATAAAGTTATGTTTTATAGTTTGTTTCTAGTGGACATATAATGGAAATATTGAGGAAGTGGACAAATAAGTGAATGAACAAGTTGGCAGCATTTTTTAAAATTTTTGCACATGAATGTTGTTTATAGCAGCTTTAGTTACAACAACCAAAAGATAGAAGCAACACCGTTGTGCATCAACTGATGAATGGCTGAACAAAATGTGGTCCATCCATACAGTGGTGCATTGTTCAGCTATGCAAAGGAATGAAGCACCGAGACATGCTCCAAAGTGGATAAACCTCAAGAACATCGCTCCAAGTTAAAAAAGTCAGACACTAAAGGTCATATATCGTATGATTCCTTGATATAATATATCCAGACTAGAGACTGAAATCAGAATAGTGGTAGCCAGTGGCCAGGCGGAGCATGGGGGTGGGGAGCGGGAAGTGGCAGAAGAGAGATCGACTCCTAAATGGCGATGAGGTTTTCTTTGGGGGTGATGAAATGTTTTGAACTAAATAGAGGTGGTAGTTGCACAACATTGTGAAAGTGCTAAATACCACTGAATTGTTTACTTTAAAAAGGTTAATTTTAGATTATATGTATTTCAGCTCAATTCAAAAAGTATACCCAAACTCACAGATTTGGGTATAAAATTCTTAAATATTATTAGCCATTTGTTCCTTTTAGTCTTTTTGGATAAATCTCATATAATTTCAGCTTAGGTAGCCTTGCATGAGGTAACATGTCTTTTTTAAATGTTTGGTTACTGTTGCAATAAAATAATATGTGGTCACTAAACATAAAGAAAAAGAAGAATTAAAATTACTGCAATCGTGTCACTTAGAAAACAACTGTTAACACTTATGACTTTCCTGTGAATTTTCCAATGTGTATTACATGTGCACACAATCTACGATGTGAGTACATATCTATGAAACAAAATGATATTGAACATAATATTTATAACATATTTTAATCACTTCATGATACATTAGGTCATAATTTGTTTTTTATTTTATAATTTCAAGAGCATATTATGGAGCTTTGCTATTTTATTTATTGAGATATAATTGACATGTAACATTATATTAGCTTCAGGTATACAACATAATGATTCAATATTTGTATTTAATTGTGAAATGATCACCACAGTAAGTGCAGTCAACATCCATCACACATAGTTACATGTATTTTCCCTCGTGATGAGAACTTTTAAAAGTATGCTTTTGGCAACTTTCAAATACACAATACACCATTCTGAATAGTAAATACCCAGGACTTATTTATTTTATAACTCAAGTTTGCACCTTTTGACCACTGTCATCCATTTTACCCCTAGCTCTCACCTCTTGAACCACCAATAATCTGATCTCTGTATCTATGACTTGGGATTTTTTTGTTTTGTTTTTTTTTAGAATCCACATATAAGTGAGATCATACACTATCTGTCTTTATTTGTCTAACTTATTTCACCTAGCATAATGCCGTTAAGTTTTACTCATGTTGCAAATGGCAGGATTTTCTTTTAATGGTTGAAAAATTCCATCGTGTGTATATATATCACATCTTCTTTATCCATTCATCCATCATGGACATTTAGGTTTTTTTTCCTATCACTTGGCTACCATAAATGATACTACAATGAACATGAGGTGTAGATATTTTTCCAAATTAGAGTTTTCATTTCCTTGAGATAAATACCCAGAAGTGGAATTGCTGGACCATATGGTAGACTTATTTTTAATTTTTTGAAGAAATTCCACACTGTTCTTCACAGTGGCTGCATCATTTTACATTCCCACCAACAGTACACAAGGGCTCCTTTTTCTCCACATTCTTTATCTATCTTTTTGAGAATAGCCATTCTAACAGGTGTGAGGTGATACCTGGTGGGTTGGATTTACATTTCCCTGATGATTAGTGTGAGGTGTCACTTCTGATAAAAATTATGCCTCTGGAAAGGGAGAGCAAAGAGTTCATGATCAAGGGTAAATGTGGACAGATTGCCCGCCCTAAATGCTGTGGCCTTGGGGCAGGGGAAGGTGCATGGCATGAAAAGTTAGACAGGTAGAGGTGTGAATCTGCCTCCAACTCTGGCAGGCCTGCTTTCTCACCTGTAAAATAGGGATGTGCACACTCATTTTTTGAAGCACCACTGGACTGAGGAGTGTGGAAGTGGAATGTCAATATCCTGTAGACACTGAAGGGGAGCCAAGGGCCTTAGCCTGCAGGCGTTGGATCCTCCTGGGACTAGGGCCAGGTGTATGCCCATTTATCCTGCTGCTACAAGTTTGCCAGGAGCCGTAGGGAGAATGGGGATGCCTGGCCAGCTGGCCCAGTTGGGCTCAAAGGGGACAATGGCTCAGCTGGAGAACCTGGACCAAAGGGAGACACTGGACAAAAGGTGAGCCGCCGGGCATGGAATGCGATGTCTACAGGTAGTGCTGCTGCCTCTAGGATATGCCAGAAGGTGTGCACAGATCTCATCCCAGGAAGAAGGAAGAAGGTTGTGCTGAAGGTGGCACTGGGTTATTTCAGGGATGGCTGAGACTCCTGTTGGGCTTCATCTTTAGGATGGTACTTCCATTATTGCTTCTCTGACTTCTATTACTGCTCTTATCTTTTAATGTACTCCCACTTCCAAGAAGATTTAGTGTCACTGACTGTGGTGGTCTCTTTCCTCAGGATTCCAGGACCTCCAGGTTTAATTGGTCCACCTGGAAGAGAGGGTCCCTCAGGGATTCAGGGGAGAATAGGACCTCAAGGCAATCCAGGTCCAAAAGGAGAGGCTGGCCCAAAGGTAGGTGGTTGGTATGTGGGTTGTCTGGGAGGGAAGGGAGAAATGACCATGGGAATCCATGATATGACCTACGGCATGCTCAGAGTGCCAGGAAAAGCCCAGACCGTCAGCACTGGGTAAGCCTGCTCTGCCCCCTTCCTCCACATTCCTTCATTAGCCTCCATTGAGTAGCCCCAGGCAGTAAGGAGCATAGACTCACCAGCTCTCTCTCTCACCTTGAAGCTGTATGTGAAAAGCTGATTGATATAGACTATCCACACTCTCAGCAATTTTGTCCCAATTTGTTTCTTTTCAAGTGAAATGGGTACCCCAGGCAATCAGTGTTGGCAGGGATAAGAGGCCCCACAGGTCTTAAGGGAGAGAGAGGTAGCTCTTAAGGGAGAGCATGGAATCCCTGGAAATGAGGCAGCAGGTGAGTGATGGAGGACGCTGGGTTGGGTGTCAGTTCTGCTGTGTGCCCCTGAAGTTGCTAATGCCAACCCCCCCCCCCAACAACACTCCGCCATCATGTCAGAGATGGCATTACTGGGCATTGGGGTGAGCCTATATGCAAAGAGGGTGCATCATTGGCCTTGAGGACTGTCTGTATCTATGGAGAGTGAGGTGTAAGCAACAGGATTAGTCTGTATAAAGGGAAGGTTGGTTGTTGGGTGATGGGAATGGTCGGTGTACAGAGAGGTGTACGGCTGGGTTCTAGAAAAAGACTGTGTGTGGGGAGGATATATTGTTGGGCAATAGCACAGTCCACATATGGGGAAGGTGAAAATACTGTAAAATGTGTACAGAGCTCACCCAAGTCTTCCTCTCTGATCTCAGGGCCTGCTGGAACCATGGGTCCACAGGGACCTCCAGGTGCCAGGGGTCCTCCAGGACTGAAAGGGGACAGAGGTGCTCCTGGGGACAGAGGAGAAAAGGGAGAGAGCGGGCTTCCAGGTAAGTTAGCTTCCTTTCTCTGGGAGCCTTGAAATAGGGTGTGGAGGGAAAGGATGAAGAGAACCCCATCAGTTCAGGGCAGCCCCTTCTCTCCTCTCTTGACCCCATTATTTATGGGAGTGGGTAAAAAGCAGGAAAGGCTAACAGGCTGAAAGGCAGGACAATCAGGTTCTGGTTTTAGACTTTATCACTCTGTGGAGGGCAGCCCTGAGCAGTTTTTCCATCTGATCATTGGGACAAGCACAGCTCCCTTCCCAATTAATTGAATAGCTTCAAGTATCAAATACCCTAATGGATGGGGAGTTCTGGAGGAATATGTATTCCTGTTCCCTTTAACCTCCCAAAGGAAGTGTTATCAGATTGTCAGAGTTTGGAGTGAAAATGTCATCTGGTTCAGTGTCAGTGGGATGCTAGGACCTGCTCAAAGGACAGTGTGTTGAGAGTGGATCCAAGGGAATCCCGTGGGCAGCGGGGGCCAGTTGCTTCAGCAGATATGGGCTTTCTGAGGGTCAGTCTGAGCTCCTTATTCCCATCCAATATGTGCCTGCAACTGGGCAACCTCCCTTGAGGCCCAGGCTTTGGGCTGATCCCTGGCTGTGCTGGGCTTGTCTTCACTTGGTCTCTTTCCTGCAGACATCACTGCTTCAAGTTTACAGACACAGCTACAACGCCTCGAGCATGCCTTCTCTCAGTGTAAGAAAGGTGAGTTCCTGGACCTGAATCTGAGCCAGGCATTGAGGCTTAGCGCCAGACTGGGCCCACACCTTGGTTCAGAGTTGGCTGGGCCTAGGTCTAGGATTATAATGGCTTGACACATGTTTAGGGCTGGGCCTGGGGCTGGGGTTAAGGATAGGGCTGGGACAGAGCAGTGCAGTCACATGCTCCAGGACCTGAAAGTATATGCAAGGGGTAAAAGCAGGATGTGGCCCGTCTTACCAATTCAGGGGCTGGTGGAGCATGGTCAAGCCTCCAGGCTTTAGAACACCCCAACATCACATCCACCTGTGACCCGAACCAGATCCATGCCCTGAGCCCAGTGCAGTTCAGCAGACTTTCACTCCCATCAACGCTGTGCTGGTGTCTGTGACAGACATGGGGACACCCAAGCACCCAGGATGCATTTCATAGTTCTGTGAGGCCAGGTGTATGGCGTCCAGAGAATGTCACTGCCCAACCCATAGCGGCATAGACTCCAGACACTGCTCTGAGAGCTGGGCTGAAATGCTGGCCTTGGGGTCCAAGACTGGTGGGGGGCCTGACCTTGGCCTGTGACCGAGAATCTCACCTGAGATATGTCCTGGATCTGGCAGCGGGGAGGTGCCTCTGGGTTTCCATCAGTCCTGGGCGTTCAAATTCTTCCGTAACTCTGGAATGCTGAGGAGTCAGAGTCCTCCAAGAGCACACACCCGATGCCCTGAGCCATGGGAACTCTCTGCCTCAGTCCCTAACTGCCCGTCCTTCTTCTCTGCTCTCACTGGTGTCAGATTTGAGCCCATGTTATTCACCAATTCTCATTGAGAAAAAAAAAAAAAAGAAAAGAAAGAAAAAGAAAAACAAGAAGAGTTTTCTGAAGGAGGAAAGCATAAAGGGGCTGATTGGGTGAGACTGGGTTGGCTTCTAAGTATCCAACTAAGGCAACTAACTACCTAAGCCCCAAGGGTAATAGGAGTTTCAAGCATTTGGTATGTCCTCCTCCCTCCACAAACATATTTGCAAATGTATTCACTCCCTCATATACACACTGGTGCAAGGAAAACTTGTTCATATGCACCTGCCACATGTGTAGTTATATACCGTCAATCATTTCACACGAGCACGCACACATATGCAGGCACATACAAAATATTCGCACACATCCAGATGGACCTTACGTGCTCCCAAGTACCTTCAGACGAACGCATGGACAGTTTCATGTACGCATTGTGTACCCCCACCCAGATGCATGGACATAACCCCAGTATGACACATGAACTCTTGCCCTGCCACGTCTATGACTGCTCTGGTGCCATTCTGAGCTTGTGGAGAATCTGCCCCCTGAGCCCTTGTTGAAAATATTCAGAGGAGAAGGGAAGTGGGTCAGTGTTGCCCGTGCTCCTAACCAGCTCCGTGAGGCTGGGGCACAGCCTTCTCTGGAGTCCTGAAGTTTTCTATGCACGAGTCCAGAAGTCAAAAGGATGGGGGATGAGATGGAATAAAATGAGATAGTTGACATGTCACATCACACAAGTGATGTTTTTATAAAGTTTATCTCCATTTTAGAAATGAGAAATTGGAAACCCTGAAAAGGGAAGTGACTTTCACTGGCCTCCCTGGATGGTCAGTGTTAGGGTAGGGCTGAACATCAGGCTTGATTCCCAGACAGGGTTCTCCCTAGCACCGATCCCGCCATTGCCCCTCACTCCCACACACACCTCTCAGATGTCTTCATCCCCTCACCAGCACTCTGGGGAGGGTGACAGGCAAAGGCACCACCCACCAAGAGGCCAGCATTAGGCTGTACCCAGTGCACGGATTAGCACATCACTGCTCTCAGGTAGCCCGTCCTCTCCTCTTTTTTCCCTCACCCTGCACATAGCACAGACCTTCCCTGACAACCTCACACACCCTGATGTTATGCAGGGGTCAGAGAGATTAGAGTTGGCACCTGCACTGTGTTGCCCCTACTCTCAGAGACTGCCCTGGCTGCACGGCGCCATTTCTCTGCCCAAAGTTGGTCCAATACACAGTAATTGTAAAACTGATTCTGGCATGCAACATGGTGTGAAGTAGAAAGAGCAGGTCTAACTAAGCTTTAGTGTCAGATCCAGCAAAGTTTAATCCATGATTTTACATTTGATGATTATGTGACATTGGGCCTCTTACTTAACCTCTCTGAGTCCAGTGTTCTCATCTGTAAGTAGAGACCTCAGTACCATGTCACAAGACTCATTGTGGAGCTGGGTGTGCTCTGGAACCAAGTGTTTTTGTTCTACCTGGTGCCCTGATACCCTATATGGGAGGCCTGGGAACTCCAGTTGGAGCCCTGAGTTTTAGCCTAAGTGTTGCCACAACCCTACCTGATTCTCCTCTTCTCTTAGTGGCGCTCTTCCCCAATGGCCAAAGTGTTGGTGAGAAGATCTTCAAGACAGGAGGCTTTGAAAAAACTTTTGAGGATGCACAGCAAGTATGCACGCAGGCCGGGGGACAGTTGGCCTCCCCACGCTCTGCAGCCGAGAATGAGGCCTTGCGACAGCTGGTCGCCACTCAGGACAAGACAGCATTCCTGAGCATGACTGACACCAAGACCCAGGGCAAGTTCACCTACCCCACAGGGGAGTCCCTGGTCTACTCCAACTGGGCCCCAGGGGGAACCCAACGACATGGAGGGGCAGAAAGCTGTGTAGAGATCTCCAACGGCTGGAATGACATGTCCGTGCAGCATCCTCGTCGTCCTAATCTGCGAGTTCTGAGTCACCTGGGGAGGGTGGACAGTGTGTGACCCAGGAGCCTGGCCAGTGAGTCAGGTCCCAGACCTGTGTGCTGCCAACATCGCAATAAAAGCTAATGCCTCTCCTGGCTGGGCTTCTCCACAGATTCATGGGTTGAAGCCAGAGGTAGGAGTCCTATGGATCCTCTCTCAGAATATAAATATGACACTGTCTTCACACACTGGCACGCTTGTCAGAGGAAGAAGGAGGCGGCCTGTTTTTCCAGTTGCAAAGGATGAAATTAGCTCTCTAAGAACTCCTTGTTGAAAAATCCAACGGCTCCTCCTCAGCCTTCCTCCTCCTCGAACTGTCAGCCACATTTAACCCAGCTGGTCACTCCCTCCTCTGTCGCTCATCCTCTTCTTGGCTTCCAGGACACCACTCTCATTTGCCTTTATCCTCATGGCTGCCTCTTATGAGCCTCCTTTACTAGTCTCTCTCTTCTTGACCCCTTAGTGGGGACGTGCTGGAGCTTTAACTCTCAGTCCTCTTCTCTTCTTACCCTCACTCCAGGAGGGAGCTCATTCTGTACATGGCTTCGGATTCCTTCTACTGATGGCTCCTAGAAGTGTATTCCTGTTCAGGCCCTCTCCCTGAGCCCAGACTCCTAAAGCCAACGCAAGCTGTGGTAAGAGCTGTGGCGAGAGCTGGGAGGCCTCGGTGGCTGCCTCTTGCTTCAAGGCTTGAGCCCTGGAACTGGCAGGACATCTGCGTTTCTATGCAGACTTCATGACCTTACACTGGTAGACTCCCCTCATCCTTGTACATGCAGGATCCCTTTCTATGACTGTCTCTTGGCCCCTGGGACGGGTTTCCATCTTCGTAACCCTAATTCCATCTGAAATCTCAGGCATAGAGGGTGTCCGGCCATGCTCAAATCCGTCCCTAATCCTCCTCTTGCCTGGCAGTTCCAGGAGTGTTCTTTCGCCTCTCTGCTTCACAGATAATCTCGCCAAATCCTCCTCCTCATTTTACAGATATGGAAACCAAGATACAGAGAGGGGAGGGGACTTGCACAAGGCCATGGGCGGTATCAGTAACGGCTCTGTCATGAAAAAGGTCATCTGACCCCAAAGCTTATATTTTTGGCCTATGAATTACTAGGCCATAAGCCTCCATGTATCAGCTGTTTGTATTAATACACTGCTACAAAAGTGATTTGAATGGCACCTGTGCTTATAAAATTGGAATGACACGTGAATGAATCACAGCTCATAGGAGGGGAAAGAAATATGCCTCCCCAGACAGGAAACCAACCACTCTCTCATTTGTTCCCAGGGGTCAGGAGAACTGCCCTTTCTACCCCCTCCTGAATGAGACCCCCAAGGTCCCGCCCTCTTCCCAACACTGCGACTGCCACACCTCTATACAAGAAAACAAAATGCCGCCACTTCCAGCAGCGCACAGCTCGGGCTCTCTGCTAAGACCTTTTCCCGTTACTGAGAAAAGTCCCTAATTCCTGGCAGCTTCTACATTTAAGTCAGTTATGCAATAGTGAGCAAACAATCACTGGAAGTGACTTCCATTGGCCTCCCCAGAGGCCACACCTGGGCATACTCAGCCAAGGAGTTTAGAAAGGCCCCTCCCTTTAAAAAGTGCAAATAAAAAATCCAACTGAATTTAGTTCAAGCCCAAGGAGGGCATTTTTTCTAAGAACAAAGTTATGAACTGGTTCAAGAAGGACTGGGTTGCGCAGGCGACACTGCGCAGTCTCCCTGCTTCTGTGTCTCTCTGTGCGCCCTCGCCGCTTTTCCTCCTTTCCACACTGCTTTTTCCCGCTTCTGCTCTGAGTGCCCAAGCGGAGGGAATGGCGTGTCACATAGAGAACAGAAACTCTGGCTTGCTATCAATTCAAAATTCCTGTGGAAATGAACCTACCTGTCTCAGATGACCAACTCTGGCTCAGTCAAATAACCTTGAGGCTGACCGCACTGGACAATATGGCCACTGGGACCAGGCCAGGCCATGGTGGTTTGGGCAAAGCCTTTAAAGTGACCACTCCCCATCCCAGTACTTAAGACTATTTCTTGACAAGAGGGAAGCGAGATTGATGGAGCTATGTAGCTCAGTAAGAAGGAAAAAATCTCCTGTGGTGTTGAAGACCAGGGATGTCGAGACCCCAAGCCCAGGAAGAAGCTTCTGACCCACCAGAACATTGGATTCTGGTTAGCTCTCCAGCACAGAAACAAGTAAGGAGGGGCATTTGTGTTTGTAGACATAGCCGTACTAAAGCAGAAGACTGAGGCAAGTTTTCAGAAAATTCAGGTCTTAAACCATTCTGAGTACAGAGACCTTTCCTGCACTAACATTCATGGGCCAAAGTTAACACAAATTGTAAACAGTATTAGCCTCACCACAACCATAGTAGTGATGGCCTCTAATTAGTGGCCTAGCCAAGTGAAGCCAGGACTATGCGACTTTTTCATTCTCAGGAGATGTTATGATTCTCACAATGCTAGGTTACATCACTGGAACTGAGTGGGATCCTTCCATGTCTGGAAGGTGACGACCATAGCAGTTTCAGGGAGAGCCCCTGTTCAATGTAATAGTATATCCTCGAATCGCCTCTTGGTTCTCAACTCTCCTGCTGCTAAACCAGCCTGCATTCCATAATGAACTGACAGTGGCGAGCCTGCTGATGTTTGCTTTTTTAGGATTCTATCTCTCTTCTAAATTCCTTCGATATAAAACACTGACAACTGAGTTGCCTAAGTTCAGAGCATCCTCAGTCCCTCTTACTTTAGTTTAGTGTGTGCTCGACCTTTTCAAGTTACCTATGTCTTATATATATACTACGGCCAAGAAACCAGGTACCCATTAGAGGGAACAAAATATTAATTTCTAAGTCAAATGATCATCCGGGCACTGGACGCACAGATGGAAATGGCTGGTCATGCCCTCATAGATGTGCCAGCCTTAAATGTCCCTAACATTAGAGATAAGCGGTAGAATGGTGTTCCTGCACACAATAAGGCGCTCAACACCAAGCTAGTTAGAGACCAAGACGCGCATTATTGTTCAATGTAATTGTGACTATTAGGCCTCTGTGTGGCTCAAAGCAGGTACCCTGTGGTATATTTTACTGGTTTTCGTCAATGTTTCATTAGGAGAGACCTTAAGGCAGGCCTGTGTCGCTTCTG
The DNA here is from genome assembly GCA_003508835.1 of Eonycteris spelaea. Lineage (NCBI taxonomy): Eukaryota > Metazoa > Chordata > Mammalia > Chiroptera > Pteropodidae > Eonycteris > Eonycteris spelaea. The sequence goes on from PUFA01000277.1 coordinate 1,695,293, forward strand.
GGTGGAAGTGGATGAGGGCCAGTGTGCATTTCTCAGATGCCTGTCTTTTGCTGCCATGGCGATAGAGAGTCATTGGTGGACACAAAGCTGCTGTACAATCCCGTGTTCTGGAAACCTGAACAAATGCATGGAAAACAACTGTCCTTGGAGAGTCACTTGAGTGGATCTACTTGGACCTTGAATGAGATTTGGGGGTTGTTACTGCAGCACACAGAGCTCATTCTTACAGGACACATTTTGAATATTAACTTATTCGACTTCCATTTACTTAATATAGTCTCTCTCAGACCACCTTGCCCAAACAACGTTAAAGCACAGAGGGACTCATGAGGACCCTATCTGAGCAAAGGTCATCGTCATATTTATTTAGTAAGTAGACAGAGTGAAAAACTGAAAGAGTTGAGTGAATGAAATTCTTAATTCCTACCTGTAAGTCTGTTTGTAGAGGTGAATAAAGTGTTTTCAAGATGCTTATAGGCCCTTTGATCTGAGGAAATAGCATTGTGACATTGCCAGTCTCTCTGCACTTTTATTAATTCCCTGAATACTTCTTTTCAGGTATAAGTGCCTGGGGCCAGGCCAGGGTTGAAAGGTCAATGGGAACTTTAGGACAAGCACCTGCATTATGTGACCAGAGGGCTGGATCAGAGCAGGAAGGGGAGAGCAAACTGGTACTGGGTTTTGAGCACGCCAGGGGTGCCTGGCCCCTGGCTACAGAGGGCTTGTCAGGATAGGGAGAGGATGAGAAGCATGTGAATTCTACAAAGACTCAATCCCCCAAAAAGAGTGATGCTGTGAGGCCTTATCAGGAGGTCTTATGAAAGAGTAATAATACTAGAACCGTCGGAAAGAGTACCTTGAAAACCGTAATGAGAATGACTGGTCACCTTACATTAGAGAGATTTATAAAACGAACGCAATTACAACAAAGTATGAGTGACACGAGAATAGACAGAACGATATAAAAGCTACCAAAACCAGGCCCAACTATGTACATATGGAAGATAAAAATGGATTACTGAGGTTATAGAAAAACAATGAATTGTTCACTTAATAAGCTCGTTAAATGCTTAAACATTTAGAGGGAAAAGGAAATCAGATTCTTTTAGTTACATATAAATTAAAAATCAGAAGAATTTATGTAGTCTTGGAGAGAAGAAAAGCTATCTAAGAATGATATCTGAGAAGAAAACCCAAAACAATAATATTAATACATTTGACTATGCAAAAAATACATAAAACTTTGCTGCCAAAAAGTAGAACGGCATAATATTAAAACACTGATTTATTTGCAAAGTATGTAACAGATAAATTAATAAGAAAATGATGGCTAAGTAGAAAAAATGGGATAAGAATGAGAAGAGAAAATTCATAAAAGAAGCAATACTGATGGCAATAGTATTGAAACATTAAAACTGTACAATCAATAGAAATTAAAGAAACTCAAAGAGTAATAAATATCCAAAAATCTATGGGCTAGAGTTAAAGCTGTACTCAAAAGGAAATATGCTTTACTTTCATTAAAAATTAAAAAAATAAAAACAGGAACATCGAGTGTGATGTTAAGCCGCCTCTGATATATCCAACCTCCATCTCAGACTCAGCGGCTGCTTCCACCGCTGGACGCCTCAGATCCCTATCACACAGTAAATCCAAAATGCACACCACCTTTTCTGATTCCTGCCCCTGGAGCGTTCAGGGATCAGACCCCATGAGTGTAAGGGGAGATGATCATCCAGGAACTGCTCCCAGACAGAGCACAGGAAAGGGTCAGTAAAGGTAGGCAAAGTTTGCTCTCCAGACGATGTACTCGCTGGGGAAAAGGGTCACACGTGCAGCATTCCGTATGTGATCTTATAGTACTTTTGTGATTGACAAGGCTATGGGTTGTTATGTGAACAGGAAGCTGGACTTGTCAGAAGAACCAGGCAAGGTGGGACAATGAGTCATTTTCCACACATTGTCTCAGATACTCTGGTAATAACTGCAGGGTTAAAATGGCTTCCAGGGGGTCATCCAGGCTGAGGAAGAGGTAGTCGATCAGCTATGTCTGCCACTGACATCGGGGCAGAGAGGAGCAATATGTGTGCTAGTGTTTGCCATTCTTGGCCTAAGAGGACCTGAGGGAACCCAAGCAGGAGGATTCCCTGAGCGTCATCTGTGAGCCAAGTGAACGCACCTTCTGGGACCTCTGCAAGAATCCTAATGCTTCCATCAGCGGGGCTTCCAGGAAGCCCGAGGACTGAGTTACAACAAAACTGACAGCTGGTGGGACAACAGTGTCATCTCCATTTGAGACCTGCAGGGGATCCCCACCATCGCTCTGTGGGCTGGGCCTTCTGCTGATGCCCTCACAGGTCCCAAGGCAGTCTCGCAAGTTTCCTTAGTTACTGGTTGTCCACCTGAACTCCTCTGCATTTTTGAGAGAAAGTGGAATCACCACAATGATCACAATCCTTAGCAATGTCTTCCAAAAGAACCTGATTCAGAGATAAGTCCAGAATCTCTCCCTGCTGATGCTGGTGGCTGGGGGCAGGAGGAAAATCCTGGGGCTTGATTCTGATTGGATTTCAGAGAGATACCCCAAAACTCTACAGAGGGAGCCCAGGGAGATACCCACACAGCCAGCCTCCACAGGCCTGGTCCTGTCCTTGAGGACATTCTGAAATATTCCTGGACACAGAGAACTGAGGCAGGCAGACAAGAAGGAGCATGGAGGTAGAACATGGGTCCTGCCCTGAAGAGCTCACAGTGAAGGTTTAGAAATAAGACAGACACATAGACAAAGAGCAGAGATTTCCACCAGTACCAGGACTTGCTGGATCTTGAGGGCTGTCCGGTTACCCAGCAGAAACAGGAGTCTCGATCTGGCCCTACAGGGTAGAGGAATTTAGAAAAGGTATTCCAAATGGGTGTAGCAAGGAAAGCTGAAGAGGAGAGGAGAAAAGTGGGAACATCTGAAGTTGCAGACAAGAGGATTGTGGAACTCCCACCACTTACCTGGTACCCCAGGAATCTGCAGCCCTCGTCTTAGACACAACCAGCAGAGGGCAGCATAAGGCTATGGCTCCTGTTGCACAACTAAACCCAATCACCTGAGAATGGAGGCTGTGGCCAGAGTCATATTCCAAAATAAGCCTGCCTGCTTCTCTCTTGGATCCAGCTTGGAGCTGAGTCAAGCTCCAGAGAAAGGAGTCAGATCACACATTTTGTAGGGGACAGCAATTCACTTATTTGCTCATTCATTTATTCATTCAAGAGTTATTGAGTGTGATGTAGTTCCCAGTCCTTTTCTAGGCTCTGGGACTGCAGGGGTGAATAACAGTCTTGCCGTACAAATCACATCAACATCAAGAACAAAAGGCATTTACTGCAGGCCGATGCTATCCCAAGTGCCTTATTTATATCAGTGCATGTATTCTTCACAACAGCACTGTGAGATGGGCGCTGTTGGTATCCCGTTTTACCAAGAAGGGAACTAAAGCTCAGAGTATATGCGACTTGCTTCGGGTCTCACGGCTGCCAAGTGGTGAAGTCAGCATTTGAAGAATTTAGCCCAATCTGGCTCTAGGGTCCTCTTAATGACTTTGCTATACTGACAGAACTTAAACAAGTAAAGGGTAAAGATGATTTCGGGTGACTATAATTGCTAATAAGAAAATAAAACAGAGTGTTGTAGTGGTGACTGGGGTTGAGGCTGTTACCACTGAGGCGTTGTGAAATGTGACGTCACCCCAGCAGCATTGGGGAGGTCGGTGGTATTGCGTGCTGTCCCTTGGTTCTTCCTTGCCAGCATAGCAAAGAATGACAGGTCGCTGAGATTTAGGAAAAGTAAGATTTATAGAAAATACATTTTAGAAGGACAGGTCATAGGAAGGTAAGCTGCAGCCCTGTGGAATTAGGGAGGTGAAGAGATAAGACAGAGCACGCCACAAGGAGGAGCGGGTTTTCAGCAAGAAGATCTATAACAATGCAGAAGTGAGAAAGTCTGTTTATATTCGGGCCATGATGGGGGGTCCTAGATGATTAATATGTGAGGTCACCTTGACTGACAGCTGGCTGCTATATAACACTTTGCGTACTGCGCATGTGCTTACCCGGAATTCAGTCTGTTATCATTAGATTCATGAACTTCTGGGGATCTATATGTATTATAATGATGGTCTAATGAGCCTGAAGTTATGGGCAGGTTAGGAGAGTACTTTCTGCATATGCGTTTGTGGCTGGTTTGGCCAGCAGCTTTTACGGTTTTTGTGCTCTAGGATTTGGGGGTAATTTATAACCCTAAAAGGAAGTGTGTCTGAGAAGTTCTTAAGAAAGGTCTTGGGGGAGTTTCCATGGTTACAGAGCTGCTGGACCTTCACTCCTGTCCTCATGCTTGACTAACTACCTAACAGGGCAACCTTAGATTGAGTGGTCAGGTAAAGACTTTGGAGGGGAGGAAAATGGTGACATATGAGCCAAGAACTGGCAGGGGAGGGGGATCACTTTATCACCCATATGATCTCTGTTTAGAAGTAGGAGTTGCAGCACAGAGCCAAGAGCCACTTGTGGACCCTTTTGTCCATGACCAAACATCTACACGTCTCACACAGAACTCGTGGAACCACCCAAAACAATGCTCCTCAGTGAGGGGTGTGCAGACACAGGCTGGAGGGAAGAAAGGGGCGGAGCCCCCTGACAACAGGATGCTGGGAATTTAAGGCATTAAATCTATACGGAAACTCACACACTCACCCATGCACAAAGACCCCTAAATCCATGTACACACATTTCCAGAATCCCCCTGCTGAAGCCGGAAGGGTTCGGAAGGGAGAGAAAGCCTGGATCTTGATTGTGACTGGAATCTCACCTTCCCAGAGCCTCACCTTCTCTGACACATTCCAGAGCTGTTTCAGGCCTACTCCCAGTGCCTAAAGACACAGGAGACAGTAAGACCCTGGAAATGCAAAGGAAAGAATTTGGGTCATCAATTGCTTTTGCTAGGTGGACATTGATCAGTTGAAAGAAATTATTTGAGGTCTGACACTATAGAATTAAGCAGGACCCCTTTGACCTCCTGAAGGGCCTATAAGAGAAGCCCTTGCTTCCTGGCTTAAGAACCTTTCTGCGAAGGTGACAGGCAGGCAGACAGGAGCTATGGCAATTGTATTACTTGGAGCAGTGGTTTCCAAAACTGGTCAATCATCTGGATCACCTAGTGGCCTCACAAAGATGACACATTTCTAAGATTTTGGTGCACTGGGTGCAGAGTGGAACCCAAATCCTGTGATTTTGTCAAGGGTGCAGAGTGGAACCCAAATCCTATGATCTTGTCAAGCTTCCAGCATATTCTGCTGGTCACTACTCTGAAGAGCCACATGAGGTGGCACAAGCACTCTGCTTGCCAGAAGAGGGCAGTCTGGTCCTCGGGTTGGCGGTGGCTAGCTTAACCCAAGGTGTTTGTTTAGCTAATACATGGTCACATGCATCCTGCTTCTATTGAGCGTGACATCTGTACTGGCCCAGACAAACAGTGGTCCATAGTTGGAGACACTGTCTCCTCTGCACACACGTTGCCCCCAGGGTTGGAAGCACAACTTCCCTGATGGACTCCTGCCCTGAGCTTCTCCTCCCTTCCCAGCACTCCTTCAGCCACTCAGGGTTACTAGGACAACATCACTATACGAAGTCAACTTCTCAACATCTCTAGCCCAGGTCCCATGATAACAACATTTGATCCTTTTCTGGTAAATGGAAAAAAAAATAAATCCTGATTCCGGCCAGTTCCAAAGCACAGATCAGTTACACAATTGTGAGCAAACATCCTTCCAAGTCAATGGCTCTCTGTCATGCACATATACACAGTCCAGGATCTGACCATGACCCCTGGTGCTGGTCAATCTCAGACAGCCACAGAGGAGGGAGACATGCTTGTCTAGGCAGGGAAGTTTTGAGGGATGAGAATATTAGGCATCAGCTGGTACTCCAAGCCCCTAGCCTCTGCCTTGGGCAAGGTTAAAAGTGCAGAGCTGTAGGACTCCACAGGAAGATTATCCTGCAGGAATGAGGCCCTGCAATTCCAGGATGTAGAACCCAGTCCAGAGCCTGGGCATTGAATGGTGCGAGCTTCAGTAGCTGTGTTCTCTGGCAAAGGAGGCAAATCACATTGGCTGTGTCTATACTCCCATGGGAGACTGTTGACTTATTTTTGGTTTAGTTTAGTTTTGTTTTGTTGTTAATTTATTTTAGTTTAGTTTAGTTTAGTTTTTTAAAAATATTTATTTATTTATTTTTAATTCTTTAATGTCACCACATATTTGACCCCTTTACCCATCTATCTTCCCCCTCCCCTCTGATATTTCCATGTCCATGAGTCTGTTTGTTGTCCTGTTCGTTTGTTGCTTTTAGGTTTATATCCCACATAGAAATGATATCATGTGGTTTTCAACTTTTTCTGTCTGGCTTATTTCGCTTAGCATGATTATCTCGAGGTCCATCCATGTTGACGCAAATGGCAGTATTTCATCTCTTCTTATGGCTGAGTAATATTCCATTGCATATATGTACCACAACTTCTTTAGCCAATCATCTATCATAGGACCCTTCAGTTGCTTCCATGTCCTGGCTACCATGAATAATGCTGCTATGAACATTGATGTGCAAATATCTTTTCAGATATGGGTTTTCAAGACCTTGGGGTAAATACCCAGTAGAGGGATTGCTGGATCATATGGTAGAATAATTCTTAGTTTTTTGGAAAATCTCCATACTGTTTTCCATAGTGGCTGTACCAATTTGCAGTCCCATCAGTAGTGCATGAGGTTCCTTTTCTCCGCATCCTCTCCAACACTTGTTATTACTTGTCCTGTTGATAACAACCATTTTAAAGAATGTGAGATGTTATCTCACAGTGTTTTGATTTGCATTTTCCTCTTAGCCAGTGATGTTGAGCATCTATTCATATGTTTGTTGGCCATTTGTATGTCTTCTTGGGATAAGTGTTTGTTCAAGTTCTCTTCCCATTTTTTGATTTGATCTTGTTGTTGTTGTTGTTTTGTTGTTGTTGTTTTGAGGTGTATGAGTTTTTTGTATATTTTGTATATTAGGCCCTTATCGGAAGTGTTGCTTGCAAATATATTTTCCCATTCAGATGGTTATCTCTTTCCCTCATAGACGGTTATTTTTGCTGTGCAGAAGCTTTTTAATTTGATGTAGTCCCATTTATTTATTTTTGCTTTTACTTCCCTTGCTTTAGGTCAAATTCATAAAATCCTCTTTAAGTCCAAGGTCCATGAGTTTAGTTCCTATGTTTTCTTCTACACATTATTGTTTCAGGTCTTATATTCAGATATTTAATCCACTTTGAGTTAATTTTGTGTGTGGTGATAGACAACAGTCTAGTTTCATTCTTTTGCAGGTGGCTTTCCAGTTTTCTAGCACCACTTATTGAAGAGGTTTTCCTTTCTCCACTGTATATTTTTGGTATTTTTTGTCGAAAATTATTTGTTCATATAAACATAAGTTTACTTCTGGACTCTCGATTCTGTTCCACTGGTCCGTGTGTCTGTTTTTCTGCCAAACCATGCCTTTTTGATTATTGTCGCTTTGTAGTATAATTTGAAGTTGGGCAGAGTGATGCCTCCAGCCTCATTCTTTTTTTCTCAGGATGGCTTTGGCAATTCAGGGTCTTTTGTGCTTCCATACAAATCTGATGATTTTTGTTCTATTCCTTTAAAAAATGCCAATGGGATTTTGATGAGGATGGCGTTAAATCTGTATAATGCTGAGGTAATATGTTCATTTTAACTATGTTTGATTCTTCCAATCCAAGAACACAGAATAGCTTTCCATTTCTTTGTATCTTCTCGATTTCTTTTAATAGGGTCTTATAGTTTTCATCATATAAGTCCCACACATGTTGCATTAGATTTATTCCTAGGTATTTTATTCTTTTTGTTGCAATTGAAAAGAAATTTTTTCCCCCTTCTTTTCTGACATTTCATTATTAGAGTATAGGAATGCTATGAATTTTTGACATTGATTTTGTATCCAGACACTTTCCTGTATTTGCTTAATGTTTCTAGTAGTGTTCTTGTGGAGAATTTCAGGTTTTCTATATAGAGAATCATGTCATTTGCAAATAGTGACAGTTTGACTTCTTCTTTCCTATTTGAATGCGTTTTATATCTTTCTCCTGCATGATTGCACTTGCTAGGAACTCCAATGTTTATATTGAATAACAGTGGTGTAGTGAACAGCCTTGTCTTATTCCAGATCATAGAGGGAAAGTTTTTAGTTTTTCACCATTAAGTACAATGTTGGCTGAGGTTTGTCATATATGGCCTTTATTATGTTAAGGTAATTTCCTTCTATACCAAATTTGTTAATTGTTTCAGTCATAAATGGATGCTCTATCTTGTTGAAGGTTTTTTCTGCATCTATTGATATGATCATATGAGTCTTATTTTTTAATTTGTTTACGTGGTGTATCACATTAATCCATTTGCGTGTTTTGTACCATCCCTGTGCCCCTGGAATGAAGCCACACTTGAACATGGTGTATAACCTTTTTAATATGTTGCTGTTTTTGGTTCACTAGTCTCTTATTTAGGATTTTTGTATGAGAGATATCGGTGTGTAGTTTTCTATTTTTTGTGTGATCTTTGCCAGATTTTGTATCAGGGTAAATTGGCCTCATAAAATGAGCTGGGAAGTATTGCCTCTTTCAATTTTTTGGAAGAGTTTAAGAATAGATTAAATCTTCTTTGAATGTTTGGTAGAATTCACTGGTGAACCATCTGGTCCTAGATTCCTTTATGGTAGTTTTTGATGATTGTTTTGATTTCCATAGTGCTGATCAGTCAGTCTATTTAGATTTTCCAGTTCTTCTTGCTTCAGTCAAAGAAGGTTGTATCTTTCTAAGTACTTGTCCATTTCTTCTAGATTATTAAATTTGGTATTATATACTTTTTCATTGTATTCTTGTATATTTTTGTATTTCTGCAGTGTGTGTCATAATTTCTCCTCTTTCCCTGATTTTGTTTATTTGTGTCCTTTCTCTTTTTTCTTCAGTGAGTCTAGTGGGGGGTTTTCAATTTTATTAACCTTCTCAAAGAACCAGCTCTTTGTTGCATTGATTTTTTTGTTTTTCTATTTTCAATTTCATTTATTTCTGCTCTAATTTTGAATATTTCTTTCCTTCTGCTGACTTTAGGCTTCATTTGTTCTTCCATTTCTAGTTTTTTTTTTTTTTAAGATGAGGCATTAGTTTTTTATTTGGGCTCATTCTTGTTTTTGGAGATAGGTCTATAATGATATGAACTTTCCTCTTATGACCGCTTTTGCTGTGTCCCAAAAGTTTTGATATGTTGTACTATCATTATCATTCATTTCTATGTAACTCTGATTCTCTTTTTATTTCTTCTCTGACCGTCATTCTTAGTAGTATGTTGTTTAATCTCCATGTATTTGTTGTTCTTCTGCTTTATATTTTTACAATTGATCTTAGAGCAAAAGCATTATGATCAGAATATGGTTGGTATGATTTCAACCTCTTATATTTGTTGAGGCTATCTCTATGTCCTAGTTCATGTCAATATTTGAGAATGTTCCATGTACACTAGAGAAGAATATAAGCAGATGTTTTGGGATGAAAGTCTGTAAATGTCAATTATATCCAGTTGGTCTAATGTGTCATTTAGGTATGTTATTTCCTTATTGATTTTCTATTTGGGTCATCGGTCCATATCCAACAGTGGGGTTTTTAGGTCCCCTACTATAATAGTGTTTTGGTGTGTTTTTCCCTTTGTTCTGTTAGTGATTGCTTTATATATTTCAGGGCTCCCCGACTGAGAGCGTAGATATTAATAAGTGTTATGTCTTCTTGGTGCTTGATTCCCTTTATCATTATGAAGTGTCCTTCAGTATCTTTCTTTACCTTTTTTTATTGGAAGTCTATTTTGTTCAATATTAGTACTGCTACTCCCGCTTTTCGCTTAATGCCAGTTGCTGAAATATCATTTTCCACTTTTTCTCTTTGAGTCTATATTGTCTTTGGAACTGAGATTGAGAGTGTGTCTCCTGGAGGCAGCATATGGTTGCGTTTTGTTTTTTTGATCCAGTCTGCAACTCTGTGCCTTTTTATTGTGAGTTTGGTCCATTTACATTTAGGGTGATTATTGAAATAGGAGGTCTTCTTATAGCCATTTTATGTTTTGTTTTCTGATAGCTTGGTGTTTCCATTGCTTCCTTGTTCTTGTGTTTCTGTTTTCTTTTCTTGGTTGGATTTTGTGGGGTTTCTCTCGGGTCCTTCTTGACTGATGTTATATACCTCAGGTCTGAATCTTTGTTGTGTGGTAACCATTACAAATATGTAAAGGATTGCTGTATATACACAATCGTCAACTTTCTTCTACGTGTGCCTTATCTCCATTCCCCTTTGCAAGTTTGGATCTTTGAATCCTCCCCTTTTCAAGTCATTGTTATCTTATTCTGTCCCTATGTATGCTGAACATTCATTACTATCTTGCTATTGCAAATCTCTTCTTATTGTTTAAGCTTATAACACCCTGTTTTTAGTAAAGGTTTCACTCCTCTGCCTCTATCAGCACCTTACTCTTAATTATATATGTATTTTTTTGTCATTTGTTTGAGATGAACTGACTTCTTTCAGTATGTCCTATACTGCAGATCTCATAGTGGAGAATTCCCTCAATTTTTGTATGTCTAGAAAGGTCTTTATTTCTCCCTCACATCTAAAGGAGAGCTTAGCTGGATACATTATTCTTGGCTGGTAGTTTCTTTCAGTTCATAGTTTGAATATTTGATTCCACTCCTTTCTGGCTTGTAAGGTTTGTGCTGAGAAGTCTAATGGTATTCTAATGGGTTTTTCCTTTATAGGGTTACCATCTTCTTTTCCTGGCTGTCCTGAGAATTCTGTCTTTGTCATTGATTTTTGATAATTTTAATACAATGTGTCTTCAGAAGGCCTTTTTTTGACTTCTTGAATTCCAAGCTCCATCTCATTCCTTAGAGTTGGGCAATTCTTGTCAACTATTTGTCTGAAAATGCTTTCCAATTCTTGCTCATGTTCCTCCCCTTCGAGAATGCCTATTATTGTTATGTTTCCTTTTCCAATGGTATCAGCTAATTCTTTCATTATTTCTCTTCATTATTTTTTCATTCTTCATTTCTTCTCTTCTTCCTTCTGATTTATTTCTAGATTTCGTCTTCGATATCACTGATCCTTTCCTCCGTTTTGGTCAACTCTATTGCCCAAGATTGCTATTTCATTTTTCAACTCTTGCAGTGTATTCTTTATCTCCAGAAGTTCTATTCAGTTCTTTTTGAGGTTTTCAATCTCCTTGCTAAAGAACTCATTCTGCTCATCTAGCTATTTTTTTCCAATTCCTGAAATTGTTGATATGATTCATTTTGGATCTCTGAGTTTTTTAGAAATACCATGCTGAATTCTCTGACATTTAAGTCGCATATTTCCTTGTCTGTAAACCTATTTTCTGGAGATTTTTCTCTTTCTTTCTAAGATGCCTTGTCACCTTGGTTGTGCATGGTGTTTAGTGAACTATTTCTCTGCCTGGCAGTAATGGAAGTGTATTTCTGCTTTTTCCTGAAATAAGATTTGTTATATAAAGGTCTCTCTCTAGCCTGTTTCAAAGAACATGTTTTTCTTTTGGTTTCCCGGTAGGTGGCGGTCTAAGCCTCTTGGATCCCTGCTTTATATAAAGTCTTAATAATGTGTTGAGTTTTTTTCCTATAAATGTTTTAATGACACTCTCTACTCTCAGTCTCAGTGCCTGTCTGTGTTTAGCGACGGTTTTCCGTAGCGTTTGCTTCGTTTCCCCTGGGGTTCTGCAGTGTTTTGTTCTGGGAAGATATGGAGGGATGGGCCCTCTGGGCTGGGAAATGAGGACTGCAGCTCCTGTCTCGGGGTTTTGCAACCAGGGCTGGATGTTTCTCTGCCGCCCTGCTTCTCTGCTTTCTGTTCTGGTCACTGGTTACTGCTGCTGTGTGAAGCTCACAGCTCTCCAGGCAGGACTTTCAGGGAACTCATCTCACCTTTTCCCTTCCACCTCCTCCTAACAGAGAGCTCAACCTGTGAGAGGCAGCTTCTTTGTTTCTCCCAGTCCACGCCCAAACAACCAGGATTTCTGACCAGCGGTAGCTTCTTATGAACATTTCCCACGCTCAAGACATAGCTGGTGTGCAGTTTGTGTGCTTGTTGTTGAGTTTAGATGTTCAGTTTATTGCTGTTTCAAGAAGAAGGATCTGGGGACATCTTCTCACTCCATCATGTTTCTGAAGTCATCTTCTAGGATATTTTAATTTGTTTCTATCTCATTTCTATTTCTCTGCTTCTCTCGTGTTTCATTTTACATTTCTAATTTTCTGAGCTGCACGTTTGTTCAGTGGCTTCTAGATCCAAATTTACTCAAGGGAGTTCTAAAATGTCCATGTGATATTTTCCTTCCATTTTTGTCACGTTTTCTAGTGTCACTGACAAGGCAATTACAGAAAATAAAACTTTGTTATTTCTACTTTTCAAAAAATTTTGAGGTTTTCAATCATAGACTAAAAATGGTAAACTCTAAAAAGTGTTTATGTGGTCACCTGATATTATCAGGGTCTATCTTTGAGTTTATTTCAATTTTTAAATATTTAAAATTACATGCAATATATTTACATTTTTAATTATGTAGTTGAGATAGTCCTGTGGACATGAATTCTAATTTTTCTTAGTAAAGGCAACTGGGAAGAACAATAGCATGTGAATTCTATAGGAATGGTAAATGAAGGCTTTTTCTTTCTTCCCCTTCTCTCCCTCCACCTTCCCTTTCCCTCCTTCCTTCCTCTTACCCAGTCTTCCCATCTTCCCTTCTTTCTCACCTTCCAAGACCTGTGTGGAGCACTAAGCACTCTGCCCTCGGACACAGGCCAAGGACCTCAGGGGTTACATGTGGGTGTGTGCTTACCACATGCAGTATCAAAGGAAAGGGCTTTCCAGGAAGAGGGAACAGTGTGGGCAGAGGACAGGATGGTCCCCTGGGACCACAGAAGGTGGGGCTTCAGTACAGGTTGGAGGGTGTGGGGGTAGAGTTGAGGGTGTGTGACTCTGTTGCTGTTTCCCACATGCACTCCCCATGTGGGGATGGTCTGCACTGGTTACCAGGTGCAGAGTTGGTCTGGACAAAACCCTGGTCTCTTCAGTGTTGGGGCCTAGCTGGCTTGTGGTGGCCACAGGAGCGCTTCACCAGCCTAGGGACCTAGGCTGTTATAGCAGTGAACCAGAGGATGTTGCAGAGTTTCAGGGCAGAAGAAATTCACAGTGTGAGGCCAAGTCTCACTCTCTCTGAAGTTCTGTGAGGGGTGCTGGGGGTGTCACGGTAGGTGTCGTGGCCACAGTTCTCTTGTTTTTCATGGACTTTCAACCAGTGAAAGAAAGCATTCTGTACAGAGTGATGGAAACATGTCGCAGCAGCTCAGCACCTGTTCTAGAAAATGTAAAGCTCTCATCAAGTTTTTTTCCCTGAAACAGAAAAAAACAAACACTCAGAATGCCTGATGTCCTGGACATGTTCAAAATGAATCTGGAGTCACAGAAAGTGATTCAGTGATCTTAAAGAAAAGCTAGAAAGAACTGTTTCTTTTTCTCAGACCAGATTGGCTGAGTTCAGGAGACTGAAAGAAACTACATCGTCTCCAGACAGGAGGTGTGACCTAGGACCATACAGAAGCAGTGATTAAGCCAGAGCTTCTGGACATGGATCCTCCCTCATGTGTCTGTGATATAGAGGAAAATTTGTCAGGAATATGTCTCTCCTCCACTTATTCCCCACTTGTCTGTCAGCTGCCCCCCACCCCACCGCCCCTCCCCTCCATTCCCAAAGCCTGTGTTTCCAGTGAATCCAAATGTGAAGTTCATGCAGGAGATGATCTCTTCCACTCCTTCCTCCAGGTACTCTGGGGAGCCCTGATCTGTCATCTCATGAAGGATCGTCCTTCTCCTTATCCTCCCTCAGGAGCTGGGGTTTCCCTTACACCCTCATCCAGAAAATGTTAAATGAGTTACTTCCTAGTTCCACTGAGCCTGCACATGACCCTGCTGGTCCAAACCCAGAATCACTACAAGCTCTATGTATTTCTCACTTTATTCAGATGTGTTTTGAATTATCTATATTTGTTTTTAGCTTTAAAATCTTTCACATACTGTTTACTTGTTCTCATAATCTCAAAATTTACTTTTTTCAAAATACAAATAACCTTCTGGATAGTTTAGTAAATAGTGGTTACTTAAATTACTTTGTAGAAAACATAAGGAGTTAAAATTTAAATTGATGACCACTATCTCAACAACATGCTATCACCTGTGGAGCAAGTTCAAACAGCCAGACACATTACACATAGAAACAACAGAACGCTCTCCCGCCGATGCTTCTCTGTACCCAATGATAAGAACACTGGAAATTCATGCTCTCCATGAACAAAGTTGACTAAAGAATGGCTGGGCTCTGCTAATTGCATGAGGGCAGATGTGTAGAATGAGGGCCCAGAAGACTCCTGTGGTCTGGCCCAGCAGAGCTGTGCTTCTGGTTTCAGGGACCTAACCAGGGGCGACTGAGCTCAGCTCCTCAGGCAGCAGAAGGTGGGAAATGGGCTCAGATTCTCAGCTCTGCTCCAAATTACCAGGGATACCTGACCTTCATCTAGAGTAAAGAGCCTTTCTCCGTGTCACCACTGTCTGTACAATGCATGTGCGAGAGCCTTGGGGTAGCTCGTACCAAGTCCTGGAGCACCTGCAGTCTGGGACCAGGAATTGAAGTATGAGTTCTGTGCCAGCAGTCCAGCTAGCCAGATCAAGCACGTCCAGGGCTGGATGTGAGTTAAGGGCAAAGGCAAGCCTGGAGCCTCTGATGATAGAGTGAACTCCTGGGCCTGAGGCTTGCAAGAGGCTCCCTTGCAGGAATAACGGTCTAGGTGCAGCCTGTGCAGGCCTTGACCCACAGATGTGGGTATTGCGGCAGAGTCTGTGTCGGTTCTTCAGGAAACCATGCCTAAGACGCTCCGGGTTAGCTGGAAATAGGTTTGAACCAGGTCTAGAACCTGCAGCAGTGCCACCTTTGGTAAGGTATGGAACCTTGCTGAGCCTCCTCTGCTATAAGACAGGAAAATAAGCCCTACCTTCCAGTAGTCTGAAGAAGATTTGGTAGCTGTAACGGGTATAAGCTATTGCCTGTACCTCCAGGGGCTCAGGAACTGACAAGCGGTTACATTAGGCTCTCAAGGACATAATACTGAGCCGGCTTGTGGACAAATAGAGATGGGACAATTAGTCAGAAGAGACCTGACAAGGGAGGCACACAGGCAAAGACTGTGAGCAGGAAAGTATGGGGAGATTCTTCATGGATACAGCCTTAGGGGGAGGGTGATTCAGAGGATTAAACTGTGTCTTCTCTCTTATCATGCACCTGATACAAAGGAGCCCTCATGAAGTGGAATGAATGAACGGGAGAGGTGATGTGTTGACCTGTCTGCCACATCCCTTCAACTGGCTGCAAGATTTTCATGCAGAGCCACAAGAGGGCAGAACTGACACACACATTGCCTGGAGATAAGAGGAGGCTCCCTCTTGGAAGTTCTGTGTACTCCACGGGAAGATGAGCCTCAGAGCTTAGAGCCCCCATCCATTCATCATGGGGACAAGAGGCTATTCAGAGCCCCTAAGAGGTCAGGACTTCCTTCCAACAACATTCCATCTCTCTGGAACAGGAGAGTCCAGTTCAGACAAATGTTCATGGTCAATCATGATTTTTTAAGGCTTTGCTGTGCCAGATTCTTTAGGGCTTTGCGCGCCTATGCTCCCTCTGTCCCAGGGAGGTCCCTCTTCTCCTGGTGTCCACAAATACTTTTCTCAAGGAGACATGAATGCTCTCCCATGCAGTACTTCAACTAGTGTCTGTCAGCTAGGAGCTGTCCGTATGCCCATACCACAGGTATAAAAACTGAACCATTGCAGGGTCACCGTTATCAAATGAGAAGCAGACCCCAGTTGAGCGCGAGTGGAATTCAGTGTGCATATGCATCTCTGTGCAGCGCCCCCCACCCCACCTTTGTATGATAATGGCTGGTGGCCTCGATGGGAGAGAGGAGGATGGCTGGCTGCCTCTGCGTAGAGAGAAGAGGTGGCTGACATCAGCTCTGCAGGTCTGGGAAAAGGTAGTTTGAGACTAAAATTGTTGGGGGAGAGTCACAGCTTGGGAACCAATCCTTGCATGGGCCCTGGACGTTCTGCTGAGAACACCAACGCGACCCCATTCAAGGCATAGCCCTTCACTTCTTAGAACTCTGTAATCTCCTGTTCAGGACTGACCTAGCACCTTTATCACAGTGGGCCTATGGGTGGGTGATCCCTAATGACACACACAGCAACGACTGCCAGCCCTCTCTCTACTGCTCCTGGCACGGGCAGGCTCAGATGTAACCAGGTGCACCACTTTCCAGGCTAGTGCCTTCCCTACTGAACTGACCATTACAACACACACGCGCCGTGCCACACTCACACACACACACACACACTTACCAGATACTTCTATATTAAACAGCAGAGACAACACATGGACATACACACAGTTAGTATGATATATACATGATGTCCACACATCCCCACCCCCAAACACAAAAAGTCACACAGACATCAACAGATGTCACTGAGACATGTCACAAAGACACTGTTGGGTTGCTTGGACAAGGCTTTTAGTGAAAACAGACATTAGCTATGCCAGTGTGTCCCTGTTCCCTGCAGTAGTCCCTGAATACAGTTTGCACTCCTGAAGGCTCTGCCTACTCTGAAAGTCCCTCCAGCCTGGCTCCTGGCCTTGGCGTGGCAGTCCGTGGCCAGTTATCCCCTCACTCTTGATGGAACACAACCGTCAGCTAGGAGTTAGAGTCCCAGTCCAGCAGAGACTGGGCCCCTGTAGTTAAGAGACCGAGGCGTCTGGTTCAGGCCATTTATAAAGCACAAATCATTTATATATATACATAATTCATAATTTTATATTAATGCCATCCCCCAGAAAAAACCAAAATGTTTTTGGTCAAATTTGTTTTAGAAGTGTTGATGTGAAGCCTGGGTCTATTTTTCATAGTCGGTTCCTCCTAGGTCAGTAAATAAACAATTCCAGCACCTACCAACAAGTCCTATGCCTGTGTGAGTAGACTGGAAAGCAGCAGTCACACACCAGTGGGCCATTTAGAAAGTCCCTGAGTTGGAAAGCATACAGATGCCAAGGGTGGCCCTGCAGAGGGCGACCATTGAACTGATGCAAGGGGACAGGTCCTGCCACTTTGAAGTGGAGGGCTCGTCAGCAAGGATTAAAGTTTTACCCCACACCAGTCATTCAGCTCTACCTGAATTAACCCCTTGATTATCTCTTCAGTCCAATGAGGTAGTTGTATGCCCACTTTATAGATGGGAATCTGATCTCCATGGGTAGGGTGTGCCCAAGGGCCCACCAATGTAGTGTCTGTCTGTCATCTGCAGAGCCTCCTCCCGCCTCTGTGCACTGCCGCCTGAGTACTGTCTGTATCTGGTTCTGCTGCCCCTCCTTACTGTGTGTTTCACACCCAGGCTGTACCAGGTAGGTACTCAGGAAATATTGGTGCAAGTTTATTAAGTGAAGGTATGAAGTCCATCTGGTCAAGGAGGTTGGGTGGCACAGGATCAGCTACGTTTAGAACAAGAATGGGTAACTATTCAACCCTTCTTGAACTCTGAAATCTGGCCCCCACTTGACTTGACTTGCTACACCGTACTTCAACTGTGAGTATAGGAAAAAGATATGACTATTCCTTAGAACATGATTCCTTAAAAAGACCCTGAGACATGACCCCTGAAGCTTAGCTAGAACAACCAGGAGACGCTAACCGCACTATCACTGCAGCCAGTGTGCTCTAGAAGGGGCAGCAGTGAAGGACCTCCTGGCCAGGTGTCAGACACTTCCACTGTGAACATCCTGTGCAGCCCAATGGGGCGTTTTACTTCACCCCTGATTCTTTCTTTCTCTTTCCCCTCATGAGGGGATGGTAGGCTTTGCTGGGAAGGACTCAAGACACCGGGACTCTGATAGTAGAGGAGGCAGGTGTAGCAAGAAGCTTTGTGTGCCTGGGGGTGCACCGACTTGGGTTTAGAGAGGCGGAGGCACCTCAGACTCCCACTATTGAGAGTCTGGGAGATGAGGGAGAAACAGGAGACAAGGAGGGTACGTGGAGTGGCCAGCAGGCCAGGAGGTGCAGGGAGAGTCTAGTCCCTGGATGAAGTGAGGACAGAGTTTCCAGAAAAGGGGTCATGGAGCCCAGTGTTGAAGTATGCTGACGGTCCATGTGGGAGCCTAGGCATTTCCCGTTAGGTCACTGGTGATCTGGAAAGGAGCAGGGTAATGAAAAATAAGAGTAAATCTGATCACTCTCATATCTGATGCAATAAACTCAGGGATTGTTTGCTTCTTTTTCAGAATGAAATCCATGACCGCATATGCCTGAGTAGTGCCCATGTCTCTGCCCTCAGTCTAGATTCCTGTGCTCCTCATTCACCACACTCCAGCTTCCTTGGGCTTCTTTGTTTCCTGAATAGGCCACGTTGTGCTGTTCTCGACCCTTGCACACGCCACTCTTTGCTGGTGAAGTTCTCTTTATGCTCTCCCCAGATGGCCGCTCCCTCTCATCCGCAAGTCTCAGCCAAAATGTCACCGGTGCTGAGGGGACTTCTTCCCAGACACCCTTCTTACACTCGGTCCCTTAGAGTTAGTTTCCTCCTAGGGACATTTACCTTCTTCCTGAGGCCCAACACAATCTGTGCCACGGCTTGCCTGGCGGACCTGTGCTGTTCGGCACTGTAGTCACCAGTCACGTGTGCCGAGGGAGCACTTGAAGTAGGGCTCCCCCAAACTAGATGTTCTACAAGTGTGAAATACACACCAGCTTTTGAAGATCTAGTAAGGAAAAAACAAATGAAAAATGTGTAATGAATGACAGTTTTATACCAATACATGCTAAAATGACAGTATTTTGAATTATTGGGTTAAAGATCATTAAAATAAATCTCACCTGTTTTTGTAATTTTTTTTAATGTGGTTTCCACAAAATTTTAAAATTATATGCATGACTTGTATTTTATTTCTAATAGCGATGCCATAAAATCTAGGCAGCCCTGAACATCACTGTAGACTCACTGCTGCCTGTTGAGGGTGGGAGAGCTACTGCGTCTCAGCCAAGGAAGGGAGCAGCATCTGCACTGGGGTCAGGAGCTTCATGCCTGTGGTCTAGCTGCCCTTCAGAATGCTGCGAAGGAGCAGGGTGACTGGTACTGGACCTGCTTCCCTTCCCCCTTCTTGAGCCACTTTAAGCTGAAAGCTCCAGAAGGCTTCCTCTCTTTTTGAACATTCAGATCTCTTAGTAGATAAAACCCAGGCTGTAGCTCATATTAGGCCCCAAATCTCAGTGTAGGGAGATATTGCTCCAACATCCCTGAAGAGGGAGGGTTTGCAACTACAGGCCTTTTATGAAGAGAGGCTTTGGTCTCTTCTGAAATGCTTTCGAAAGTCTAGGAAGAATGCATTCAGATATTATTGTGTAACCTGTGTTAATTAAATACAGGATTCAAAGAAGGGCATTGCACACGAAATAGAACAAGTCCAAGACGCAGGATCGGGAAGAGCAAGCCTTTCTAGAGAGTTTTATGAAAACCCACATAAAGTGACTCGTTGACATCAAGGGAATGAGCACCACTTTGGCCCTTTTTTTAGGCTGCCTCCAACACCTAAAGGCCCATTTTTCATCACTCACATCAGATCCTTCTTGAATTGTGAGTCCAGCTCATGTTTTTCCCTCTGAGGAGCCACCATGGATGCTGTCTCACACCCCTTCCCCCAAGCTGGATGGGCCTCTCCTTTCTGTAGGATCTGTTCCCACTGCCATAGTCACTCACTCACATCTCTTCTTATGCACACCTGAGGACAGGCCTCTGGGCCAGTCACTGTATGCTCCTCCCAGCTCTAAGCCCAGAGCTGGACCACAGTGAGGACAAGTGAACAAGGATGTGAAAGGTACTGAGCGAGGCGCCCCTGCTTCCTCCACCCAGTGGCTTGCTTCCTCCACCCAGTGGCTTGCTCCCTCTTTCTTCCTCCTCCACCTGGGATTGGAATTCGCATGAGCTTTCTCAGGGTCCCTCTCTCTCATCTCATCTGCTATGAAAGCTTCAGTGACGGGTGATGAGGTGGGGGTAACATGGAGGGTTAAGGTAACCAAGCCCTGTGAGCACAGTAAGATTTTGATTTTTTATTGATGGAAACAGGAAACTCTGAAAAATATTTGAATTCAAGCCTGACCTTATCATTTTTTTTTTTTTAGAGAATGATGACATTACTGCAAAGATGGGCTAAGGACAGTAGAACTAGATCTAAGGGTCTGCCCAGGACAGCTGTGCTCGTCTAATAGTCCAGTAAGGAAATGAAAACAGGATCTTGAACAAATATCTACACTTCTGCATTCACTGGAGCATTATTCACAATAGAAGGATATGGAAACAACCTAAATGTCTATGTGTGCACGGCTAAACAAGACATGGTATGTATACAGTGGAATATTATTCAGCCATGAGAAAGAAGACTCTCTTGCCATTTGCAACAATATGGATGGATCTTGAGGGCATGATGCTTAGTGAAATAAACCAGACAGAGAAATACAGATAGTGTGTGATATCACTTGCATGTGGAATCTAAAAAACCCAAGACATAGGAACAGAGAGTAGAGTAGTGGTTACCAGGGGCTGCAGGATGGGAGAGACGGGGAGATGTTGGTGGAACGGTACACACTTCCATTTGAAAGATGAATAAGTGCAAAGGATGTAAGGTACAGCATGGTGGTTATAGTTAATGACATTGCATTATATACTTGAAAATTGCTAAAGGAGTAGAACTTTAATGTTTTCATCACACACAAAAAAAATGGTAATTATTTGAGGCAAAGGAGGTGTTAACTAATGCTAATCTGGTAATCATCTTCACCGTATGTAAGTGTATTAAGTCAACATGTTTTACACTTAAACTTACTCAATGTTATGTCATTTATACTTCAACAAAGGTTAATAAGAAAAAAAAGCCGAAAAGAGGATGTTACTCTGGAGTTTGGAAGGCACACAGGATAGTACTGAAAATGCTAAAGGCAGGGAGAAAAATGAGAAGGAGCATTGGTAAAAAGTTAAAAGACAAATAAATAATGTAAATTTTTAAGAGATTACCAGTTTTTATAATGAAATAGATTTATTTATGATGTTATTCTTTTTTAATGAAATGACATTTATTCGAGAGGTGCTAATGGAATATATATTTATTTATTGAATGTAATAGAAAATAACAAGCTCAATTCTCTTTTCCTTCATGTTGTTAATCCGCCCTCTAGAATCCTGAAATTAGACCATGATCCACATATAAGTAGTAACTTAACTGTTTATACCTTTGTCTTCAGGTACAAGTAGAAAGTACAACGCTTCGGACTATGGAATATTACAATAGAGAATTTAAAGTGAATTGTGGGAGACCTGGGCAACATTCTCTCTCTCTCTCTCTCTCTCTCTCCTCTCTCTCTCTCTCTCTCTCTGTCTCTCTACCTCTCTCTCTCGTGTGTGTGTGTGCGTGTGTGTCTGTGTGTGAGTGAGAGAGAGAGAGAGCTAGAGAGAGAGAGAAAGGGCATTCAGAACTCCCCAGGCAAGAGAAAAAACATAATTGAAAAAAAGAGACATGAAAAGCACCATTCAATTCTGTACACTTGGAGCATCATTTTTTTAAGGTTTCAGAAGGTATAGTGAGGGGACCCACGATGAAGAAAGAGGTAAGTGCCAGGTAGCTAATGGCATAGTTATTTTATTACAATGTTGTATAACATATTTTATATGTTACCACTAAGTTTCGTGACTTAAAAAATTATATAAATAAGTAACTTAAGTTATTAAATAAAATACTCCATGATATTCTACTACTTTTAATGAAAATAATAACGGAATCTGCTAATTTCTAGATTTTAATGATAATACTGTGGTTCTATAAAAAAAAAACACTTACGTGAACTATAAATTAAAGTATTGGGTGATGGAGTATCATGTTGGCAACCTACTCTCACAGATTCAGAAAAAAATTTGTACTGTACCTGCAACTTTTCTCTAAGTTTGATATTGCTTTAAAATAATCAGAAGAAGAGAAAATTGAGGCTCAAAAAGTTATATAATCTGACCAAGCCTGCATGGACAATAAGTAGAAGCTTCAAATTGCAACTCAGGTATATATCTGACTGCTAAATCCACACCGTCCTCCACCGAACACATGGCCCTGGACATCCGGCTGCCACCCCCAGACCCTTCAAAATCAGCTCAAGAAGATCTTCTTTTCTGTTCCTTTACCTGCAGAACAGCTCTCCTTTCCCCAAGCTGAGTTGAGGTCCTTTTGGTGGAACTGCTCCCCTACTTACCACATTCCTGCCCTGCCCTGACTCCGCTGTCCTGCTGGCCTGGCCCCCACATTAGGGCACGTGGCAGGCAGCAGCAGTGCAGCTGGAGACACTCAGCACTCCAAGTAGCCTCTGGCTGCCTTCCTGCTCCTAGGAGTGGAGTTCCATCCGCTGAGCTTCCACTCCCCCAAAACTACTCCCACTCTGCCTGAGTATCTCAAGATTTTTCACACCACTTACGAGTAAGCCAGACAATATTCTCTCTTTGTTCCCCCTGTAACCATCCCTGCAGTTTGAGATTCCCTCCTAATCAAGTGCTTGAATAGGGGATCTCATTAATTAGGGGTTCATATATTATGCCATCATTAAGACAACACCACTGCAGGTTAACAGGTATCCCATGCAAAGTCCAAAAATACTACTCCCTGTGACCTTCTGTCCTTGCGCTGCCTCCCACAGCTGAGTTTTTGCAGACAGAGAAATGGAAACATATCTTTTCTGAGATGCCATAGTCATTACCTGTGACTCTGAACCACGTGCCTACCAAACTCAGGAGCAGGCTCCAGGAGCAGGAGCTGGGAGGCGGGTGGTGCTCAGGTTGAGACACACACATTATATTTGTTCCAGATCAATCTGACCACCCTCAGCTTGAACCAGGGCCTTGCACTGTCTAGAACCACATGGACCCTTCCAAGGGCAAAAGAAGCTCTGGAGCTGAATGGCCTCAGGAAGGAGTCCCATGGAGATATCACTGAATGTTGCCAAACTGTCCTTTTGCTTCCATGGAAAGACCAAACTTGGTATGTTCTTTCCTGGTGGTGGGCATTTGGGGTTGGTGATCCAGAACTGTGAATGTGTCACCAGCCAGGACTGGGGGCTGAGGCCCAGGAGGGGGAGGGGTCCTTGCCACGTGCTTCTATCTGGCCCTGTGTAAGTGCTCTCATCCTGCACTACTTGGAATCGGGTGCAGAAGGGAGCCTTCACCCAGGGGGAATGTCCCTTCCTACAGATCTGCAGTTTCTCTTTAGCAGGTATCCTAAGTGCCCCTCCAGGCTGAGTGCTCTCTGAGAAAATATGCTGTGTAAACAAGCATATTTTGCTTCCTGCCTGGCCCTCCTCAGAGTAGAGGCCCTTGTGATAGGATCCTCTCCAGGGTGGAGAGGAAGCCTGATAGCCAATATTGCTATAAATAGTGCTGTCCACCTCCCCACTCTGACCTGGAGGCAGAGATCCACATAGGCTCTGTTGCTCTGTTTGTGTGGGTGAGTTTAGCCCCATCCCCTTGGTCTTCCCCAGTGCCTATGCTGCAGACAGTAAGAACCAGCCCAGCAGTTACCGACTTTACTAAGGGTCAGGCTGGGAAAGAGTTGGGAGTTCTTCCACGGAATCATAACTATGGTGCAGGCAGATAGGCTCACAAACATCCTCATGCTTTGCTGGGCCCCTTGGCCAGGTCTGTTCCCACCCAGAACTCAGCAGGGCCCACCAGGGGGAGAGAACAGCCTGCCAAGGAGAAGGGGACACCCAGTAGAGGGAGGGGTCTCCCCATCATGTTGACCACCTTGGAGTGGCCAAGACATAGACCCTGGTTCATCTTCATTCATCCTCTGGAGCATGATTCCTCAGAACCTGAAAAGAGGGTAGCTGAGAGTATGTGGGGCAGATGGAGTGAGTGAGCGACCACAACCCTCTTCCCAACAGCCTAGGAAGGACAGGTCATTATTGTCTCTAGGACACAGAAGTTTCCGTTGAAGTTGAGAGTGGTGAAGTGAGTGACCCATGGTCATATGGCAAGATATAAACAGAGACCACATTAGAACACAGGTCCTCTGAATCTCTAGAGCTCTTTATACCTCTTCTTGCCCAGGTATCCTACCAACTCAGGCCAGAGCAATGGGGGATGAGACCATGTTAGATGCCAGATGATGCTAGGAGCCATTCCTTTCTGCAGGAGGAGCAGCCGGAGCAGAAACCATGTTGCTGTGCTCTTTGGTTTTCACCCTCATCCTACTGGTAGTCTCTGGAATTGAATTCGATGGGAAGAGTGTTTGTGTTGGGAGCCCAGGCATCCCCGGCAATCCAGGATCCCATGGTCTGCCAGGCAGAGATGGGAGAGATGGTGTCAAAGGAGACCCGGGACCACCAGGTACTGTCTGGGAGACCTCACCTTCAGCTGAGGGTCCGTGACCTGTTTTCAGGACCCCCATGTATTCAGGGCTTTGGGCTGAGTACAAAGGTCAGCTGGATGGTGGGGCATGCTGGGATTTTCCCAGGGCCCTTACACTGAATCGGCCCTGGTGGGTCTCTCTTCAAAGTGCCCATGGAATGACAGATGAATCAGCCTAGTTGATAATGGAAGTCCAGCAACATGAGCCCTACCAAGTTGTGGGTGATAGACACCGCACATCTATGCTCCCTTCTCTCTGCAGGTCCCATGGGCCCCCCGGAAAAATGCCAGAACTCTCTGGGTGTAATGGGCTGACTGGAGCCCCCGGCATTGCTGGCGAGCGTGGAGACAAAGGAGATCCAGGCGAGAGGGGCCCTCCAGGTGAGCAGGGTAGGGCAGGTGGGCAGTGGCAACATGGACACAGTGCTCACGTGACTGTTACATGAAAGATAATGGGGATCAGTAAAATCATGGAAGTCCCAAAGAGCATACTGTTCAACTAAAATGAGAAAATGTGAGGTTGAAGAGAGAAATCCACAAGTTTTGCGTAGTAGCCACAATGCAAGAACTGATGGGTGTTGAAAGTGCTTCATGCATCAGGGTTGCTGAAGAGAAGACACAGAGTGTCAGGTATGAAAAACAAGGCAACACTAGCAGGCAAGGGAGATACTTCTTAGGTCCAAGGTGCAGGGGCATTCTGAAAAGTATATGGTCATATTTGGACCAAGGATCTAGGCAGCTGGAGTAATAAGGAGGCACCACGCAGAGGGAACTCCGAAGCTCTGAGTAGTAATCAAGGTCCATCAGGAGAGTGCAGAGAGAACCACACTTGCCCTTGATGAAAGACGGGGGAAGAGGCTCTTCCCTGAACTAGAAAAACCTACAGAAGTGTGCAGACAGAACCAATCAAGCATGTATCAGGAGATGAGTGCCGGGAGGGCTCAGGGGTGCAAGGCTGCGTGAAAGGACACTGTGTAGGGAGTATGGAGAGACTCTCCAGGGCTTTGAACCCTTACTACTTGGGGCCTGGCATTGGGTGTGAACTGGTAGAGGGAAGAATGACAGGCTTGCAGCTGCAATCACACCTGCTTGGCAACAAGTGAGGGGTCTCTGTTGGACTGCCCCTCACCCTGGGTGGTGATCTCTCTACAGGGCTTCCAGCTTATCTAGATGAGGAGCTCCAAACCACGCTTCGCCAATTCAGACATCAAATCTTGCAGTCAATGGGAGGTAAGGGGACCCATTATGACCTTGTCAGGTAGGGGTTTCCCATAAGTTCCCCTTATCCTCAGCATCAGGCTCCAGAACCTAGAGACTTGACAAAATTGTGTGGACATGCAGGTCTTGGGGAAAATAATGATACTTCCCTTTCCTGATGACTTCGATGGCCCAGAAGGACAGAAGTGGACAGAGATTGGCTCTTGGTATCTAGGGAAAGCAAGTTCTCTGTCTATCTTGCTTTCTATTCAATCTCCGGGAATTGTAATTTCTGGTACATAATGAGACAGTTAATAAGTAATTGTAAAATGGATATTTGAATGAATGAATGAGGAGAGCATAGAGGAGAATTTAGAAAGACTAGGATAGGAAGAGAGAGGAAAATTAGAGAGGGATGCAGATGAAGAGATTAGAGAGAGCATAAAGGCAGAGAACCCAAGTGAGGATAAGAAGCTTAGAGACAACATTAGCAATCAAGACTCCTCTGCTTTCAGTCCTCAGTTTGCAGGGATCCATGCTGGCAGTGGGAGAGAAGGTCTTCTCCACAAATGGGCAGTCGGTCAATTTTGATGACATTAGAGAGACATGTGCCAGAGTGGGTGGCCGCATTGCTGTCCCGAGGAACCCAGAGGAGAATGAGGCAATCGCAAGCATCGTGAAGAAGTACAACATTTATGCCTACCTGGGCCTGGCTGAGGGCCCCACCCCTGGAGAATTCTACTATCTGGATGGGGCCCCTGTGAATTACACCAACTGGTACCGAGGGGAGCCCAGGGGTCGGGGCTCAGAGAAGTGTGTGGAGATGTACACAGATGGGCGGTGGAATGATAAGAACTGCCTGCAGTACCGACTGGCCATCTGTGAGTTTTGAGCGAGCATCAAAGCCACAGGACAGATAGGGCCCTGCCATGCTTTTCAGCCTTTATCCTCAGATCCACCTGATATATGAGATGCTATAACTCCTTTTCAACAAAATGTATTTGCGGATATTTGAGTTGGAGACATTTTTAGCCACTTCTCTCCTTAGTAGCGCCCCAGCTCTTCCCCCATGATCACTAATCAGTCTGATATGCCTCCGGAGCCTCTTCTCCGCACTGCGTGCAAATCTCCACTCCTAATGTTGCCCTTTGCCAAAAGATAAAGACTTCCTTCTTCCTCTTATTGTCCAGTTCCTTCATTTACAGGCTGGCAACAGTGAGGACCTAGGATGGAAGGTCCCTCCAAAATCACACAGAGTCCTTGTCACTGGCTCCCTATACCGTTTCTCTGCAGCCCACTGCTGGGCCAGTCTCTTCAAGATTTAGTAGTTCTGATAAAAACAAGCAAACTTCTGTGAAATTTCAAGTATGTGGAGCTAAGGACACATTTTGGATTTTCCAGCAGCCTGGGGCTTCCGTGGGCACTACCTGGTCAGTCTCCCCGTGAGGTCAGAAGGCCAACTAGTGCCCCAACATGGTGGAGGCCAAAACAGAAACAGTGATTAGCATGCATTATTCATGACTTCCTTGAGTCTTGGGTGACAAATCAACTCCCTGACTAAAAGCACCTATTCTATACCTGTAGAAAAGTTTTCGCTCCTACTCCAGACATAACTCAAGTAACTTCTTGCTGATGGACATATCCCCACACCATTTCAGGTCTCTATAAGGCATTCACATCACTTGTCACACCACTGACTACTGATCGAGCACATGCTATGTACCAGGCACCTTGACAAGCACTACTAATACATCTTATGAAATATTATTACTCTTTTCGTAACTCCTGTTACTGTTCCCATTTTTTATATGAGGACACTGAGACTTAGAGATGTTAAATGTTTTGAGTTTTCTTACATGGAGCAAGTGGACTCAAACCATTTACCCAGACCTAAAGTCATGCTCACAATTGCCCTGCCCTCTCACTGAACAGAGATGATTTAAGTGTACTAAATCATGATTGCGTTAACATCAGTTTCCATTGTTGTAGTTCCAAGGAATATCACATTTCAGTATTTATATAAATCTACTTAACTCTGGCTGTGAGCGTCCACTTATGTGAAAAATGGGAAATTCAATCTCAGGTTATGTTCCTTTGTTGCATGGGAGGGGCAACCTGCTCTTCACTCACAGGTTATGCGAGCAAATGGGGAGTTACAGACATATCTGGAAAAACATATAGAAGAACAGGAGTATTGATGGCTGGCATTAAGATAACTCTTGTTCTAAGTCCGCTTGGTCCATTTACTGGTGGAGATAAAATGCCTTCTTTTCCCACTCTGCCATCTAGAGGTTTTTCATAATCACGGCTGTGTCTCAGGCCTCTGTGAGCCATCTCAGTCTCGGGGTGCATGAGATGGGACCATGTTCCCATGCCCAAGGGCTGTGTGGAAATCAGACTATGTCCCTACATGCAATAGGTGGCAACCACATATTTTCTCATCTTCAGAAAGGTCTACACTTCTCCCAACTTTACATCTTTGAATGCTCTTCCTCACTGCATATAATTATTTTCTTGATAAGAGGAGTCTCTGGATCAAAACCCACAAAGTCAGATAGGAAAGAGTAGAACTATTTCTCATTCTTTCATAAATGATAAATTTTAATCTGGTCACCTTGCCACATGCGCTTAGGCCCAGCACAGAAATTATTGAGCCTTGCCAAAACTTCAAAAAAGCGAGAGTATGTTTTTCCTGTTTTACAGATGAATGGTCTAAGCCTCCAAAAAGTAGTTTTCTTTTTCTTGTTAGTTTATTTTTGGCTTTCTTTACAGTTTTATTTGCTATTGTTAAATTAATTATTGCTGATTTATAAGAAAACTTTGATTTATTTTTCATTGATCTCATATCCAGCCATCTTTTATTCTGATTTACCCTCTAATATTTCTAATATAATCGATTCCCTATTATATGAATGCATGATTGCATTTATAAATGACAGAAATTTTTCCTCTTTAGGTATTAGATTTTTATGTATCATTTTTATTTTTTTGTATGCCAGAGCCCTATATATTATTGAAACAATGATAGATTATGTCTTTGGGGCATGAATGTTTAATGGGAACACTTCTAATATCACCATTGAAAATATTGCTTGTTTAGGTTCCTGATAGATACCTTTTATCAAGGTAAAGAAGTTCCCAGTTTTTCCTATTTTACTGAGATTCATTTTAATCATGAATATATATTGACATTTACAGATTTTTTTGACATTTCCTTTAGTCTGATAACACCAAAATGGTTTCAAGTGTGGGTTGACTCACTCCCATTCCTGGGTGCTAGCAACTGGGGCACAGGGAGAACAAGAGGCTTTAAGTGTCTCACCTTTTCAGGTTGGGGTAATGCTACAGGGACCTCATCATGAAACATGCAAAGAGGACCTGTTCAGCATGAGTGGTTTAGTAATTCCCATGCCCTTGGTCAGTTAAGGAGGACTAAACAGAGGAATGGAGGCTGATGCACCTTGGGTGGAAATTATCCTTTCTTCTCCTCTCCCTGTGGAATGGGGGAGGGGACTGTTCTTTCTTCCTCCTACTCTTTGCAAGTAGACATACCCCAGTTACTATGCCTTCCCCAATTAAGTCACCAAAGGCAGCAATGGGGGTTATCTCCTATTCCAAAACTGCTGAAGTACCAAACCAGTAGAGGGCCTGATCTTACTGAGGCATGAGGAGATGAAGAAGTAGGAGAACAGAACTGGAGCAGAAGGATTTTGGAGGCAACGTGGACTTTCAACACTTGGAAGGAGTTTCCCAGGGACTGCGTGAATATCAGTGTCATGGTGGCTACCTGGGATTTTTTAAACTCTACTCATGAGCAGGTTGCTTCTTGTAACACAAGGAGTGGAAGAACAAGAGACCATGCATTGACATGTCCACTGACATGTTGTTGAGGGTGGGGAACGTGCAACTGAAGGCTTTTACAGATTCCCTTGTCTGAGGAACCAATTCCTGACAGGACATAACTTGTCAGTTATGCAAGGAACCCGTCACTCACTTAGGGTGGGCTGAGAAGCAGCAGTGTCCCCATGACACATAGGTCCTCCTGTGAGCAGGCACTGCCCACCCTTGGCATCATCATTGTCTCTACACCACACATGTGCAAATAAATAAGCAAGGTCACTGTCCACCCTTCACTTCAAGAAGCCACCACTCCACAGCCACAGTGGAGATGAAACTGAGATCTCAATGACAAAAATGGAGGACAACAGTTATTCATTTGGACTATGTTTTAATTCAGCCCTAGAAAGTTTGCACTGCACGGGAATAAGAAGAAAATGTATGAACAATTTTGGGACCATGTTTAGTTTTGAGAACAGGATGAGCTTCCAGGCTGTGTATGTCTGCAAGATTCTTAAACTTGTTATATGCTAAATTAGTGAATTACATGGTTTTGTTGTTTTGATGTTGAACCATCCTTGCATCCCTGAAATATACCCTTCTAGCCTACTGGATGATGATACTCTCATCACACTTAGTATGTGCCAGGCACTATACTTGTATTAATTCATGTCATGTCATCTTCATTAGCCCTATTACATAGATACTATTATTATCCACAATTCACAAATAAGAATATTGACACAAATACAGATTAAAATGATTTGTCAAAGTTCCTCGGCTATGACTACAGGAAGTCAGATTTCAGAGACTGTGCTATTAACCACTAATGCACGGCTGAACTCTAACAGCGGTTTTTACTTCGGCTTTCCGGCAGGTTCATGTCTGCCCACATCATATAATTATTCTGATATTAGGTGCTACAGGGAACATATTTTTTCCCATGATTGGAAAGAAACAAGAAGAGGCCACGTTAAACCTACAAGCACGCTTAAAGATGCTGCACTTTTCATGTCTGCTCACAGTCACATGGCCAAGCCAAGCACAAAAGGATTTGGGTGTTTCCTCCACATACTCTAGTGCAAGACTCTGCAAAGTACTATGGCAAAAGGCTTAGATATACAGTTCCATAAAGAAAATTAAACCTGAGGAACAATAATTTAACTATCATGATCGTATTGGCCAAATTGATTATTTTTTTTTGCAAAGAACCATTTGTATTTTATCGTTAGCTCTAGAGTTATTTCCTTCCTTTATTCATTGATTTCATTATGTATTTTTATTTTATTCATTATTTTTATTTTATGTCTTCTTTATTATTTATTTATTACTTATACTACCTTATGAACACATCAATTTATACATTTCATAGAGTCAGCTATTCTTGGAGGATTATTTTTGAGGCTTCTCATATCAGCGAACTTTCCCTCTGCTGATTTCCTACTGTGTTTAGTAATTTTTACAAGGTTCACTCAATTTACCTGATCTCCATCTGAGCAAATCCTGAGGTGCCTGGGTAAAGGATAAGGTCTTCCATTGTTTTTATGCCCTCATGGCACACTAGCTTGTAATGAGCTAGAACACTTCAAAATCAATCCTTTATCATGGCATAAACAGCAAAATGTAAATGTAGTAATAATTATCATAGCAAATCATGGCAATAGTATACATTCAAATGCCAGATCTATGAGAGGACAGGCTTGTGGCTATACATGCTCAAGGAAGTATCCTTTTCCCCTCCAGAGTCAAGGCTTTCTTGTTATATCCCTTTGTTTACAGTGGACATCCCTCCTTCCTCCTGCCTTCTTCTCTCCCCTGCATTAAGCCAGAGTTTTTCTAAGTCTGTAGCATATATAGGGTCCTGGTTTTATGTAAATTGCTCCCCTTCAAATTTCCACATTTCTGGGAGGCCTGACCATCTGCTGTATGGGTTGAGTGCTCTTTGTCTTCTGAGCCTATGGGCCCTTCAAATTGTGTCACTGGCATTGGGAAATAAGTCTTTAAGAGGAGTTTTCCTTACAATGGCCCCCTCTTAGTGCCTGGCAGGCTCTTTTATAACAGGAACCTGGGATGGCTTCTGAACAGGGCATAGGGACTTGAATATTCAGGACCAATGACCTTTGAGAAGTCAAAACACCAAATCACAAAGCAGAGTGAATGAAAAATGGCCCAGTTTCCACTCCCCGCCAGGAAAAAGCAAACCTGCTGAGTTGCTTGATGAGACTATTTCAAAGGGTGAGTGTAAATTTGGGAGAGGGGAAGAATCAAAGGTCATGTTAGGGACTTGAAAAGGGTACTGTGTCTACGGCCATGCCACCCTGAACAAGCCCGATCCCATCTGATCTTGAAAGCTAAGCATGGTTGGTCCCGGTTAGTATTTGGATGAAAAAACCACCTAAGAAGACCAGGTGCTATAGGGGTAAAAAATTAAAAATAAGGGATTGTAAGCTGACAAGGTCCTTGCAATCTGTGGGGCCAACCAAGTGTTCCCTCACCTAAAAAAAAAAAAAAGCCACTTATTCAGGCTCTGGCAGTAAGAACTGGATTCTCTTGGAAACCCAGGCGTGGAGGAACCAAGGACAGGTCTGGTGTCTGCCTTGCTCATGGTCTCTGCTTTTCTCTTCACTCTCCTGGTAAGTCCTTCATGTGTGAACAGCCCTGGGTTGAACCCTGGACACAAGGAGGTTAATTAAGTGCAGCTTCTGCCCTAAAAAGGTGAAAAGACTGGGAAAGTGGGCACAGATGTTTGCTGTAGCTGGAGAGAAATCAAGAAGGCTGCTTTGAGGACATGATGCTGGAAGATTCAGTTGTTCCATTAATGTCGACTGAGCATCGACTGTTTCCAGGTGCTCTTCTAGGTGAGGATACAACTGCTGGAAACGAGACCTCTGATCTGATGAAGTTCTTATTCTCAAGGAACAGGGTGGTCATAAAATATGCAAACAAATGAAGAAGACAAGGATATATAGAGATATAGGCAGAGAGTTCAAACAAAGAATTACAATTTTGTGATAGAGTGGATACTTAAAATTAACGGTTAGAGAAAGCCCTTTCTGCAGAGATAATATTTCAGCTGAAATCTGAATGACAGCAAACAATTATGCAAAGATAGAGGGCCATGTCCCAGACTGGAACAACTAGAGCAAGTGCCTACATGCAGTTTTGAATGTAAGTTATCTACATACTTCTCCTTGTGCCTTAACCCTATGACATGCCCGAAGAAGATATTGAGTGAATGTTCTGAATGCAAATGGAGGATTGAGGTGACTCCGTGTTGTCAGTGTCGTGTTGAGGCATGACCTAATTAGAACAATGAATACAGAGATGTATGCTTGTGCATGTGTGTGTGTGCATGTATGTGTGTGTTTGGTAGATGTTTATACTATTTTTTCTGAAAATAAATTTCTGCAGAGAAATATCTGAGAATCGGTGGTCCTAGCAGATCAGTTGCCCAGCTGTAGAGTTGGATGCGTGGGAGGAGAGAGTGGATGGAGTTTAGGGTATTAAAGTAGAGAGCTGCCCAGTGCTATGCTTGGGAGAACACTAGCAGCCCTGGAGCGCTGCCCACATACGACGGTTCGACAATGGTTGTTTATTAACCTGAGGTTGAAGGCCAGTCCAGCAATATCTCTGGTCACCGGGCTAATTGGGCCTGACATTGCTGAGGCATCTGCCAGGGGTCTGGGCTGAAGGACAGCTTCCCTGCCACAACCTCCATGCCCTGAGTAAGTCATTTCTGGAGAGCAGAGTTGGATCCCTAAGCTAAGGTCTGGCCACTTGACTTGATCCTGATGAAGTCCAGGCAGGGGGTTGGTGGGGTTGTCAGGCCCACTCAGGGCCTCTGTCTCTCTTTGACCTGGACACTGTGTCCTTCCTGGACCACTTAACCCAAAGGAAGAATGGAAGTGAGATGCGCATGCTAGCAATATGTCGAAGTTCAACCTTGGCATCCAGCATAATCAAGGAAGGCGGGAAAAGGAAGAAATAGATAGAAAGAGGAATAGTGGTGGAGACTGTGATGAAGAAAGTTCCCTTCCAACTCATTCCTTCTTCTGGAGGAAGGAAAATCCTAGTGGAAGTGAAGGATTAAGGGAGCTTCTCAGGGTAGGCAAGGGCAGGTGAGTACAAGGGCCAGCGACATTGGGATTATCACCGGAGAAGAGCAGATGGAGAGGCCCAGGGGGACTGGCCTGCCAGGGCTTCCTGGAAGAGGAGGCAGCTTGAGCAAAAGATGGAGAGGAATCTGACAGCTGGATTGGGGCTCAGAGCTGGAGGGGCCTGTGGGCAACATGCAGAGAAAAATGTCAGGAGAAGAAGCATGAGCTGAAATCCTGCCAGGCCAGTTTGAACAGAAATTTTAGGAGCCAGGGTGGCAAAAATGACTCTCAGTGGAAAATTTCAAACCAAGGGAAGGAGGCAAATGCAAGTCTCATGTGGCCAGGATCAATGACCAAAGAATGTTTCATGTGTGTGATGGCAGGAAGAAGTCAGAGTCTGGAAATCTTTTACTAACATGGATAAGGGAGAGGGGATGAATGGCAATGCTAGCATCTCCACCCATGTCTCCATGGCTTTTATTCTCTCTCACAAAGCTGGCTTTGTTATTATTATTAGTTACTATCAGGTTAGTAATTATAAACTACAGCCAACTCCCAAATTCAGCCTCAAGGCCACCACCATGTTATCAGCTATTTCTTCTCCTTTTCTTATTATTGTCCCTAGAGCAAGAAGTCCCAAATAGGTGAGGCATGTGTGCCCTCCCTGCAATGTGTCCTTGTGTGCAAGTCCACCCCTGCTTCTGATGACCTTGTTGCTCCAAGCACCAGGCATCCTGCCAGGACTGCAGGCGTCCTCACCACACACGTGAGGTTCAGAGCCCTGCCTGAGGTCACTCTGGGTCCTGAGCCCCTCAGTAAGTGCCTGCCGCAAAGCAGAGACTTTACACAAGATGATTGACAGGCTTCTGGGGAAATGGCTGTGGATGAGGGTAGTTGGGGGCCCAGAGAGTAAAACAGAGATTTTTATGTGAAATGAGAGAATGGATGTTGTAAACCAAGTCCCACCAACAAATGGGCTTTATGGGTCCTGAGGTCACCTGCTATAGTCTAAGTCTAGCTCTAGGGCTCATAGGAAGGTAAAGAAGATGCAATTGAAGCTCTCTTCGCCCTCAAGGAAGGTTGTTAATAGAGCAGCCAAAGCTCACACAGACAATGAGCTCCCTATGTGCCAGGCCACCAGGAATAGGCCTAGTTTGCCAATTCCAGATCCTGTGGGCTCTCATGCATAGGGGCTGCCTAACCTCTAATCTTTATATCCAAAGGGGCGCTGGAGACCCAGGGAGGACAGATCCCTGTTGTAGTCCTCTTGCATGTACCTTTGTTTTAGCATTGATCTAATACCTTTTACTTGTCTGTCTCCCTAGTAGCCTGGGAGTGAATCCCAGCCCACAGTTGTAAATTTCCCTCTGTGTCCACTGCTCTGAACACAGGGTCCAGCACACCAGAGTTAGTAACAAATGTTGACTGAAGATGAGATGGAATTTTTTTTTTTTTTTTTTGCTTTTTCCATGCTAAGGTAAGGACCATGTTCTGGTTTTCATCACTTCCTGTCCTTATGTGTGTGGTAACAGTGTCCTGCTCAGAAACAAAATCCTGTGAGGATGCCAGAAGACCTGTTCAGTGATTACCTGTGGCATCCCGGTCACCAATGGCACCCCAGGCAGAGATGGGCGAGACGGACCCAAGGGAGATAAGGGAGAACCAGGTACAGGACAAGCTGGTCTGCATTCTTAAATCAGAGGAGACTGGTCCCTATAAGGGATCTAGCACAGAGCCATGAGCAGGCGCATCTTTCATTATCATGGGTAATAAATGACTCAGGATAACTCTTGTAAATGTCATTTACTCTAAAACAGAGATGCTTCTGTGGTTCTCCAAGATCCCACAATTTCACATAGCAATTGGTGATGTATGACTGTCTATACAAAGGAAGCATATCTTTGAGATGTGCTGTCCCCTAGGATGCAGGAAGATCTTTCTTCTTGGGTCATCATTAGTTCACCAGCAGTTTCTGGGGTCAGTGTAAATCAGGTATTGAGCTTTTGGAGGAAGAGAATGAGCGATGGTCTCTGGATCACATATCCATCTTCCAACAGGGAAAGGGCTCAGAGGTTTGCAAGGCCCTCCAGGGAAATTGGGGCCTCCAGGAAATACAGGGACTCCTGGGTTGCAAGGAGCAAAGGGCCAAAAAGGAGATCATGGAGACAGTTCAGGTAAGGAGCTCAACCCAGCACGGTGTGGGCCTGCGGGATCCAGGGCCCTGGGAACTTGAGGGCCAGGTGAGAGGTGACACTTCTCCTGCTGCCCCACTGGCAGATGCTCACTTCTGCTCCTGACTCAGCACTCTTGCTCCCCTCAGTCTTACTTGGGGCCTGAGGGGATTCCCAAGGGTGCTGAGTACAGACTTTGCAATCCTGCTGGGCCACCCCCTCAGCAGGTCTCTTCAGGAGACGAGCCCTGGCCGTCTTCAACTGGAATATCCAATCTGAGGTTCCAGGCTGCGAGGGAGGAAATGGGTCCTCTTGGGTGTTGGTTTTTTGTCTATTGTCACAAGAGAGGCATGAAAATGGCCTGCCTCATAGGACCCCTGAATAAGGGGGACCATCATAGCAATGTATTTAGAGTGAAATAAAGTAATTCAGAAACAACAAATAAAAATGGTGACCTCATAGTAATGTTTGTCTACTCGCCCATCAAAACAATAAAAATACTAAAGCGTTTGCATGGAATGAAAAATGAAAGAGATTAAGAAAATGCCCCGGCCAGCGGGGCGCAGTTATTTAATGGAACCCGAGGAGGACTTGACCTGAAAAGGAAACATGGGCGAGAGAAAGGAGTGGAGGCAAGACAGTGTTCTGATCAAGCCTCGTTTATTAAGGCTTGCTGCAGGCTTATATAGGGCGTGATCAGGTGATGTTGCATTGGCGAGCTGATTGGCCAGGGGCAGTCAGGCGATATTGCGTAATAAAAGGGGCCGGACAGAAGGTCCCGCCGAAAGTCCTTTGGCAAGTCCTTTGGCGGGAAGCAAAGCGGAGATATCCGGGAGGCTTACGCGGGCCTTAGAGAGAAGCCTTTAAGTATTGCTGAGCGACCATCACGGTCAGGCAGCCATTTTAGCCGAGCAGCCCCCAACAAGAAAAATTTCAAAAATAATAGTGAATAGGGCCTTTTCTTATAAGTAATTATAACATTGCAATATTTAAGCAATACATGAAGAAAAGGATCCAGAACTATAGTTTACAAGTTATTGTTAATATTATTGTTAGTAGTAGCACTAGTTTCAGAGTTATAATTCACAAGAGTTAAGAACTGTATCTGGAAAGGCAGAAAGAGTTGCTGTGTTTTTTCTTTTGCTTCTTTTAATTTTCTTATTTTTCTGGCATAAGCATACTTTTTAGTAAGCTAACTTTTTTCCTCCATACTCTGCTCAGGGATGTGAAGTACGGTCATGGGAATGTTGTCAATAATATTGTAACAACTATGTACAGTGCCAGTTGTGTATTAGACCAATTAGGGAGCTCACTTCATAAATTATCTGTATCTAACCACTATACTGTACACCTGAAACTAATATAATATTGAATGTCAATCTACCTGAAAAGTAAAAATTTTTTAAAATATTTTGCTCTCCAGTTTAGGGCCTTCTTCTGAATAAGTACCCTTCTCCCTATTGCTTTGTAGGTACTGAGACTAAGCTGGCTAACTTAGAGAGAGAAATAAGGAGCCTGAAGTCAGAACTGGACCACATCAAAAAGTGTAAGCATTTTTTTCTGCCCCTTGTGTGTTCCTGGCTTTCACCTTTTCCTTCAGAGCTCTCTAGGTTTTTTGGGGGGTGAAAGAGAACAAACATTTGTGAACATTTATTGTATAGCAGGGCCTGTGCTAGGTTGGCATTTTCTCATAATGTGGTTTCATTCAATCTTGTCACCAAGCCTATTTGTGGGTATTATACCTATTTTATTTACAGATGAGAAAAAAAAAAAGGGGTCCAGGAATTTTAGATAATTCATTCATTGTCACACAACTGGGAAGTAGCAGAGAAAAGATTGCATGGAGATCTGCTATCTCCAGAATCTTTGTTCTTTCCTCAACATCAACTGTTCTTAGATGGCTGACCATGCCTCTTTCTTATCCTGGTGCCAAGCCTGAGAGTGGGGCCCAAGCATGTTTCCTACGTTCACCTGCACTGGGAAGGTTTGTAACAGATGCTTATCTCAAGGCTCAAACATCCCAAGAGAGGCCAGGCTTTCCGCTAGGCCTTGTTCTACAACAGAGGCATGCTTCCTTACTAGGATTTGTGGTTGAGCATGGGCTATTTTCCAGAGTCCTGAGTTCCCAGAAAAGAGCTTTTTTGCCTACTGCCCTGTGCTATGCTCCAACTGAGTCAGACTCACCGACCCTTTTTAATTTCAGTGCAAACCTTCTCCTTGGGAAAAAAATCTGGAAAGAAGTTATATGTGACCAATGGTGAAATCATGCCTTTTTCCAAAGTGAAGGCTCTGTGCACAGAGCTCCAGGCCACTGTCGCCACCCCCAAGAATGCCGAGGAGAACAAAGCCATCCAGGATGTGGCCAAGAACACTGCCTTCTTGGGCATCACAGATGAGGTGACTGAAGGCCAGTTTATCTACATGACAGGAGGGAGACTGACCTACAGCAACTGGAAAAAGGATGAGCCTAATGACTATGGCTCAGGGGAAGATTGTGTGATTCTTCTAAAGGATGGACTCTGGAATGACATCTCCTGCTCTTTCTCCTTCCTGGCCGTCTGTGAATTCCCAGCCTAAAGAAGCAGGTTCCTCAGCCCCTCCTTGGCACTCTGCTGAGCTCTCTGCTTCTCTAAAAGAGAATTTAATGGTAGTTTTTCCATGCCCAGTGTTGACTCATTCCTTCATGGGGATGGGAAGAAAATGAAGATGTGTTTGATTGTGAGAAGAGGAAGTGAGGAGAGGCTGATGGTGGGCATGAAAATTTCTTGTTCAATTTGTGGCAAAAGGCATCCTCTGTCCTGCCTAAGAGCATAGCATTGAGTCACAGTCAACTATGGGAAGGGTTATTAAGTCAAGCCCTCTCCTTTTTCAGTGAGCTTACTACAGCCCACCAGAAGGACCAGTGGAGGGCCACATCTGGGTAGAGTCAGCAGCAGATCTCAGCCTCCAAGAGATCCAACTCCTTTTTGTTCAAGTGTTGCTACTACTTGATGCAAACTCTCCCACCCTTTATTCCTTCCCATGGCTAGCCCAGCCTGTCTATGACGTGGATATTGTTTTCAATTGTTCATGAGTTGTACCTGAAAACCTTTCGCCACCAAACTGTAACAAATGGCAATATTCAATGTCAGTGTTAGGATGTCCAAACCTGAGGAGAATTTTTATAAAAAATTTATTTGAGCCAAACAGAGGATATACCTGGAAACAAGATCTCAACGGACTAAGAAAATGCTTCTCTGTATGACAGTTTACAGCTTCTTTTATGCATTTAGAATTAAGGAGAGAATGTAAGGAAGATTACGTGAAGGTGGGAGAAACTAAAGGGGGATGGATTACAGAATAGTTGACCAGATTCTGTGCTCTCTCCAGGGTGGTCTGAGAGATCTGAAAAGAGGTATTCCAAAGGTGTGTTAACCTAGATGCCTGGAAACAA
Organism: Eonycteris spelaea; assembly: GCA_003508835.1. Classification (NCBI taxonomy): domain Eukaryota; kingdom Metazoa; phylum Chordata; class Mammalia; order Chiroptera; family Pteropodidae; genus Eonycteris; species Eonycteris spelaea. The sequence continues at coordinate 1,734,686 of PUFA01000277.1, forward strand.
TGGACAGGGCTTGCTTAAGGCAAAGATAAACTGTTTACTAAAGAAATTATGTGCCTGGAGTGTGACTACCCACCATGACCCGCCCAGTTAGGCATTTAAGATCAGATCACCCTGCAAGGTTACTTTCTGTAAACACCCTTTTTGTCCACACCAAGGCGCCCAACAATGATTAGTCCCAGGGATTTCCTCACCCTGCCCAAATGTCTGTTGCCTCCTTATAGTCACTAGGGTGATCTTGAGGACAAGACAGCTTTTCCTTCTTGCACACTTTTAGGAGACTGATTTGATATTGTGGCTTATGCCAGAATCATCACGAGGAGGCAAATGGTAGGCAGGCTCCTGACCTCCCTCTCCACAGAGCACCATTGATCCCCTTCTTTCTGGGACTTCCTTATCCCATTATAGGTCAATGAGTCCTTTATTAGAAGAGACAAGGAAAAATTCCCCCAAAGGTGTTTCACACCCTGTGAGTCAAATTATGCAGCATCATCCAGTTAGCAAAATCAAACCTCTCTCTAAGCAGGGTTCAGACACTGCCTTGGCCCAAAGTCCTGTTCATGACCATGTATATATATTTTTTAGCAATCTCAGAGTCAGTGGAGTGGATATTATATAAAGTTCATGCAGTAAACTTGGAGAAGAGAGCAAATTCCAGCTACAACTCTATGCCACTCACAAAATGAGATTGGAAAATATTTCATAAATGAACCAAGGGCCAGTTTAACTTAATGAAATATTTTTGTTAAAATTAGTTTTCCATTTTATTTTTCTTTGTACTGAACTACCAGAGACAGCACTTCCTTCTCAGCATGTGCTTGATGAGTATTTGTTCCATGGATACACCAAAAACCTCCTACACAAATGAGTGGGTTGGATACTGAGAAGTGAATATAGGAGAGAGCTCTCTCCCAGGTGGCTCCTTCTGCTGGGCTGTCAGGGCAGGGCTGAGGGTTGGACTGGGAAATACTGAAGGCATTGGGGCTGGTAGGGTTACAAGACATGTTTCCTTAACCTCTAGCACACCAACGCTGTTGCATCACCGAATTTTCTATCTCATGTGGCTCCTCTTCAAGCACTACACTTGGAAGCAAAGTGAAGAGTATTTTTGTGATAGAGTCACAAAAATAGAGTATTTTTGTTTATAGAGTCAAACAATTTGGTATTTTCAATTCAAATTCAGACTGCTTACCAAAGGAATGGGAAACTGCTTAAAATTTAGAAGTACATATGAAACTGTAGGTTAGGTTTTAGTAGATAGAAACAGGAAAAACCAGAAACTTTTAAGAAGAAAAGAAGATACACATACTAAAACTCAAAAACAAAAGAATTACTGTAATCAGGCATGAAAATTGCATCTGAATTTTCTTGTAGCTGAGACAATGATAAGAAAATGGACAAGTTACTATTACAGAATTGTTTCTATTTTATGTCAGGCATAATGGGTCAGGGGATCAGGCATCATGGTATACCCTGAGAGGAGTGTCTCCTTTGTTTATGCTGTGCATAAAGAATAGTATCTTTACCTGTAAAATTGTAAAAAACAGTCATATAGTTCACATAGATTGATTCTCAGTTTGCCTCCTCACTAAGGGTAACACAATAAAAATCTATAGGAGAAGCTCAAATTCTTCCATTCCTCTTTCCAACTTCTCCTTCATTAGTTCTTCCCTTGATCTAGCACCTGATAATCTTCTCAGAGCTCCTCTATCCACTTGCCATCATTCTCTTTAGTCTACAATTGGGGCAAATATCTCCCTATATTCACTCCCCAGTTCTTATCAGTACAGTGGAGCCCATACAAGTTAGCTCATGAGAGTCCAAGGATAATAACTACAATTCATCCAGGCTTCCCAGGATCTGGAACAAGAGTGAAATTATGGCTTCAAGGTGACTCATCACACAGCCTCTCTCATACTCTCAAGAGCTGAGAGCAGGCAATTTCCTTCATTAAAGGGAAATACAATAATCGACATCTCTTGCACAGGGGACCTAATTGTTGTAGCTGCAAGCCCCTGAAAGACACGTGGACTACCAGAACTCAGTGAGTTATAGGAAACACACTCTTTATTGAGCCAGCTGGGTCTGCCAGTGATACGCAGACCCCAGATTTAGCAGCCCCGAAATGTAGAGGTACAGGGTTTTTAAGGCCAAAATCCCATTCTTCATTCTGTCTAAACACAAACGTCTGTTCTTCTATTCATTACCCACAGGTCGGGTGTGCAAGCGGGGTACAGAAGCAGAAAGCTTATTGTTAGAATGTTATGTTCTTATGGGTAATAGCCTATGTTCCCATTGGTGATAGCCAAGCAGTAATTTCCTGCAAGTAATAAACTTCTAGCAGTCATTTTTCAGCCATCACATAATGAAGCTAGGGGCTCCAAGGTCAAAACTTTGGGGCTTCAGTCAGCACATTCCCTTGAAACTTTAGAAACAAAGATTATTCTGAGCAACCTCTTGAGTCCCATGTTTGCCATGTTTTCTAGGCTATATTTTGATCCAAGAAACTGGCAGGCATATCTGAGCTGCAATCTTCCGTTCTGCCTCTTGCAAGAGTAAAAACCTAAAGGTCATGCTGCAGAGCATTCCTGGAAAGGAAGCTGGTATTTAGATCTTTGTGGAGCCTGGGATCAGACTTCAGGGTAATGCCTGGGGGAGGACAAGGCCTAGGTCTCTATGTGCCATGTTGGGCTGAAGGAAAGACAATTTAGTGAGTAGGAGATTTAGAATGTAGAAGCATCTCTCTGACTAATGCACCAAGTGGAATGTTGGATCTCTGGGCTTCAATCTCCCTATCTGTAAATTGGTCTGTCAAAACTGGATGAATCAATGATCACACACAGATTTAGACCTGCAGGGCCCATTTCAGGAACAAAAGCTGCAGGATTTGAGAACTTTTTCAGTTTTTATTACCTGTCAATTTTGCCCAAAGTAATTGTTTCCTGAACACTTATCACCTATTTCTCAAGTTCATAGAAAACCAGTCTGAGTAAGTTAGAATAGAAAATATACCCTGCTCTCAAGATGGGAACTTTGAGTTTAAATTACGTCTGTAGAGTGACATCAGAAACATGGCAGAGTGAGAGATGTCCACAGATATCTCCTGTTGAAACAACAATAAGCAGAATATCTTAAATTCAACAACAACAACAACAACAACAAAACCAAACTGCATACCAACATGTCTGAGCGTGGGATCTGTGCATAAGAGCTACCACAGGTAAGAACCTTGGGAGTCAGGCATGGACTGGAAGAAATAAAGCTGCCTCTTGCAGCTGGAGGTCCCTTCAGGAAGAAGGGGATGGGAAGATGCGGCGAGTTCCCTGAACAGCCCTTCCTGGGAAAGCTGTGAGCTCCACACAGCCATCAGCAGTGCCCAGGCATTAGGGCAAAAAGCAGAGAAGTGGGATGGCAAAGAAGCAGGGACAGCAGAGAAACAACAGTTGATTATTACCACCCTAGTTGCAAAACCCGAAGGCTGAGCCACAGCCCCCATCCGCCAACAGAGAGGGTCCCTCCTCCCAAATCCTCCAAGACTGAACACCATGGAGCTCCAGGGGAATCTGAGAAAACACTGCCTAAACTGTTGCTAAAACTGACAGGGACTGAGGGTAGCGAGTATAATTGAATATCAATTAGAAAAAAAAAAGGCATTATTAAGACTATATAACGCAGGGATCCAAGAGGCTTAGACACCACCTACTGGAAACAAAAGAAAAATGCCTTCTTTGCAACATGCTAAAGAGGGACATTTATATAATAAATTTTCTTTCTGGAAATAAAGCAAGATATACTTCCATTAATGCTCAGGCAAAGAAATAGTCCATTAAACACCGTGAACAGCCAAGATGACAAGGCAGCTCAGAAAGAAACAGAAAAATCTCCAGAAAATAAGCTTAAAGCGAAAGAAATATGTAACTTAAATGTCAGAGAATTCAGCATGGTACTTCTGAAAAACCTCTTAGATCCAAAACATTCATATCAGCAACTTCAGGAATTGAAAAAAACAACTAGGTGAGTAGAATCAGTTCTTTAGCAAGAAGATTGAAAACCTCAAAAAGAACCAAATAGACATTCTGGAGATAAAGAACATGCTGCAAGAGTTGAAAAATGAAATAACAAGCTTGAGAAATAGTGTTGACCAAATGGAGGAAAGGATCAGTGATATCAAAGACAAAATCTAAATAAATCAGAAGAAGAAAGAAACTGAAGAAATAAAAATAAGAAGAGAATAAAAAGAAAGAAATAAAAAAATATCAAGAAAGGAAACATACAAATAATGGGCATTCTCAAAGGGAGGAAAAGGAGCAGGGATCAGAAAACATTTTCAGACAAATAGTTGCAGAGAATTTCCCAAATCTAAAAATGAGCTGGAGCTTGGAATTCAAGAATTCAACAGAACACCCAAGTACCTCAACACAAAAAGGCTTTCTTCCAAATATATCATATTAAAATTATCAAAAATCAATGACAAAGACAGAATTCTCAGGGCAGCCAGGAAAAAGAAGATGGTAACCTATAAAGGAAAGCCCATTATTGTCGAATTTCTCAGCACAAACCTTACAAACCAGAAAGGAGTAGAATCGAATATTCAAACTATTAAATGAAAGGAACTACCAGCCTAGAATAGTGTATCCAGCTAAGGTCTCCTTAGATATGAAGGAGATATAAAGATCTTTCCAGACATACAAAATTGAAGGAATTCTCCACTACGAGGTCTGCACTACAAAATGCTGAAAGAGGTCAGCTCACCTAAAACAAACTGACAAAAAAAAAATGCATAATTAGGAGTAAGGTGACTAGCAGGCTGATAAAAGCAGTGGAGTGTAACCTTTACTACGAATAGGGCATTATAAGCTTAAAATAAGAAGAGATTTGCTAAAGCAAGATAATAATGAACATTCAGCATACAAAATGAGACAACAATGACTGAAAAGGGGAGGATTCAAATAACCAACTTCACAAAGTGTTGTAGCTGCCAGCCCCTGAAAGACACACAGGCTACCAGAACTCAGTGAGTTATAGAAAACACACTCTTTATTCAGCCAGCTGAGTCTGCCAGGGGTACGCAGACCCCAAATTAAGCAGCCCTGAAATGTAGAGGTATAAGATTTTTAAGGCCAAAATCCCATTCTTCATTCTGTCTAAACACAAGGGCTATCTTTCTTCTATTCACTACCTGTCAATTCACAGGTCAGGTGTGTAAGCAGGGTTACAGAAGCAGAAAGCTTGTTTAGAATGTTATGTTCCTATAATCAAAGGCCTATGTGCTCATAGCAATAGTCAAACAGTAATTTCCAGTAAGAGTCAATTTTTCAGCCACCACATTCCGCACTGGCCTTAGCAGACAATCAAATCTTTGATTCTTAATACAGAATTCGCTTATAGCCTCTATTCTGTAATACCAAAAGTCTAATAGAATTAACTCTTTTCCTTATATATGCAAACAAGAAATTAAGGAAACATGGGCCAAAAGTTAACAAAAGGAGGAGAATAATTAAAGGTCCAGCTACAGCAGATAAAAGGCTTGTTAGCCATGGTGACCAATTGAACATTCTATGAAACCAGTTATTTGATTCTAGTCTCTGTTTTTCCCTGGTATCTAAATTTCTCTGTACTAGTAGCAAGTTTTTAAAAATTATTCCAGAGTTTTGATATAGAAGCAACAGGTTTTACCTAGAGCTGTACATAATCCATCTTGTTCTAAAAATAATAAATTTAAACCTCTTCTATTCTGAAGGACTACTTCTGCTAATGAATCTACTTGAAGTTCTAGCCTCCTGAGCTCAGTTAAATTTAGGGGAGTTCCTACCCCAACATAATAAGGGGGTTTTGGGTTTAGACACAACCAGCAATGTTGTCCTATGTCTGGGGTGGTCTTATTTAAGACCTTGTGCATTGTTGTTAGCAAAGTTATTAATGTTCCTTCTGGTTCTGGTTGTGGCTGGTCGAATGCCTAGGCTAAAGAGGAAAAAAGGACGAAACAGAAGGTTATACTTATGTACGTCCGAATCTTAGTCTTAAGGGCCTGTCTTCCTGAGATGTCCACTCTTGTGCTGCCTTCATATGGGAGTGATGGATCCATGATGGGGTGCCGTCTACTTTAACTGCAGTGGGCGTCATCAGGTAGACAGTGAAGTTTCCTTTCCATTTGGGTTCTAGCCCCTTGGAAGTGAACATCTGGATCCACATAGAGTTCCCAGTCTGAAACGTGGGGTCCATCCCCCGGAGCCGAGTGGACAGCATGAACCCAGGACCAAATCTCCTTCTGTATACTTTGAAGGGCCTTTAAAGACTTAAGTAAGACAAGGTTACACGATTCTGCCTTTTCTCATCTATTCTAGGTACTAAAGGTGGGAGTTTTCTAAAGAAAATTTCAAATAGGGTGAATCCATTAATATACAGAGTACACCTGGCTTGAAAGAGCAAAGGGGAGAAGTTCTACCCAGGTCCCACCAGTTTCTGATCCTAACTTGACTAATGTCTCTTTTAGGGTCTGATTCATTCGCTCTACTTGGCTCAAACTTTGGGGCCGGTAGGCACAGTGGAGTTTCCATTGTAAATTTAGGTAGCTAGCCAATTGCTGTGATACCTTTGCTACGAAGGCTGGCCCGTCAACCGACCCTAAAGTTCTAAGGAGACCAAATCGACGGAGGATTTCTTGTAGTAGTTGCTTAGTAACTACTAAGGCAGTTTCTTTCCTGGTAGGGAAGGCCTCTACCCATCCTGAAAAGGTGTCTAAAACAAGTAAATATTTGTAGCCTCCCACAGTTGGGGTTACCTCAGTGAAATCAACTTCCCAATGGTCCCCCAGATAAGTTCCTCTTTCCCTATGCCTAGGTTCTTCTATCTTCCCCTTCTTTGGATTAACTTGACAACAAGCTGAGCATTGTAAGGCAATCTCCTCTGCGGTTCTTTCCTTCTAACAAGTGAAAGTGAGTGTCTAAAGCTTGGAGCATATTAGTCACCCCTAGGTGTGTGGTCTGGCGTAGCTGGTGGAGGAAGTCCTTCCAAGGGCCCGGGAGAGCCCGATTTTTCTATCTGGAGTCATCCACCACTCCTGCTGGTTATGTAGTGGGGGATCCACTGGCTTTGTGGCTGTTGTTCTTGCCTCTGCATTGGCTCTTTGGTTTTCCTCAGCCTCAGGACTATTCCTTTTTTGATGCCCTTTACAATGAACAATAGTCAGAGTCTTAGGCATCTATATGGCTTCAAGTAAGGCTAAGATCTCCTCCTTGTTCTTAATGTCCTTCTGAGCTGAAGTCAGAAGCTCTCTTTCTTTGTAGATGGCTCCATGCAAGTGTGCAGTGGCAAAGGCGTATCAGCTGTCTGTGTATATTGTGACTGCCTTATCCTTTCTCCATCTTAGTGCTTCAGTGAGGGTAATGAGTTCTGCCTTTTGAGTAGAAGTCTTATGGGGAAGAGTTTGTGACCAGATGGTGCCAGTTAGAGTTATGACCACTGCCCCAGCATACCTCCTTCCTTCCTGCATGAAGTTGCTCCTGTCCATGAACAGAACTTCATCGGCCTCAGGCAGAGGGGAGCCTTTGAGTTCTGGCCATGAGGAACACACAGCATCAGTGAAATCTATGCAGTCATGAACAGGGGTCTCGGGGTCTGAATCTGGCAACAGATTGAGGGGTTGATGACAGTAGCTTTGGATTTTAGCCATATGTTTGGGGTCATCCAGTGCTTCCTTGTTGTTGAACACCTTTGGGGCTATCTCAACAAGTTGGGACAGGTTCATCCCTGAAAAACCTTCTAATTATTGCAATTTACACTGGTTATCAGGGGCTGCCTAAGTAGCAAAGGCTATATTAATTGCCTGCTGGTTCTCAGGGGCCTCAGGATCAATGGGGGTGTATACTCAGTACACCTTGTTCAAGAAACACTCCAGGGATTCCTGAGGTCCTTCGCTGTATAACTTCAGTTACCTTTGAAAGGTCAGTTGGCTGGCAAGCAGCCATCCTAATTCCCCCAATTAGAATCTGGTGGTACCATCTAATGCCGTTCTCCCTGCCTGAGAATTGTGTCCCAAGTCTGGGCGGGTGGAGGGAAATTCCTCTTCGATCTGTTCCCCTGCTTCCTCAAATTCTCCTCCTTCCCACAGGTATCTTTTGTGTTTCAATACGAATGCATCCACTTTCTTCTGAGGGGTTAAGGGGGTAATTAAAAGCTGTTGGCAATCATCCCAGGTGGGGCAGTGAGTCTGAAAGTCACTTTCTAAGAGTCCCATTAATGCCTGGGTTTCTGAGAAAGGTGTAGTCTGTGTCTTCCAGTTGCACAGGAACAAAGAGGGTGCCCTGAAAGTTGCATTTGACGATTGCATTAACCCCGTCATGGCATTCAAGGGCCCTGGAATGTCTAAGGTTGGCCACCCCTTTGAATCCGTAACAGAGACAGCAACCGCTTCGGAGGCCGGTCCAGTCTTAGATTTCAGGGCTACTCCCTGAGATCTCGCTGGGGCCTCCAAATGTTGTAGTCACCAGCCCCTGAAAGACACACGGACTACCAGAACTCAGTGAGTTATAGAAAACACATTCTTTATTCAGCCAGCTGGACCTGCCAGGGGTACATAGACCCCGAATAAGCAGCCCTGAAATGTAGAGGTATAAGATTTTTAAGGCCAAAATCCCATTCTTCATTCTGTCTAAACTAAAGGGCTATCTTTCTTCTATTCACTACCTGTCAACTCACAGGTCAGGTGCATAAGTGGGGTTACAGAAGCAGAAAGCTTGTTTAGAATATTATGTTCCTATAATCAAAGGCCTATGTGCCCATAGCAATAGTCATACAGTAATTTCCAGTAAGAGTTTTTTCAGCCACTGCAACAGGGGAATGGAGATAAAACACACTGAAGAAAAGGGATGACTGTATATATACAGCTGTCCTTTTCATATCCATAATGGTAACCACAGGCCAAAAATTCAGAATTGAAGAATTTAACATAAAATAAGAAGGGCCAGAGAGAAACCCACAAAAGCCATCCAAGAAAAGAAAACAGAAACACAAGAACAAGAAGCAATGGAAACACTGAGCTCTACCAGAAAGCAAAGATAAAATGGCTATAAGAAGAACTCATATTTCAATAATCACCCTAAATGTAAATGGACTGAACTCACCAATAAAAAGCATAGAGTTGCAGATTGAATCAAAAAACAAAACCCAGCCATAAGCTGCCTCCAGGAGGCACATCTCAATTCCAAAGACAAATATAGACAAAGTAAAGGGTGGAAAATTTGTTTCAAGCAATGGCATTAAGAGAAAAGCGGGAGTAGCAGTACTAATATTGGACAAAAATAGACTTCAAAATAAAAAATGTAAAGAAAGATACTGAAGGGCACTTCATAATGATAAAGGGAATCAAGCACCAAGAAGAGATAACACTTATTAATATATATGCTCTCGATCAGGGAGCCCCGAAATATGTAATGCAATAACTAACAGAGCTAAACGGAGAAACAGACCAAAACACTATCATAGTAGGGGACCTAAATACCCCAGTGTTGGATATGGACAGATCATCCAAGCAGAAAATCAATAAGGAAATATTATCCTTATATGATGCATTAAACCAACCGGACATAATTGACATTTAGAGAACCTACCATCCCAAAACAGCAGCTTATACATTCTTCTAGTGCACATGGAACATTCTCAAGAATTGATCACATACTGAGATACAGAGATATCCTCAACAATATGAAGGTTGAAATCATACCAACCATGTTTTCTGATCATAATGCTTTGAAGCTGGAGATCAACTGCAGAAAGAAATCAGGAAGAATCACAAATACATGGAGATTAAACCACATGCTACTGAAGAATAACTGGGTCAGACATGAAATAAAGAGAGACATCAATAGATAGAGAGAAATGGAAGATAATGATTATACAATATATCAAAACTTTTGGGATGCAGCAAAAGTGATCATAAGAGGAAAGTTCATAGCATTACAGGCCTATCTCAGAAAACAAGAATGAACCCAAATACCTAATGCTTCATCTTAAAAAGCTATAAAAGGAAGAACAAATGAAGCCTAAAATCAGCAGAAGGAAAGAAATAATCAAAATTAGAGCAGACTTAAATGAAATTGAAAACAAAAACACAATAGAAAAAGTAAATGCAACGAAGTGCTCCTTCCTTCCTTCCTTCCTTCTCTTCCTTCCCTCCCTCCCTCCCTCCCTCCCTCCCTCCCTCCCTCCTTCTTCCTTCTTTCTTTCTTTCTTCTTTCTTTTTTTCTTTCTTTCTTTCTTTTTTTTTCCTTTCTTTCTTTCTTCTTACACTTACTGGAACCAAGTCATTATTGGATTTCTTGATTACAGAACACAATTTTATTTGAAAATGTGTTTCATTGCCACTCTCTATGAACTGTATCAAATGGATAGAGTTTTTCCTGTACATTGAAATACTGTGCCATAGTAAAAAACACAAAGATTTAAAGTCTCTTCAGCATATACACTGAAAGAGCTGGTTCTTTGAGAAGGTTAATACAATCAACAAATCCCCAGTTAGACTCACTAAAGAAAAAAAGAGAAAGGACACAAATAAACAAAATCAGGGGTGAAAGAGGAGAAATGATGAGACACTGCAGAAATACAAAGGATCATATAAGAATACTATAAAAAAGTAAGTAACACCAATTAATAATCTAGAAGAAATAGACCAGTACTTAGAAAGATACAACCTTCCTACACTGAATCAAGAACTGGAAAATCTAAATAGACCAATCAGCAGTATGGAAATTGAAACAACATCAAAAACCTTACCAAAAAGTAAAAATCCAGGACCAGATGGCTTCACAGTGAATTCTACCAAACATTCAAAGATTTAATACCTATTCTCCCAAACTCTTCCAAAAAAATTGAAGAGGAGCAATACTTCCCAACTCATTTTATGAGGCCAATATTACTCTGATACAAAACCTGGTAAAGATAACACAAAAAAGAAAACTACAGACCAATATCTCTCATAACACAGAAGCAAAAATCCTAAATAAGATACTAGCGAACCAAATATGCAACATATTAAAAAGATTATACCATGATCAAGTAAGTGGGCTTCATCCCAGGGGCACAGGGATGGTTCACACATGCAAATCAATTAATGTGATACACCACATAAAAAATTAAAAAATAAGAATCATATGATCATATCAATAGATGCAGAAAAAACCTTCAACAAGATACAGCATCTATTTATGATCAAAACACTTAACAAAATTGGTATAGAAGGAAAGTACCTTGACATAATCAAAGGATACGACAAATCCTCAGACAACATTATACTTAATGGTGAAAAACTAAAAACCTTCTCTAAGATCAGGAACAAGACAAGGCTGCCCACTATCACCACTGTTATTTAGTATAAATTCAAGATCCTAGCGAGTGCAATCAGGCAACAGAAAGATATAAAAGGCATCCAAATAGGAAACAAAGAAGTCAACTATCACTATTTGTGGATGAAATGATTCTCTATATAGAAAACTCTGAAGACTCCACAAGAACACTTGCAGAAACAATAAGCAAATACAGTAAAGTCTCTGGATACAAAATCAATGTTCAAAAATCCATAGTGTTCTTTTACTCAAATAATGAAGTATCAGAAAAAGAAGTGGAAAAATAATTCCTTTTGTAATGGCAACAAAAAGAATAAAATATCTGAGAATAAATCTAATGAAATGTGAAAACTAGACCTTATTAAAAGAAATTGAAGAAGATAAAAAGAAATGGAAAGATATTCTGTGCTCTTGGATTAGAAGAATCAACATAGTTAAAATGAACTTATTACCTGAAGCATTATACAGATTTAATGCAATCCCCATAGAATCCCATCAGCATTTTTTAAAGAAATAGAACAAAAAATATCAGATTTATATAGAAGCACAAAAGACCTCGAATCACCAAAACCATTCTGAGAAAAAAGGACAAGACCGGAAGTATCACTATGCCAGACTTCAAATTATACTACAAAGCAACAATGATCAAAACAGCATGGTTTTGGCAGAAAAACAGATGCACGGACCAGTGGAACAGAATCAAGACTCCAGAAATAAACCTATGTTTATATGAACAAATAATTTTTGACAAAAACGCCAAAAATATGTAGTGGAGAAAGGAAAGCCCCTTCAATAAGTAGTGTTGGGAAAACTGGAAAGCCACCTGCAAAAGAATGAAGCTAGACGTTGTCTATCACTGCATACCAAAATTACTCAAAACGGATTAAAATATCTGAATATAAGACCTGAAAACAATAACGCATAGAGAAGAAACATAGAAACTAAACTCATGGACCTTGGACTTAAAGAGGATTTAATGAATTTGACCTCAAAGGCAAGGGAGTAAAAGCAAAAATTAATGAACGGGACTACATCAAACTAAAAAGCTTCTGCTCAGCAAAAGTAACCATCTACAAGATAAAAAGACAACCATCCAAATGGGAAAATATATTTGCAACAACACCTCCGTAAGAGCCTAATATCCAAAATATACAAAGAAATCCTACACCTCAATAACAACAACAACGACAACAAAAAGATCCATTCAAAACATGGGCAGAGACCTGAACAGACACTTCTCCCAAGAAGACATACAAATGGCCGACAAACATATGAAAAGATGCTCAACATCGCTAGCTATTAGGAAAATGCAAATCAAAACCACAATGAGATACCATCTCTCATTCTTTAGAATAGCCATTATCAACAGGACAAGTAATAACAAGTGTTGGAGAGGATGCAGAGAGAAGGAACCTTCATGCACTACTGATGGGACTACAAATTGGTACAGCCGCTATGGAAAACAGTATAGAGATTTCCCAAAAAACTAAGAATTGATCTACCCTATGATCCAGCAATGCTCTACTGGGTATTTACCCCAGGTCTTGAAAAACCCATATCTGAAAAAGATATTTGCACATCAATGTTCATAGCAGCATTATTCATGGTGGCCAGGACATGGAAGCAACTGAAGGGTCCTATGATAGATGATTGGCTAAAGAAGTTGTGGTACATATATGCAATGGAATATTACTCAGCCATAAGAAGAGATGAAATACTGCCATTTGCGTCAACATGGATGGACCTCGAGATAATCATGCTAAGCGAAATAAGCCAGACAGAAAAAGTTGAAAACCACATGATATCATTTCTATGTGGGATATAAACCAAAAGCAACAAACGAACAGGACAACAAACAAGACTCATGGACATGGAAATATCAGAGGGGGGAAGATAGATGGGGTAAAGGGTCAAATATGTGGTGACATTAAAGAATTAAAAATAAATAAATAAATATTTTTTAAAAAACTAAACTAAACTAAATAAACTAAAATAAATTAACAACAAAACTAAACTAAACTAAACCAAAAATAAGTCAACAGTCTCCCATGGGAGTATAGACACAGCCAATGTGATTTGCCTCCTTTGCCAGAGCAAACACAGCTACTGAAGCCCGCACCATTCAATGCCCAGGCTCTGGACTGGGTTCTACATCCTGGAATTACAGGGCCTCATTCCTGCAGGATAATCTTCCTGTGGAGTCCTACAGCTCTGCACTTTTAACCTTGCCCAAGGCAGAGGATAGGCTGTGCCTAATATTCTCATCCCTCAAAACTTCCTGCCTAGACAAGCGTGTCTCCCTCCTCTGTGGCTGTCTGAGATTGACCAGCACCAGGGGTCATGGTCAGATCCTGGACTGTGTATGTGTGCATGACAAAGAGCCATTGACTTGGAAGGTTGTTTGCTCACAATTGTGTAACTGATCTGTGCTTTGGAACTGGCCGGAATCAGGATTTTTTTTTTCCATTTACCAGAAAAGGATCAAATGTTGTTATCATGGGACCTGGGCTAGAGATGTTGAGAAGTTGACTTTGTATAGTGATATTGTCCTAGTAACCCTGAGTGGCTGAAGGAGTGCTGGGAAGGGAGGAGAAGCTCAGGGCAGGAGTCCATCAGGGAAGTTGTGCTTCCAACCCTGGGGGCAACGTGTGTGCAGAGGAGACAGTGTCTCCAACTATGGACCACTGTTTGTCTGGGCCAGTACAGATGTCACGCTCAATAGAAGCAGGATGCATGTGACCATGTATTAGCTAAAAACAAACACCTTGGGTTAAGCTAGCCACGCCAACCCGAGGACCAGACTGCCCTCTTCTGGCAAGCAGAGTGCTTGTGCCACCTCATGTGGCTCTTCAGAGTAGTGACCAGCAGAATATGCTGGAAGCTTGACAAAATCATAGGATTTGGGTTCCACTCTGCACCCTTGACAAAATCACAGGATTTGGGTTCCACTCTGCACCCAGTGCACCAAAATCTTAGAAATGTGTCATCTTTGTGAGGCCACTAGTGATCCAGATGATTGACCAGTTTTGGAAACCACTGCTCCAAGTAATACAATTGCCATAGCTCCTGTCTGCTGCCTGTCACCTTCGCAGAAAGGTTCTTAAGCCAGGAAGCAAGGCTTCTCTTATAGGCCCTTCAGGAGGTCAAAGGGGTCCTGCTTAATTCTATAGTGTCAGACCTCAAATAATTTCTTTCAACTGATCAATGTCCACCTAGCAAAAGCAATTGATGACCCAAATTCTTTCCTTTGCATTTCCAGGGTCTTACTGTCTCCTGTGTCTTTAGGCACTGGGAGTAGGCCTGAAACAGCTCTGGAATGTGTCAGAGAAGGTGAGGCTCTGGGAAGGTGAGATTCCAGTCACAATCAAGATCCAGGCTTTCTCTCCCTTCCGAACCCTTCCGGCTTCAGCAGGGGGGATTCTGGAAATGTGTGTACATAGATTTAGGGGTCTTTGTGCATGGTGAGTGTGTGAGTTTCCGTATAGATTTAATGCCTTAAATTCCCAGCATCCTGTTGTCAGGGGGCTCCGCCCCTTTCTTCCCTTCAGCCTGTGTCTGCACACCCCTCACTGAGGAGCATTGGTTTTGGGTGGTTCCACGAGTTCTGTGTGAGACGTGTAGATGTTTGGTCATGGACAAAAGGGTCCACAAGTGGCTCTTGGCTCTGTGCTGCAACTCCTACTTCTAAACAGAGATCATATGGGTGATAAAGTGATCCCCCTCCCCTGCCAGTTCTTGGCTCATATGTCACCATTTTCCTCCCCTCCAAAGTCTTACCTGACCACTCAATCTAAGGTTGCCCTGTTAGGTAGTTAGTCAAGCATGAGGACAGGAGTGAAGGTCCAGCAGCTCTGTAACCATGGAAACTCCCCCGAAGACCTTTCTTAAGAACTTCTCAGACAACACTTCCTTTTATGGTTATAAATTACCCCCAATCCTAGAGCACAAAAACGCATAAAAGCTGCTGGCCAAACCAACCACAAACGCATATGCAGAAAGTACTCTCCTAACCTGCCCATAACTTCAGGCTCATTAGACCATCATTATATACATATAGATCCCCAAAAGTTCATGAATCTAATGATAACAGACTGAATTCCGGGTAAGCACATGCGCAGTATCGCAAAGTGTTATATAGCAGCCAGCTGTCAGTCAAGGTGACCTCACATATTAATCATCTAGGACCACCCATCATGGCCCGAATATAAAACAGACTTTCTCACTTCTGCATTGTTATAGATCTTCTTGCTGAAAACCCGCTCCTCCCTTGTGGCGTACTCTGTCTTATCTCTTCACCTCCCTAATTCCACAGGGCTGCAGCTTACCTTCCTATGACCTGTCTCCTAAAATGTATTTTCTATAAATCTTACTTTTCCTAAATCTCAGCGACCTGTCATTCTTTGCTATGGCTGGCAAAAGAAACCAAGGGACAGCACGCAATACCACCGACCTCCCCAATGCTGCTGGGGTGACGTCACATTTCACAACGCCTCAGTGGTAACAGCAAACCCCAGTCACCACTACAACACTCTGTTTTATTTTCTTATTAGCAATTATAGTCACCCGAAATCATCTTTACCCTTTACTTGTTTAAGTTCTGTCAGTATAGCAAAGTCATAAGAGGACCCTAGAGCCAGATTGGGCTAAATTCTTCAAATGCTGACTCACCACTTGGCAGCCGTGAGACCCGAAGCAAGTCGCATATACTCTGAGCTTTAGTTCCCTTCTTGGTAAAACGGGATACCAACAGCGCCCATCTCACAGTGCTGTTGTGAAGAATACATGCACTGATATAAATAGGCACTTGGGATAGCATCGGCCTGCAGTAAATGCCTTTGTTCTTGATGTTGATGTGATTTGTACGACAAGACTGTTATTCACCCCTGCAGTCCCAGAGCCTAGAAAAGGACTGGGAACTACATCACACTCAATAACTTTGAATGGAATAAATGAATGAAGCAAATAGTGAATTGCTGTCCCCTACAAAATGTGTGATTCTGACTCCTTCTCTCTGGAGCTTGACTCAGCTCCAAGCTGGATTCAAGAGAGAAGCAGGCAGGCTTATTTTGGAATATGACTCTGGCCACAGCCTCCATTCTCAGGTGATTGGGTTTAGTTGTGCAACAGGAGCCATAGCCTTATGCTGCCCTCTGCTGGTTGTGTCTAAGACGAGGCTGCAGATTCCTGGGGTACCAGGTAAGTGGTGGGAGTTCCACAATCCCTTGTCTGCAACTTCAGATGTTCCACTTTTCTCCTCTCCTCTTCAGCTTTCCTTGCTACACCCATTTGGAATACCTTTTCTAAATTCCTCTACCCTGTAGGGCCAGATCGAGACTCATGTTTCTGCTGGGTAACCGGACAGCCCTCAAGATCCAGCAAGTCCTGGTACTGGTGGAAATCTCTGTCTTTGTCTATGTGTCTGTCTTATTTCTAACCTTCACTGTGAGCTCTTCAGGGCAGGACCCATGTTCTACCTCCATGCTCCTTCTTTGTCTGCCTGCCTCAGTTCTCTGTGTCCAGGAATATTCAGAATGTCCTCAAGGACAGGACCAGGCCTGTGGAGGCTGGCTGTGTGGGTATCTCCCTGGGCTCCCTCTGTAGAGTTTTGGGGTATCTCTCTGAAATCCAATCAGAATCAAGCCCCAGGATTTTCCTCCTGCCCCCAGCCACCAGCATCAGCAGGGAGAGATTCTGGACTTATCTCTGAATCAGGTTCTTTTGGAAGACATTGCTAAGGATTGTGATCATTGTGGTGATTCCACTTTCTCTCAAAAATGCAGAGGAGTTCAGGTGGACAACCAGTAACTAAGGAAACTTGCGAGACTGCCTTGGACCTGTGAGGGCATCAGCAGAAGGCCCAGCCCACAGAGCGATGGTGGGGATCCCCTGCAGGTCTCAAATGGAGATGACACTGTTGTCCCACCAGCTGTCAGTTTTGTTGTAACTCAGTCCTCGGGCTTCCTGGAAGCCCCGCTGATGGAAGCATTAGGATTCTTGCAGAGGTCCAGAAGGTGCGTTCACTTGGCTCACAGATGACGCTCAGGGAATCCTCCTGCTTGGGTTCCCTCAGGTCCTCTTAGGCCAAGAATGGCAAACACTAGCACACATATTGCTCCTCTCTGCCTTGATGTCAGTGGCAGACATAGCTGATCGACTACGTCTTCCTCAGCCTGGATCACCCCCTGGAAGCCATTTTAACCCTGCAGTTATTACCAGAGTATCTGAGACAATGTGTGGAAAATGACTCATTGTCCCACCTTGCCTGGTTCTTCTGACAAGTCCAGCTTCCTGTTCACATAACAACCCATAGCCTTGTCAATCACAAAAGTACTATAAGATCACATACGGAATGCTGCACGTGTGACCCTTTTCCCCAGCGAGTACATCGTCTGGAGAGCAAACTTTGCCTACCTTTACTGACCCTTTCCTGTGCTCTGTCTGGAGCAGTTCCTGG
Source organism: Eonycteris spelaea (assembly GCA_003508835.1). NCBI lineage: Eukaryota > Metazoa > Chordata > Mammalia > Chiroptera > Pteropodidae > Eonycteris > Eonycteris spelaea. Next base: position 1,752,476 of record PUFA01000277.1, read on the forward strand.
ATGATCATCTCCCCTTACACTCATGGGGTCTGATCCCTGAACGCTCCAGGGGCAGGAATCAGAAAAGGTGGTGTGCATTTTGGATTTACTGTGTGATAGGGATCTGAGGCGTCCAGCGGTGAAGCAGCCGCTGAGTCTGAGATGGAGGTTGGATATATCAGAGACGGCTTAACATCACACTCGATGTTCCTGTTTTTTATTTTTTTTAATTTTTAATGAAAGTAAAGCATATTTCCTTTTGAGTACAGCTTTAACTCTAGCCCATAGATTTTTGGATATTTATTACTCTTTGAGTTTCTTTAATTTCTATTGATTGTACAGTTTTAATGTTTCAATACTATTGCCATCAGTATTCCTCTTTTATGAATTTTCTCTTCTCATTCTTATCCCATTTTTTCTACTTAGCCATCATTTTCTTATTAATTTATCTGTTACATACTTTGCAAATAAATCAGTGTTTTAATATTATGCCGTTTCTACTTTTTGGCAGCAAAGTTTTACGTATTTTTTGCATAGTCAAATGTATTAATATTATTGTTTTGGGTTTTCTTCTCAGATATCATTCTTAGATAGCTTTTCTTCTCTCCAAGACTACATAAATTCTTCTGATTTTTAATTTAATATGTAACTAAAAGAATCTGATTTCCTTTTCCCTCTAAATGTTTAACCATTTAACCGAGCATTATTAAGTGAACAATTCATTGTTTTTCTATAACCTCAGTAATCCATTTTTATCTTCATATGTACATAGTTGGGCCTGGTTTTGGTAGCTTTTATATCGTTCTGTCTATTCTCGTGTCACATACATTGTTGTAATATGTTCGTTTTATAAATCTCTCTAATGTAAGGTGACCAGTCCATTCTCATTACTCTTTTCAAGGTACTCTTTCCGACGGTTCTAGTATTATTACTCTTTCATAAGACCTCCTGATAAGGCCTCACAGCATCACTCTTTTGGGGGATTGATCTTTGTAGAATTCACATGCTTCTCATCCTCTCCCTATCCTGACAAGCCCTCTGTAGCCAGGGGCCAGGCACCCCTGGCGTGCTCAAAACCCAGTACCAGTTGTCCTTCCCCTTCCTGCTCTGATCCAGCCTCTGGTCACATAATGTAGGTGCTTGTCCTAAAGTTCCCATTGACCTTTCAACCCTGGCCTGGCCCCAGGCACTTATACCTGAAAAGAAGTATTCAGGGAATTAATAAAAGTGCAGAGAGACTGGCAATGTCACAATGCTATTTCCTCAGATCAAAGGGCCTATAAGCATCTTGAAAACACTTTATTCACCTCTACAAACAGACTTACAGGTAGGAATTAAGAATTTCATTCACTCAACTCTTTCAGTTTTTCACTTGTCTACTTACTAAATAAATATGACAGGACCATTTTGCCTAGATAGGGTCCTCATGAGTCCCTCTGTGCTTTAAAGTTGTTTGGGCAAGGTGGTCTGAGAGAAGACTATATTAAGTAAATGGAAGTCAAATAAGTTAATATTCAAAATGTGTCCTGTAAGAATGAGCTCTGTGTGCTGCAGTAACAACCCCCAAATCTCATTCAAGGTCCAAGTAGATCCACTCAAGTGACTCTCCAAGGACAGTTGTTTTCCATGCATTTGTTCAGGTTTCCAGAACACGGGATTGTACAGCAGCTTTGTGTCTCCACCAATGACTCTGCTATCGCCATGGCAGCAAAAGACAGGCATCTGAGAAATGCACACTGGCCCTCATCCACTTCCACCCAGAAGCGACACAGGCCTGCCTTCATAAGGTCTCTCCTAATGAAACATTGACGAAAACCAGTAAAATATACCACAGGGTACCTGCTTTGAGCCACACAGAGGCCTAATAGTCACAATTACATTGAACAATAATGCGCGTCTTGGTCTCTAACTAGCTTGGTGTTGAGCGCCTTATTGTGTGCAGGAACACCATTCTACCGCTTATCTCTAATGTTAGGGACATTTAAGGCTGGCACATCTATGAGGGCATGACCAGCCATTTCCATCTGTGCGTCCAGTGCCGGATGATCATTTGACTTAGAAATTAATATTTTGTTCCCTCTAATGGGTACCTGGTTTCTTGGCCGTAGTATATATATAAGACATAGGTAACTTGAAAAGGTCGAGCACACACTAAACTAAAGTAAGAGGGACTGAGGATGCTCTGAACTTAGGCAACTCAGTTGTCAGTGTTTTATATCGAAGGAATTTAGAAGAGAGATAGAATCCTAAAAAAGCAAACATCAGCAGGCTCGCCACTGTCAGTTCATTATGGAATGCAGGCTGGTTTAGCAGCAGGAGAGTTGAGAACCAAGAGGCGATTCGAGGATATACTATTACATTGAACAGGGGCTCTCCCTGAAACTGCTATGGTCGTCACCTTCCAGACATGGAAGGATCCCACTCAGTTCCAGTGATGTAACCTAGCATTGTGAGAATCATAACATCTCCTGAGAATGAAAAAGTCGCATAGTCCTGGCTTCACTTGGCTAGGCCACTAATTAGAGGCCATCACTACTATGGTTGTGGTGAGGCTAATACTGTTTACAATTTGTGTTAACTTTGGCCCATGAATGTTAGTGCAGGAAAGGTCTCTGTACTCAGAATGGTTAAGACCTGAATTTTCTGAAGAACTTGCCTCAGTCTTCTGCTTTAGTACGGCTATGTCTACAAACACAAATGCCCCTCCTTACTTGTTTCTGTGATGGAGAGCTAACCAGAATCCAATGTTCTGGTGGGTCAGAAGCATCTTCCTAGGGCTTGGGGTCTCGACATCCCTGGTCTTCAACACCACAGGAGATTTTTTTCCTTCCTACTGAGCTACATAGCTCCATCAATCTTCGCTTCCCTCTTGTCAAGAAATAGTCTTAAGTACTGGGATGGGGAGTGGTCACTTTTAAAGGCTTTGCCCAAACCACCATGGCCTGGCCTGGTCCCAGTGGCCATATTGTCCAGTGCGGTCAGCCTCAAGGTTATTTGACTGAGCCAGAGTTGGGCATCTGAGACAGGTAGGTTCATTTCCACAGGAATTTTGAATTGATAGCAAGCCAGAGTTTCTGTTCTCTATGTGACACGCCATTCCCTCCGCTTGGGCACTCAGAGCAGAAGCGGGAAAAAGCAGTGTGGAAAGGAGGAAAAGCGGCGAGGGCGCACAGAGAGACACAGAAGCAGGGAGACTGCGCAGTGTCGCCTGCGCAACCCCAGTCCTTCTTGAACCAGTTCATAACTTTGTTCTTAGAAAAAATGCCCTCCTTGGGCTTGAACTAAATTCAGTTGGATTTTTTATTTGCACTTTTTAAAGGGAGGGGCCTTTCTAAACTCCTTGGCTGAGTATGCCCAGGTGTGGCCTCTGGGGAGGCCAATGGAAGTGACTTCCAGTGATTGTTTGCTCACTATTGCATAACTGACTTAAATGTAGAAGCTGCCAGGAATTAGGGACTTTTCTCAGTAACGGGAAAAGGTCTTAGCAGAGAGCCCGAGCTGTGCGCTGCTGGAAGTGGCGGCATTTTGTTTTCAGACACGCTGTCTTGTATAGAGGTGTGGCAGTCGCAGTGTTGGGAAGAGGGGGGACCTTGGGGGTCTCATTCAGGAGGGGGTAGAAAGGGCAGTTCTCCTGACCCCTGGGAACAAATGAGAGAGTGGTTGGTTTCCTGTCTGGGGGAGGCATATTTCTTTCCCCCTCCTATGAGTCTGTGATTCATTCACGTGTCATTCCAATTTTATAAGCACAGGTGCCATTCAAATCACTTTTGTAGCAGTGTATTAATACAAACAGCTGATACATGGAGGCTTATGGCCTAGTAATTCATAGGCCAAAAATATAAGCTTTGGGGTCAGATGACCTTTTTCATGACAGAGCCGTTACTGATACCGCCATGGCCTTGTGCAAGTCCCCTCCCCTCTCTGTATCTTGGTTTCCATATCTGTAAAATGAGGAGGAGGATTTGGCGAGATTATCTGTGAAGCAGAGAGGCGAAAGAACACTCCTGGAACTGCCAGGCAAGAGGAGGATTAGGGACGGATTTGAGCATGGCCGGACACCCTCTATGCCTGAGATTTCAGATGGAATTAGGGTTACGAAGATGGAAACCCGTCCCAGGGGCCAAGAGACAGTCATAGAAAGGGATCCTGCATGTACAAGGATGAGGGGGAGTCTACCAATGTAAGGTCATGCAGTCTGCATAGAAACGCAGATGTCCTGCCAGTTCCAGGGCTCAAGCCTTGAAGCAAGAGGCAGCCACCGAGGCCTCCCAGCTCTCACCACAGCTCTTACCACAGCTTGCGTTGGCTTTAGGAGTCTGGGGCTCAGGGAGAGGGCCTGAACAGGAATACACTTCTAGGAGCCATCAGTAGAAGGAATCCGAAGCCATGTACAGAATGAGCTCCCTCCTGGAGTGAGGGTAAGAAGAGAAGAGGACTGAGAGTTAAAGCTCCAGCACGTCCCCACTAAGGGGTCAAGAAGAGGAGAGACTAGTAAAGGAGGCTCATAAGAGGCAGCCATGAGGATAAAGGCAAATGAGAGTGGTGTCCTGGAAGCCAAGAAGAGGATGAGCGACAGAGGAGGGAGTGACCAGCTGGGTTAAATGTGGCTGACAGTTCGAGGAGGAGGAAGGCTGAGGAGGAGCCGTTGGATTTTTCAACAAGGAGTTCTTAGAGAGCTAATTTCATCCTTTGCAACTGGAAAAACAGGCCGCCTCCTTCTTCCTCTGACAAGCGTGCCAGTGTGTGAAGACAGTGTCATATTTTATTCTGAGAGAGGCGATCCATAGGACTCCTACCTCTGGCTTCAACCCATGAATCTGTGGAGAAGCCCAGGCCAGGAGAGGCATCAGCTTTTATTGCGATGTTGGCAGCACACAGGTCTGGGACCTGACTCACTGGCCAGGCTCCTGGGTCACACACTGTCCCACCCTCCCAGGTGACTCAGAACTCGCAGATTACGAGACGCTGCATGCCGCAGGACATGTCATTCCACTTGCCGTTGGTGTAGATCTCTACACAGCTTTCTGCCCTCCATTGTCGTTGGGTTCCCCTGGGGCCCAGTTGGAGTAGACCAGGGACTCCCCTGTGGGGTAGGTGAACTTGCCCTGGGTCTTGATGTCAGTCATGCTCAGGAATGCTGTCTTGTCCTGAGTGGCGACCAGCTGTCGCAAGGCCTCATTCTCGGCTGCAGAGCGTGGGGAGGCCAACTGTCCCCCGGCCTGCGTGCATACTTGCTGTGCATCCTCAAAAGTTTTTTCAAAGCCTCCTGTCTTGAAGATCTTCTCACCAACACTTTGGCCATTGGGGAAGAGCGCCACTAAGAGAAGAGGAGAATCAGGTAGGGTTGTGGCAACACTTAGGCTAAAACTCAGGGCTCCAACTGGAGTCCCAGGCCTCCCATATAGGGTATCAGGGCACCAGGTAGAACAAAAACACTTGGTTCCAGAGCACACCCAGCTCCACAATGAGTCTTGTGACATGGTACTGAGGTCTCTACTTACAGATGAGAACACTGGACTCAGAGAGGTTAAGTAAGAGGCCCAATGTCACATAATCATCAAATGTAAAATCATGGATTAAACTTTGCTGGATCTGACACTAAAGCTTAGTTAGACCTGCTCTTTCTACTTCACACCATGTTGCATGCCAGAATCAGTTTTACAATTACTGTGTATTGGACCAACTTTGGGCAGAGAAATGGCGCCGTGCAGCCAGGGCAGTCTCTGAGAGTAGGGGCAACACAGTGCAGGTGCCAACTCTAATCTCTCTGACCCCTGCATAACATCAGGGTGTGTGAGGTTGTCAGGGAAGGTCTGTGCTATGTGCAGGGTGAGGGAAAAAAGAGAGGACGGGCTACCTGAGAGCAGTGATGTGCTAATCCGTGCACTGGGTACAGCCTAATGCTGGCCTCTTGTGGGTGGTGCCTTTGCCTGTCACCCTCCCCAGAGTGCTGGTGAGGGGATGAGGACATCTGAGAGGTGTGTGTGGGAGTGAGGGGCAATGGCGGGATCGGTGCTAGGGAGAACCCTGTCTGGGAATCAAGCCTGATGTTCAGCCCTACCCTAACACTGACCATCCAGGGAGGCCAGTGAAAGTCACTTCCCTTTTCAGGGTTTCCAATTTTCATTTCTAAAATGGAGATAAACTTTATAAAAACATCACTTGTGTGATGTGACATGTCAACTATCTCATTTTATTCCATCTCATCCCCCATCCTTTTGACTTCTGGACTCGTGCATAGAAAACTTCAGGACTCCAGAGAAGGCTGTGCCCCAGCCTCACGGAGCTGGTTAGGAGCACGGGCAACACCTGACCCACTTCCCTTCTCCTCTGAATATTTTCAACAAGGGCTCAGGGGGCAGATTCTCCACAAGCTCAGAATGGCACCAGAGCAGTCATAGACGTGGCAGGGCAAGAGTTCATGTGTCATACTGGGGTTATGTCCATGCATCTGGGTGGGTACACAATGCGTACATGAAACTGTCCATGCGTTCGTCTGAAGGTACTTGGGAGCACGTAAGGTCCATCTGGATGTGTGCGAATATTTTGTATGTGCCTGCATATGTGTGCGTGCTCGTGTGAAATGATTGACGGTATATAACTACACATGTGGCAGGTGCATATGAACAAGTTTTCCTTGCACCAGTGTGTATATGAGGGAGTGAATACATTTGCAAATATGTTTGTGGAGGGAGGAGGACATACCAAATGCTTGAAACTCCTATTACCCTTGGGGCTTAGGTAGTTAGTTGCCTTAGTTGGATACTTAGAAGCCAACCCAGTCTCACCCAATCAGCCCCTTTATGCTTTCCTCCTTCAGAAAACTCTTCTTGTTTTTCTTTTTCATTTCTTTTCTTTTTTTTTTTTTCTCAATGAGAATTGGTGAATAACATGGGCTCAAATCTGACACCAGTGAGAGCAGAGAAAGGAAGGGCAGTTAGGGACTGAGGCAGAGAGTTCCCATGGCTCAGGGCATCGGGTGTGTGCTCTTGGAGGACTCTGACTCCTCAGCATTCCAGAGTTACGGAAGAATTTGAACGCCCAGGACTGATGGAAACCCAGAGGCACCTCCCCGCTGCCAGATCCAGGACATATCTCAGGTGAGATTCTCGGTCACAGGCCAAGGTCAGGCCCCCACCAGTCTTGGACCCCAAGGCCAGCATTTCAGCCCAGCTCTCAGAGCAGTGTCTGGAGTCTATGCCGCTATGGGTTGGGCAGTGACATTCTCTGGACGCCATACACCTGGCCTCACAGAACTATGAAATGCATCCTGGGTGCTTGGGTGTCCCCATGTCTGTCACAGACACCAGCACAGCGTTGATGGGAGTGAAAGTCTGCTGAACTGCACTGGGCTCAGGGCATGGATCTGGTTCGGGTGGGTCACAGGTGGATGTGATGTTGGGGTGTTCTAAAGCCTGGGAGGCTTGACCATGCTTCCACCAGCCCCTGAATTGGTAAGATGGGCCACATCCTGCTTTTACCCCTTGCATATACTTTCAGGTCCTGGAGCATGTGACTGCACTGCTCTGTCCCAGCCCTATCCTTAACCCCAGCCCCAGGCCCAGCCCTAAACATGGTGTCAAGCCATTATAATCCTAGACCTAGGCCCAGCCAACTCTGAACCAAGGTGTGGGCCCAGTCTGGCGCTAAGCCTCAATGCCTGGCTCAGATTCAGGTCCAGGAACTCACCTTTCTTACACTGAGAGAAGGCATGCTCAGGCGTTGTAGCTGTGTCTGTAAACTTGAAGCAGTGATGTCTGCAGGAAAGAGACCAAGTGAAGACAAGCCCAGCACAGCCAGGGATCAGCCCAAAGCCTGGGCCTCAAGGGAGGTTGCCCAGTTGCAGGCACATATTGGATGGGATAAGGAGCTCAGACTGACCCTCAGAAAGCCCATATCTGCTGAAGCAACTGGCCCCCGCTGCCCACGGGATTCCCTTGGATCCACTCTCAACACACTGTCCTTTGAGCAGGTCCTAGCATCCCACTGACACTGAACCAGATGACATTTTCACTCCAAACTCTGACAATCTGATAACACTTCCTTTGGGAGGTTAAAGGGAACAGGAATACATATTCCTCCAGAACTCCCCATCCATTAGGGTATTTGATACTTGAAGCTATTCAATTAATTGGGAAGGGAGCTGTGCTTGTCCCAATGATCAGATGGAAAAACTGCTCAGGGCTGCCCTCCACAGAGTGATAAAGTCTAAAACCAGAACCTGATTGTCCTGCCTTTCAGCCTGTTAGCCTTTCCTGCTTTTTACCCACTCCCATAAATAATGGGGTCAAGAGAGGAGAGAAGGGGCTGCCCTGAACTGATGGGGTTCTCTTCATCCTTTCCCTCCACACCCTATTTCAAGGCTCCCAGAGAAAGGAAGCTAACTTACCTGGAAGCCCGCTCTCTCCCTTTTCTCCTCTGTCCCCAGGAGCACCTCTTCCCCTTTCAGTCCTGGAGGACCCCTGGCACCTGGAGGTCCCTGTGGACCCATGGTTCCAGCAGGCCCTGAGATCAGAGAGAAGACTTGGGTGAGTCTGTACACATTTTCAGTATTTTCACCTTCCCCATATGTGGACTGTGCTATTGCCCAACAATATACCCTCCCCACACACAGTCTGTTTCTAGAACCCAGCCGTGCACCTCTCTGTACACGACCATTCCCATCACCCAACAACCAACCTTCCCTTTATACAGACTAATCCTGTTGCTTACACCTCACTCTCCATAGATACAGACAGTCGTCAAGGCCAATGATGCACCCTCCTTGCATATAGGCTCACCCCAATGCCCAGTAATGCCATCTCTGCATGATGGCGGGAGTGTTGTTGGGGGGGGGTTGGCATTAGCAACTTCAGGGGCACACAGCAGAACTGACACCCCAACCCAGCATCCTCCATCACTCACCTGCTGCCCTGCATTTCCAGGGATTCCATGCTCTCCCTTAAGAGCTACGTCTCTCTCCCTTAAGACCTGTGGGGCCTCTTATCCCTGCCAACACTGATTGCCTGGGGTACCCATTTCACTTGAAAAGAAACAAATTGGGACAAAATTGCTGAGAGTGTGGATAGTCTATATCAATCAGCTTTTCACATACAGCTTCAAGGTGAGAGAGAGAGCTGGTGAGTCTATGCTCCTTACTGCCTGGGGCTACTCAATGGAGGCTAATGAAGGAATGTGGAGGAAGGGGGCAGAGCAGGCTTACCCAGTGCTGACGGTCTGGGCTTTTCCTGGCACTCTGAGCATGGTCATATCATGGATTCCCATGGTCATTTCTCCCTTCCCTCCCAGACAACCCACATACCAACCACCTACCTTTGGGCCGCCTCTCCTTTTGGACCTGGATTTGCCTTGAGGTCCTATTCTCCCCTGATCCCTGAGGGACCCTCTTCCAGGTGGACCAATAAACCTGGAGGTCCTGGAGTCCTGAGGAAAGAGACCACCACAGTCAGTGACACTAAATCTTCTTGGAAGTGGGAGTACATTAAAAGATAAGAGCAGTAATAGAAGTCAGAGAAGCAATAATGGAAGTACCATCCTAAAGATGAAGCCCAACAGGAGTCTCAGCCATCCCTGAAATAACCCAGTGCCACCTTCAGCACAACCTTCTTCCTTCTTCCTGGGATGACATCTGTGCACACCTTCTGGCATATCCTAGAGGCAGCAGCACTACCTGTAGACATCGCATTCCATGCCCGGCGGCTCACCTTTTGTCCAGTGTCTCCCTTTGCCAGGTTCTCCAGCTGAGCCATTGTCCCCTTTGAGCCCACTGGGCCAGCTGGGCCAGGCATCCCTTTCTCCCTACGGCTCCTGGCAAACTTGTAGCAGCAGGATAAATGGGCATACACCTGGCCCTAGTCCCAGGAGGATCCAGCGCCTACAGGCTAAGGCCCTTGGCCCCCTTCAGTGTCTACAGGATATTGACATTCCACTTCCACCTCCTCAGTCCAGTGGTGCTTCAAAAAATGAGTGTGCACATCCCTATTTTACAGGTGAGGAAGCAGGCCTGCCAGAGTTGGAGGCAGATTCACACCTCTACCTGTCTAACTTTTCATGCCATGCACCTTCCCCTGCCCCAAGGCCACAGCATTTAGGGCGGGCAATCTGTCCACATTTACCCTTGATCATGAACTCTTTGCTCTCTCCTTTCCAGAGGCATAATTTTTATCAGAAGTGACACCTCACACTAATCATCAGGGAAATGTAAATCCAACCCACCAGGTATCACCTCACACCTGTTAGAATGGCTATTCTCAAAAAGATAGAAGATAACAAGTGTTGGCAAGAATGTGGAGAAAAAGGAGCCCTTGTGTACTGTTGGTGGGAATGTAAAATGATGCAGCCACTGTGAAGAACAGTGTGGAATTTCTTCAAAAAATTAAAAAATAGATCTACCATATGGTCCAGCAATTCCACTTCTGGGTATTTATCTCAAGGAAATGAAAACACTAATTTGGAAAAATACTACACCTCATGTTCATTGTAGTATCATTTATGGTAGCCAGTGAAATAGGAAAAAAAACCTAAATGTCCATGATGGATGAATGGATAAAGAAGATGTGATATATATACACACATGGAATTATTCAACCATAAAAAGAAAATCCTGCCATCTGCAACATGAGTAAAACTTAACGGCATTATGCTAGGTGAAATAAGTTAGACAAATAAAGACAGATAGTGTATGATCTCACTTATATGTGGATTCTAAAAAACAAAACAAAAAAATCCCAAGTCATATACAGAGATCAGATTATTGGTGGTTACAAGAGGTGAGAGCTAGTGGGTAAAATGGATGACAGTGGTCAAAAGGTGCAAACTTGAGTTATAAAATAAATAAGTCCTGGGTATTTACTATTCAGAATGGTGTATTGTGTATTTGAAAGTTGCCAAGAGCATACTTCTTAAAGTTCTCATCACGAGGGAAAATACATTGTAATATGTGTGATGGATGTTGACTGCACTTACTGTGGTGATCATTTCACAATTAAATACAAATATTGAATCATTATGTTGTATACCTGAAGCTAATATAATGTTACATGTCAATTACATCTCAATAAATAAAATAGCAAAGCTCCATAATATGCTCTTGAAATTATAAAATAAAAAACAAATTATGACCTAATGTATCATGAAGTGATTAAAATATGTTATAAATATTATGTTCAATATCATTTTGTTTCATAATATGTACTCACATCGTAGAATGTGTGCACATGTAATACACATTGGAAAATTCACAGGAAAGTCATAAGTGTTAACAGTTGTTTTCTAAGTGACACGATTGCAGTAATTTTAATTTTCTTCTTTTTCTTTATGTTTAGTGACCACATATTATTTTTTTATTGCAACAGTAACCAAACATTTAAAAAAAGACATGTTACCTCATGCAAGGCTACCTAAGCTGAAATTATATGAGATTTATCCAAAAAGACTAAAAGGAACAAATGGCTAATAATATTTAAGAATTTTATACCCAAATCTGTGAGTTTGGGTATACTTTTTGAATTGAGCTGAAATACATATAATCTAAAATTAACCTTTTTAAAGTAAACAATTCAGTGGTATTTAGCACTTTCACAATGTTGTGCAACTACCACCTCTATTTAGTTCAAAAACATTTCATCACCCCCAAAGAAAACCTCATCGCCATTTAGGAGTCGATCTCTCTTCTGCCACTTCCCACTCCCCACCCCCATGCTCCGCCTGGCCACTGGCTACCACTATTCTGATTTCAGTCTCTAGTCTGGATATATTATATCAAAGGAATCATACGATATATGACCTTTAGTGTCTGACTTTTTTAACTTGGAGCGATGTTCTTGAGGTTTATCCACTTTGGAGCATGTCTCGGTGCTTCATTCCTTTGCATAGCTGAACAATGCGCCACTGTATGGATGGACCACATTTTGTTCAGCCATTCATCAGTTGATGCACAATGGTGTTGCTTCTATCTTTTGGTTGTTGTAACTAAAGCTGCTATAAACATTCATGTACAAAAATTAAAAAAAAATGCTGCCAACTTGTTCATTCACCTATTTGTCCACTTCCTCAATATTTCCATTTATATGTCCACTAGAAACAAACTATAAAACATAACTTTATGCTTAACACTGGACAAGTTGCAAATGTTAGCACGAGGTCCTTTTCTGCAAGGGTTTTGTAGCAGAACGTTAAGCTGTGAGTCACTGGTCATGAGAGGAGAGGTGACATTGCAGATTTGGAAACTGTGTTCCCAAGGCAGGAGGGGCCTGGTCTGCCTGGGGCAGGAATGCGCAGGCAGTGGAGGACTGCTGTCTTTGAGAGGCTCTGTGCTGGGCATTGTGCCCTGCTTTTAGGTACGACCCTCACTAAGAGTGAAACCGAAGCACAGAGGGTTATAAGATGAGTCCCACATCCCATATCCAACAGTCCAATATGCTGGGGGCAGAGATACCCTGATCCCAGGCTGCGCCTCTCTGGGGTCCACCCTGGCCAGGATGGCAACAGGTAGATGGGCCAAGGGAGAAAGCCACATCCTAAAAGGGAGAGTTTGAGGCTGCACTGCCGTGGAGGCCATGAGAACACTGAGGTAGCCAGCTCCCACGCTCCAAAGCATTAATTTGCATCCTAGTATCCTCCCGAAAGACCTTAGCCTGAACCCAAACGACACCTGAAGTGAAGCTTATGGATGAGCAGTTTGGCCAGACTTAACTGCACTAAATTTCCTCCTCACCTAGCAATTCACATTCCTTCATTCCACGATTATTCGCTGAGCTTCTACTTTGTACAAGGCACTGTCACAAACACTGGGATATAGTAGTGAGAGAAACGAACAACAAATCAAATCTTTCCTCATGAAGCTGAAACTCAACCGCATAGAAATATAATACAAATTAAAATGTACAATCTATGGTTTATTAGATCAGAAAAGTGTCACAGAGGAAATAAAGCATAGAGAGTGTAGGCGAGAGTGTCTTCTAAGTGGGGTGGTCAGAGGAGGACTCATTGAGCAGGCAGTCTGTGAGTAAAGCCAGGGAAATGAGGAATGAGCACAGCGACCTCTATGGGAAGAGCAGTGGCAGGGCCCTGAGCTGGCAGTGGCCTGAGTGTGGTGAGACCAGGGAGAAGCCAGTGTGGAAAGGAGAGGGAAGTAAGATCTAAGAAATCAGCAGGTGTCGAGGGCCCTGTGGGCTGCTGTGAAGTGTGTGGCTTTACTCCTATGGAGTGCACGCCCTCCTCTAACTAAATTCTTCTGGGCAGGAATCTAGGAGGTGCTGTGGACTTTGGAATTATCCTTGGAAATACAGCTCCTCCAAGCAGGGTCCACCACAGTGTCCGTGGCACCTCCATCCACCTCTCTCAAGAATCTCTCATCTTAGGTCCATCTTGTCTTTTACAGCAGGTTCTAGGGACCCCGTTTCAGAATCTGCAGGGGCTGTTGTCACAAGTACAGACTCTCCTACCCAGACCTACTTGGGTCAACATTCTGGAGAGCTCCAAGCTCTCCAGAAAATTCTCCAACCAAAACAGTATAGCGACTAAAGGGCCTAGAATTGAGGAGCCAGTGTGGAGCCTGGTGCCCTGGCCCAACTATGTGCTTTCTCTCTCCAAGCACCAACCCAGAGCCAGGCTTGGCATGTGCGTGGGGTGAGGTGCCCGCATAAGAAAGGGAGGTCTCAGCCACACTCCATGCTGCAGGCTCCAAGGGCCACTGTAAGAATGAGTGCCCTCCCTGGGTTTCAATTCAGGCCCCCCCGGGGGCTGGAGAGAGCTGAGATTCTCCAAGAGAGAGCTGGCTCCTTGAATACCACCCTTCTTCTGAGTGCACTTCCGAGTGGCTTTCCCAAGCCCCAGCCCATTTCACTGGGAGCCACTTTCTGTCTGTAAAAGACAGATGCTTACTTTTCCCTCAGGCTACAAAGCCTCCCAATGTTACCTATTCTTTCCAGCTTCAGTGTTGTTAGTTTTCTTCCTCCTTCAACCAAAATGCAAATTCCAGAAAGATAAAGACCACAGTTAATCCCTCCACGACCCCAACCCAGTGCTATGGTGGTCCCTTCTTCCCTGTCGCTGATTCATTGAATGCTTCCTTTGTGCCAATCAGACCCAGATCCTCCCCTATGGGACAGTGTTCTTGGATAAACTCTTAATAATAGTACCTTTGGAAAGCTCAGGAGAATTCACTTGATGGGTACAGCAGGAAGAAGCAACTTTATCCTGAAGACTTCAAAAAAATAAAGCCTTGGCTCAATTATTTGTCACTGTGTGGTAGATATTATTCCCACTTACAGATGAGCAAACTGAGACTCTGGGACACTGAGGGCTTCTCCCAGAGGGTCCCTGCCATGGAGATGGAGCTAGCAATGAAGCACGAATCTGTCTGACACAGAAGAAACCTATGTCCTTTTCACCTTCCAGATTGAGTGTCATTTAGTCTCCCTGAATACAATTCTATTACCTGTCAAATGAGCTTAATATGTCCCTTAGAGGAGGAATAAATGAATTACTCAAATGAACACCAAGGATCAGAGCTTGACAAAAAATTGTGAGCTTCCTTTCCTTTTCTCCATAATGTATTTAGGACAAATCCTTTTGATCAGGCTTGAGTACAAGACCACAGAGTATCATCCTTTCCTACCCTTCATGCAGTAGAGTTTATTAGATACTAAAAATGTTCAACACCCTGCACAGGCACCATTTAATCAGAATATACAACTTCTAGGTGCCAGATCATGGTTCTAGAGGGCTCCAAATGCCAGTCATAAACTCATCCTTGAGGGAAGGGAGGAGAAATCAGAAGATCCAGGGGAGGAATCAGGACAGCTGGCTGGGTGACGGAGATAGGCACCTGGGGGTTCAAGGCAGCCAGTCATTTGCCAACTGTTACAGCAGTGTTTTTGGTGGACTGAATATCTGGGGGACTTCTCCTT